>WBNH01007126.1:1003920-1444306 GCA_013401255.1 Urocolius indicus
CCCGCATCGCCTCGCCCCGCCCCGCATCCCCATCGCCCGGTAGTACCGGCTACGCTGAAGTTATTCCACGCGAACAAAACCATTGCCACGCTCTCAGCCCTCACAGTGCTGTGGGCGGCCAGGCCGGGCCGGGGAGTGTCACCTTTCAGTGCCCAGAGGAGCAGCGCCCGCTCTCTGGGCAGGGGCAGGCTGCTTCTGTGGGATAAAGGGGGTCTTTGCAGGGACCCTGATAAGTTTGTGTCCTGTTTATAGCCGTTTGGCGCTGAAATGAGCAGCCTGAGTTTGTCAGCTAGTGGAGCTGGCCAGGGAGCTGCTCGCTTGGGCTCAGTTCTTATTTTTTTGTCTCTGTTTTTCCCCTCCAACTCCACTTTTCAAATGCACACAGTGACTTGACTAGATTCCCTGCCCTTGCCAACCCCCCCCCCCAAGAAACTGCAGATGTTTCTCTGTTTTCCTTTACTCGGTAGGACATACAAGTTTAATGCGGCCGATACTGGGGTTAAGCTCTGAGAGTGGCAAATCTCCCTTTATGAAATTGTGTGGTACCTGTCCTTACTGCCTTTCCTCTCACCAACTGCGTCACATAGGGATGCACTATCTTTATTTTGATTGAGGAATTATTGAGAATGGAGACATTAAAGTGTTTTAAATATTTAATGGACAAAGGTTTTCTAAATTATTTAATAGCTTATTATAAAAGACGGTGTAAGGTGGTTTAGTAATGTATTCGTTGCAGAAAGTAGCTGTAAGAAGTGTTTCACAACATGTAAATAATGGTAGGAAAAGTACCTAATTTAAATGCTATCTTATTCCATCTGTCAGAAAAATTATACAGTGCCTGTACAGTTTCCAAATAACTTTAGACCTTTATTGTTTCTGTTCTTGAAATGTCTCTCTGGCCTAGGGAAGTGCTATTTATACCCATTTTAATGGAGTGCAGGGGTACAGAGACAGTGCTTGGACCGAGACACAAGCCCATCTATCTGACCACTGGGATTTCCTTCAGATACCAGAACCCACAGTCCTAGTTCAGGCTTGTGGATATCCCAAAAACTGATGTGGGAGAGTTGTGTGGCTAGAAGTGAGAATTCGTGTGCAAAGTAGGAGCTGTTCATGGACGGCACATGTCTAAGAGTGAAGCCTTTCCCCTCTCCCCGTTCCTCCTTCCTTCTTTCCTGTAGCTTTGCTAGAGATGGAGGTAGGGTTTCAGCTGCCTCCTGGCTAGAGGTCATTGTAACAAAATTGACCCCTTTCCTAATGAGCCTTCCTTTGCTTTCCTTGGATATCTTCTGCTCAGAATCCTCATGTGCAAATTATCTTGTCTGAGTTGAAGGACTTTGCCCTCAAAATTCCAGTTGTCAGACGTATGGGCGCCTCTTGGCTTGGGGGGTGATGCTGATTTTTATGTTGTTTAGAGTGATGCTCGGTTTGCTGGCAGGTGGCTGGTGCCCACTGGTGGGAGCAGCTGCCCTCTCAGGCCAAGCTGCCCTGGCAGAGCTCCTGATGCAGAAGGTCAGGAGTCATTTGCTTGTTTGTGCAGTAATCAGATAAGCAGCTCTGCTTTCCAAAGTAACGCTGAGCCCTGAGCCCTCTGATCACAAAATACACACAAAAAAAGAGAAGCCTGGAATTCCTTTTACTGTTATTAACCAGGTGAGCCTCTTGTTTCTGTTCTGATGTCTCTCCTTTATTGACATAAACCATCTGAATCTCAGACTTAAGACTGCGCTGTGGGAGTTTGCTTTATACTCCCCTCAAACAACCGTATTTCCTTAAGAAATATTGCTGCCTGGAAGGCATCAGAGAGCCCCAAGATACACTGGTGACTGTATCATCTGCCACTTTTGCCATGTGCATTGAAGTAGAATGAGTTAATATTTCCTTGTCTTTTACCAGTGTTTAACATGTGTTTACAGAACAGGTTGCACTGAAGTTAGTATTTACCCGTAGATGTATCTACACAGGGATTTTTTTTTCCCCTCTGTAATAAAAATTATGGAGCAGACAAGCCCTGAAACCCGAGTTAGTGTATTGCAATATTGATTTGTACAAGAGCACTGCAAGAATATTTATCTATCTGTCCTGTTATGAAATGGGTAAAAATGTACCACACAACCATTTCAGTCAGTCAATGCTACATTGAAAAAAGCCTGTTTGCTTTTTCTCAATAGGCTTTTTGAGGCACACTGATTCCTATTATTTATTTATTTCTTTTATGTGTATTTGTGGAAGAAAGGATTAATATAGCATGGTAGTGATTTGTCTTAAGATATGTCTTTGCTCCTGTTTTGTTTTGATTAGAATTGCTGCAATTTTGGCTCACTCTGAAACTCTCCTCATTGGAAAGTGAAGACAGAGTAAAATGTGATTAATTATAGATTGCTAGCCTGGTACCTCTTTAATTCCAGCAATTACTCTGTTTTTTCATGGTGTTCTGAACAGAAAGGAGATGAGTATATTGAGCTACGGGCTTTCCTGCCCTAAGCTTCTGAAAGGTGTCTGCCTACATGCTTTTAGGACCCCAGAAATCTTTTGCCCTCCAATGTGATAGTGTAATTTTGTGTTTCTTAAAAGCAAATCTCTAATTGATCAAAGGAAGAGTGAAATGAAAAGAGTGGTGGGAGGAGAGGAGAAAAGGTTATTGTGATTGTTATGTAGGTGAAGACTACATTATTATTACTCTCACAAATTGCACTGAGTCATGTTTCCCATAGCAGAAGGTCAAGTTGAGCCCAGGGATAGAAGTGAGAGAACAAATACAAACAGTGAAAATAAAGAGACTCAAATGTCTATGAAATGGAGTGTTTGAGGTTGTTGTTCTGTGGAACGTGTATCAGTACTGCTGCAGAAGTGTCTATAGTGATTTCAAAGTGTAGCTTCTGGGTAAAGGTGGGCTAGGTGAGAGATGTGAGACTGGAAGCAAGTAGAGACGAAAGTATCAGCTGGTGCTACAATGCATTGATCCCACAACCATGAAACTGTTCGTGTGACCCTACACACCCTCTGCTCCTGGGGCTCCAGACTTTTGCCCTGTCTTTAATAATCTCTGGCTCAAACTGATGGATGTTTTGCTTATTCATGTGGAAATGTTTGCACTGTGGTGGTGTCTTATACCTTAAAACTTTCACAGTGGTTGGGTAGCGAAAGGACACGTGGTTATAAGGACACAGTGAGCTATGCACATTATGTTTGTAATTTCTAGTATGGCAATCTCTGCTTTTAGTCACTATAGTGATATTTCAGAGCTGCCTCATTACAGTTTTCTCTGTGCTCTTGGAAACAAGTGAAAAGAGCGATCTGCTGCCTTTTACCTCAGATTGCACTGTAGATGGCACTGTGAAACAATAATTTTGGTAGTGAAGGTCTATTTCACAGCAGCATTCTGGACGTTAATTGCAGTGTAATGTGGCTTTCTTTCTAGGTCCCCAAAGCAAAGGAAAAATTCTGAAATGCAGAAAGGCTTATTTGCTGCTGCAAATGGGAATCTGGAATAACTATGAAAAACACACTGAAATAATTGTGTTTGACTGGAACAAAATTCTTGCAAAGTCCCCAAGGTAAGAGCACTTTTTATCTTTCAAATGACACAGAAGATTTGCTGTTCTTGTTAGCAACAATATCCTCTTGAATCCAACAGAGAATGAAGGCTTGACATTTCTGAAAGCAGCAGCCCACTGATGTTGAAGGGCTCAGCACCCCTTGCTGCATCTCTCTGCCAAATTTCATGTTTTTCCCTGCCTTTTTGAACATCCTCTTGTATTTCTTTTTATTAGCAGGCTGAAGACTTGTGTCCTGTCTACCTGTAAGGCTGACTAAACTCTGCAAATGTATCATGTGAATGGTACTGGATGTTTTTTGCAGCCTTTCAGTTTGGATAGAACCAAGTTGATGCTTTATAGTGAATACACTTACTTACAAAGGGGTAAGGTTACTTGTTAACTTGAAACCTGATTTCACCTTCACTAGCATCAGGACTATGGATTCAAAAGAATCAAACTCACAATCTGGGAAAGCTTTTGAAATTAGGTCAGCACACAACCATTTCCACTGGGACCTGCTTTGCTCCTGTGCTGGTAATGGTGGGAACACATGGGTTCACTTACACGCTGAAATAGCAGCTGTTGAGCATGTAGTGCATGATTTGGAACTAAATACCTGTCCCTTCCATCCACTCACACCAGAAAGGCCATGCTCAAAGTGTCTGCTCTGTGATGTTTAATTCCAAAGTGTTAAATCCTGTTTTTAGTCACATCTCAGGAAACCTGATGGAAGGTCTCTGGCTTCTTTATGATACTATAGAATGACCCCAGAGCCAGAGTCTTCCCTGATATTTGGATCAGATTCCAGTGTTTGCATTTAGAACAACAGAGGGATGGTATTGCAAAATGAGCAGGTGATGACTTCCTCTTTAGTGATTGCTGGTGCATGAGGTGTAAGCTGTATATTTCTTATGGAAAGAACATGGAAACTAAGGTTGAATTCATCTCTCTTCTCAAGAAAATGAGGCACAATTACCTAGGGAAGATTGCATAGGTTGAAATCTGAAATTTTAAGTTGATTTCAGAGCTTATTGGTCAGTTTCCTTAGGCTAACATTGAATCAACATCAATAATAACATTTACGCCTGTTTCACAGTGACTCACTCTCTTTAGCTGCAGTAGCATTGTGTGGTTCAGCTGTGTCTGCAAGAGGTGAATTACGTCCATGCTTATTAGCTGAAGTGTAGCTGCTCTGAATTAGCTTGGGAGTGCTCCGTGAGAGGATACTTGTAGGGTAGGCAAGGATCAGTGATATCTTTATCTTCTGGAGTTGATTCATGCTAGCAAAAGACTCCTGTATGCTGCTGCAAAAGAGCCTCAGTTTCTTCCTGTACTGGTTTATTTCCATTCAAGTTGTCAACATATTGGGCTTGAAACAAAGCATCTTCTTAAAGCAAAGAAAGGTACCTTTTTGTCAAACCAGCCCTTAAAATGATGTTTCTTTATGTATACATTTCTTTTTCTTAGATCTGTAGATATGATGAGTTATTCTTAGCAATATTTGTGAAGTGTTTAAAAAGAAGTTTTTAGGCTGGGATAAAGTCTACAAGGACATATAAATGTGCTGGGTTTTTCACCAATGTGTTTTTATTCTCAGATGTAAAGTAGCGTTTGTTACTAAAATATATATACATACAACAGGCCTTTGGTCTCTTAACTTGTAATATTAATAAGTGCATTTGTGATTTGTTTGAACCTTACCAACATTCCCATTCATACACAATGAGAGAACAAAATTGTTTTCTGCTGTGCAAAAGGGAAAATCATGCAAGCTCTAAAAATAGGTTCATCTGTAGATGGTTATCAAATTTAAAACAGGATCCAAATACTTCACCTGGCTTTGGCAGTAGAGCTGTCCAAGGCATAAGGAGTTCTTATTTTAATTTGTAAAAATGATGAGGCTGAATAGTCTCAGCTATTTTAAAGATATGCAGATAGATTATTTAGAAAAAGAACCAGAGCCAGAATCTGCAGGGGAGAAAAGTTCCCAAAGGACTTTTTGGTGCAAATAAGCGTGTTTATGATAGGCTTGCCCAAATCCCAGTGTGCTGATTAACTGCAGACTAACATTACTGCTATGAAAGTAGTATTTAGTTGAATTTATGCAAATCTATAAATTGCCTTTAATTGATTTGATATATTCCTGCTTACAGCATTTGCTGAAAGTGTGGCACATCATATCTAGAGGTTCAACTGCGTCATGCCCGTTTACGTATTGCATGAGTAATAAATCATCATAACTGAGTTTAAGAAAATGATTAGATTACCTCTGTATATGATGAATGGTATAACATAAGCTATTGAGAGATTTAATTGTAGACATTTGCAGCAAAATTACTGAGGATTTGTGGTCTTAGTATTAGAACCTAAAATGAATGAGAGTAAAAGTATCTACCTTTTTTAGAACAAATGCTGTTTCTAACACCCTGACAGAGTAGAAAGTCCTTGCATGTTTGACTAAGGTGCTGGTTTCATGAGTGTTTAACCCTCAGCAAAGTTCTTGATCTTCAAGAAAGGCAGCAGATGAAGTGTCCTGGGACGTCCAGCCAATTTATGTACATGGCTACATGAGAGTTGGTAGCTTTAGCAAGCATGTCCTGAGAAGTATTAAGTAAAAAGACAGGTTTTTTTTAATGTGATATTTGTGTGATTTTGAGGCTGGTGCAGTTTAAAAACAGTAGCACAATTTCCAAATATGTACATTTAAATTTGAATGTGGATGGATCTTAATAGCAAAATAAAAATCCCACTCCTTATTTCAGATTCACAGAAATATATTGCACTCAAAATGTCTTATTAGAAAGATATGTTTATGAGTAATACAATGTGTGATAGCTGTTTCATTGCTTCTAATTATAAAACATACTAAACAAAATATTGATCCCAACTAAACCATGAATATGATTTTGTCAGTGTTGCCGTGTAATAAGCCATATCAGTTATTCTTCAGCATCTTTCCAGCTTTTCCTACCCCACAAAATTTTTATGTTATTCCCTGCTCACATTGTTCTTTCACTCAACTGCTTCCTTTTCTGCCTCCAGGATGAGATTCAGTGCCAAATCAATGCTTCTGTCTGACTGGCTCTTTCTGGTCTATGTGTTAATGGTCTGCTGTAAATTGTTGTCCGCCTCTAGCCACCATCCCCGGGGGCACACAGGTAGGAGCTTTTAAACTCATTATGTGCTACCGAGACCAATTAATACCACTCACAGAATGTTAGAGTCCACTTTTTACCAATGGATAATTGATGAGGCTGTTGACAGCATGTTACAATCAGTGCAATGGGTTAAAAATACAACAAGAAAAAGAATGAGTTATTGTAAGTTTTCATGTTTTTTTTTCTTGAGTAGTTTTATGTACTGAAGCTCACCAGACAGATATGGAGTGACTTCATGGCTGCTAAGACTTTGGGATTTGTATGTGTCGTTTCGCTTTATCCAAAGATATTCTGAAATGTGTTTTCATCTTCTTTTTCTTAGTCCAGTTGTTATCAAGATACCTTACAATTGTATTGTTGGCTTTGCTGGGCAATAGATCAAAGCCTTTGGACTTATGTTAGTCAGTTCTTTCACTGAATAACACAAATTCTGAACTGATGATTTAGTTCAGCTTGTGATATATTCCTCCTTTCCCTATCATCATAGTGAGGCAAATGAAAAGATACTGGATTTAAGAGAATGCACTACTGTAGCAGAGTATATCTACCAGGCACAATGTAGTATCTTACTATAAATGACAGAAATAGCTCAAAACAAGCTGGGTTGGCTTCATGGAAAGATATCAGATGGGATCCTCTGTTAGGATTGTGCAGACACATGTGCCTGAAAGCAGAAAGGAATATAGATGTACTAATGCTAATGCAAAGATACCAGTACAAGACCTAAAACTGGATAGCTGAGTTAGTCCTATGTCACCTTTGATCTCAGAAGAGAAAAAGGTAAGTTAACAAAATAAAACTACCACTTGTGAACTCTACTTTTTAGAAGAGGTCAAAGGCTTGGCTACAACACCGTGATGAAATGACTGCATTCTCAGTACTATAGTTAGCTTCATGCTTGCTTAGAGACTTCTGCAAGTGTTACTGTTTGTGATGTAGTCTCATCCTTAAATTAGATGTCATGCCTTAAATCCATATGTAATGTTCCCTGCTCTGAGCCAGACTCTTGTGGGTCCAGGTCTAAAGTTAGCATCCACTTCAGCTCAGTGCAAGGAAGTGGGGATGCATTTGTTAGAGGCTTCATCCTCCAGATGAGACAACCTATTGATCTCTTCCCTGGCTGCTTCTGATGATTGTCTAGGTAGGAGCTGAAGGCTCCTCATATGCTTGCCAAAATCTCTTCAGTCGTGGCAAGCAGGATTGAGTGTGACCTGCACATAGCTGGCCATGTGCTCACAGCACATCAGCAGTGTGTGTATCTAGGAGCTACACAAACCACCTCCTTGCCTTATCCTGTCACCAGCTCTGCGTTCCCTGATGAGGTGTAGCACTTGTATGTGTTTGTCATAAAACCCAGTTGCAGTTATGGAGAATAATTGACACAGTGCAGGAAAAGGCCTTAAAGTGATTCAGTGAATACAGTGTTAGAAGCTGATCTGTGTTACCGTCTTGCATGTAGCTGTTGTGGAAACCAGTTGAATTACTTCAATGAGGAAGGGGGTCTATGCACAGTGACAAGTTAATTAGGCCCTCTTGACCTTTCCTATAAACAACTGCTGCTTAGTGGAGCATTTCAGAGCTGACTATGCAGCAAAATCTGGAGAACAGCCTTCTGCAGCTTTTGTCATTCTAGGGAGAGTCTTATTATAAAAATAAATGTTATTTTTTGTCTTTTAAAGCTGTACTTTGCATGTGTACCTAAGGGAAACACCTGTAAAAAGGCTATAAAAAGTCATCTTGTGTTGTGGGCTTCTGTGATGAACATCCATTCATTATGTGTTATGCAAATTATGACAACCTTTTAAACATAATGTTTCAGAATGCTTGACTGCATACTTTTAATTGGCACCAAGAATTCCTTCTCCTATATTAAAGAAGTACTGTAAAACACAATCAAGCTGCTCGACTGTTAAGCAGATTTGCATACCATGCTTTGTCTAGTAGGCTAAAGAAAGGTTCTGCTCTTCATAAATTATTTGGTCAGATTATTTCAAATAGCCTTAAAGCTGGAGCCTTCGTGCACCTTTTTAGACTACAGTATCATGTTCTTCCCTAGACTTGAGTTTCTCTTATTCGTACACTGAACTGACAGCCATCCCACTTTACAATTTCATGTAGCAGATGAAATAGTCACCACATTTTTGATTCTCCAGCTCCTTGTGTCTGACACATGGCACCACAGAGCATTCAGAAGTCTTGGGAGACTCTCCTCAAGGTGCCTGCATTTCCTAACTTCTTCTTATCTTTACTATTGGATACAACACCTAGACTGACATTCTAATGTACGATCAGATCAGTGATGGAATGTGATATGTGAGTAGGACAATGCTTTGCTCATCAGGAAAGCAAATCTTTTAGAGCTTTTAGTGTAACCTGTTTTGTGGAGAGCAAATAATGAGTCTCATTTGTTTAATACAAATTAGCACATTCTGGGATGGCAATTGAGATTAAATTTTTGCAGGCAATAGACAACATTAAAGTTTTTAAGTGTCCTAAAGCACATCACAGGGATGAATTTAAGCTTTAGGTTTGGCAAAGACCTTGTCTGCTGTCTCTTAGGTCAAGCAGCTGTAACCTGACAGGTATGTACTGAGGTGGGAAAGACATGCTGTGTTTCAAGCTATGTACTTGCTATCAGGGGTCACTTTTGAAAAAATGCTTACTCATCAAAGCTAAGGAGGTTTATTAACCAACAGCAGACAGTAGTATTTAAGATGAAAAGTGGGGATTGAATTTTCTTTTCAAAACACTGCTGTTTTTAAGGGATCTCATCTAGGAAAAGACAGTTATTGACTTTTGTCATGTTAGATGGTGCCTGAAAGAATGATACTTGACAGTTGTCTTTGCAATATTCAGCCAGGAACAGAGACTAGATCTTTAAGGACCCAATAACCATCCTAATTCTGAAAAGTGGGAGAGAACACCACTGAACAATCCTTTTGACAAAAAAGACCTCTTCCCTGTAATGAAGTGTAAGACAGACGTGGTTCTTTCTTTTGTTCTCAAAATATTTGCCACCATCAAATAACTATTAGAGAAGAAAGAGATTGTTCAATCTACCAAGACAATCCTGCCATTGCTTTGAAGCAGTTAGGATCTTGAGCCCAGTTTGGAGGCCACAGCTTATTTTTCATTCAAATGCTGTAATTGCCTTTACTGTCAGAGTTAACTATGTCCCTGAAATTGGGCAGAAACTTCTCAACACCAATTAGAGTTGAAAAGCAGGCATTGCTTTATTCGGACTCCTCCTAACATGCATGCCATAACCTTCCTTGGGTAAAGCTTATGTAATGCTATTACATCCATATGTATCAAACTTCCTGGAATAATTATACATATTCACTGCATTTCCTGGAAGTCATTATTGTATTTGCATGATCATTGCAAGTGGTTTAAGCCTCTGAGTCTTTCATGGCTCATAGTGATCTCTGGTAGTCATATTAAGGATATCCTTTGGCTGAAGTCTTCTTTAGACCCTCCATATAAGGTATTGGTTCCTTATTTTCAAGGTAATTTTTAGCTTATCTGGCTTAGACCAGAGACGGGCTAGAGACAACTGTTTTCCTTCCATCTCCTATCCTTCTCGTGTACCCCCAGAGCCATGGCAATATCCTTTTCTTTTGTGTTTTTCCACTTGGCTCTGACAACTAGGCAAGAGGTAGAGGAGAAATGCTTCTTTGCATTACCATTATATCATTGAAGATGCTGCTTATGCAGATTACTTCAGCAGACTCTTCAGTACGTCTATGGAGAGAAGACATGTCAAAATATTGATCTGGCTTTATTCCTCCTTTGTCCTCTTCAGAAGAGTTCCTCTTTAGCACTGACAATAGCTGAGGGAAGCATAGGTACCAACCTTACTATAGCTACTTAAAGCTGGGCAGTATTTCAGCCTCCTACAGTACCTAAGTGATACCGATATAACTGTCAATTCCATGCTGTGCTGGATGAAGCAACATACATTTAGTACCACAAGAAAATGTTTCCACCTCGCTGTTATAAGTCAGGATTCACAAATGATGAGACATTGAAAAGGCACTTCCTCAGGTCACCTCATGCTGAGGCTGGACTTGCAGATTATTAATTGGTGTAGCCAGCTGAGCAGTTTCTGTCACGAATTGCCAGTGCAGCTTGACTTTTTTTGAAACTGTTGTGTTTTATTTTCATGTGATGGTGCTTACCTGAAGCAATGACCCTTGATGGTGAGCAAACCAGACCTGCTCAAGGCAGTACACAGGGTACGTGTTGAACTAGGTGCTTAAGAATTCTTTTCTGTGTCCCAAATGGCAAAGAGAAGTCAGTACCCTGGAGGAGTGGAAGAATCACCTCTCAAACCTAGTGACCATGCCAACACACGGGGAAGGTACTTGCTTCACTGCCCTCTCTTACATAGAGAGGAAGGAATAGCAGCCTACCATAGGTTAAACGATGAGTTGTCAGCGTGGGATATGTTACCAGGTGTCAAGTGAAGAAGTAGTGAACATCACTGTTCACCTGAAGGATGAAGAAAGGATTCAGTGATGCTACTGGTCTGGACTCAAGGCTTGAGCAGCAGGTGGGTGTAAATGATATTGGGAACATCCCAGCAGAAGGTTTCTCCTTTAGACATAAAATAGCAATTCATGTGCTGAGGCATGTATCAGACATGGCTTTCATTTGTGGGACCCTCCAAGCCAGCTTTTTTGAACTCTGAATTTGAAATGTCATTGTCAGCTGGAATTCAGACCTGCTAATACATCATGCTTTTGGTTTCAGGTCGTCTAGTTGTAGGCTGGATTGTTTCACATAAATTGCAGGTTTTCACAATTTAAAGGACTTTGTGGACAGAATACTGTCCCCATTGGAGTCAAAGGGAAAGATCTTCCCTTACACAGACTCCAGGACTTCATCTACTTAAGTGAAGGCTGTGTGTCTGAAAGAAATGCAGCTTTGTATTAGAAACATTGCTACTTTCAAGAAAAAAACCCCAAGCTTCTCATTCTCTCCTTATATTGGGGTTGGAGCATCATTCCCATTTCCAGCAGGGGGCCCTGCAAGGCTGCCAAACGGGCTCGGGCCAGGTACCACGCCTGCTTTCTTGTCATTTAAGTCATAACTGTGCATTTTACTAATTAGAATGATGAGCCCTTTGTATTTCAACGGGGCAGACATGGTTAGTGCACAATAAGCTTTAGCCTTTTGTTCTATTTAACTCCTTTTATGTCTTAATGTTTTATTCAGTGTGTTATTTATGTGTTTTATTATCCAGCTTCTAAATATAGGGTAGCTTCAATATACAGCCCTGGCTGTAATCCCTTCAAGTAATAAGGCAGAGAAAGCAATTGTCGTGGTTTAACCTCAGACAGTAATTAAGCACCATACGGCTGCTTATTCATTTGCCCTCCCACCCTAGTGGGATGGGGGAGAGAATTCGGGATGGATGGGGGAAGTGCAGCTCATGGCTTGAGATAAAAACAGTTCAATGGGACAAAAAAGGTAGGGAAAAGAGTAATAGAATATAAAAAATAAGTGATGCACAACGCAAATGCCCAGCCAACACCTGGCCAACTCCCCCCAGTTTAGTTGTTCATCATGAGGCCCTGTGGTATGGAACATACCTCTGGCCAGCTCGGGTCAGCTACTCTGGCTGTATCACCTCCCAACTTCTCGTGTACCCCCAGCCTCTGCTGGCAGGGCAGGGTGAGAAGCTGAAAAGTCCTTGACTTGATATAAACACTTCACAGCAGCAACCGAAACATCAGAGTGTTTTCAATGTTATTCTCATCCAAAATCCAAAACACAGCCTTCTACTAGCTGCTAGGAAGAACATTAACTTTATTCCAGCCAAAACCAGGACAGCAATTTTTTTGAGCAATAGGAGCAGAGTTCACTGCTGAAGTTTGCTGGTATGTTTATTTTCGAGAAGAAGAAAAAAAGAGAAATACTTCTTATTCCTCTCTCTCCGCACACTTTTTTATTGCCTTAAATAACAATTGGAACTTTGAATATAAATGACAGATTTTGACAATGACTTCAATTTGGATGCATGGCTATATTATCAGTGAGGAGCAATTCAGAGTTAATTCAGTCTTTTATAGGGTAAAATGTAGCTTCTGGCATCATTTTCCATGAGCGTGCACTTTAACTGCATGAAATGTGATTGTATATGAAAAGATACGTGTGTGTGTTTCAGGGAGTCAGGGTAAAAAATTAGAAAGCAGTGAATATGTAGGTTTTTCATATCATATTTCATTGTTTTTGAAAAGGGGACAAAAAGTTCTATAACAAAAATAAGATGGAGTCTCATTTAACACACAAATGGCCAAGTCCAGTGTATCAATCTGTAGAGCAGGAGACTGAAACAAAGCTCTTTCCCACAAGATCAAACTGACCTTATTTTAAAGCCATTGGGGAAAAGCTTTTGAAAATACTGCCTTTATTTTATTCATTTTGCATTGACAGCATCATTTTTATACAGCTACTATCTGCAATAAATAATAATCTTTACATTTAATTGACCAAAATTCTAACCAAAGAAGCTTTCTTTGTTCTGGCCTTTTTGTTTTTCAATCTACTTCTCCCAAATTTGGAGCTTGCATTATAAAAAATAATCTTATTGCAAATGAGTGGGCTTGTGCTGATGTGAGGGGAAAATGGTTAGATAAATGAAAATCCACAAAGAGAGTGGAAAGCATCTTGTCCTCTGTGATTATTTGGATAAAGTGATGCAGCAACAAGTGGAACATGTTCTACTCAGGAGCTCCACTCTGGGTTTACATGGAGGTCAACATGCTGAGTCCTTGGGAGGATGGATGCTTGAGTGATGAAGGCAATAGATTGAAATGTAAAGGGCTTGCATTGAATTTCTTGCTCTGAAATGATTAAAGGGCTTGCCTAAGATGAAGTCCTGACCCTACTGAAGTGGAAGTTTGTGATTTTTCTGTGATTTAGTCTCCAGCCTGCTCTGGATATGTCATGGTTTTTAGTCCCAACAGAAAAGTTAGACTTCATAGTTATGATTTTATTAGTGCTTAAGCCAGTCATTCTTACAGAAGTCATCATTCAGTGTTTGCAAATCACTGCCGTTTTGAGGGATGGAAATTGCTTTAGGGCCTCTTCTGTTATCGATCGACACGTCTGTGCTTACTACATGGGCTGCATTGCCACAGCCTTGCAATTACATTAATTGTAATAGCAGCACAGAGCCTGTCCCAAACTGAAAGTCGAATTTTAATGTAATTGTAAGGCCTCGTACTACTGGAGAGTTTCATCCCGAGTGAGTGATTGTACAGACTTGAATAAAAGTCCATGGAAATGGATAGTAGTTTCTGTTTATTTGTTGGTTTAGGCTTAGTGTGTTTTTGTCTGTGCTGCTAGGTGAAGGGTGATTCAGAAGCAGGTGAGGACATGCTGACCCTTCATGCTAGCTTCCATTTGCCATGGTTTTCATTGTGGGTAGGTATAAAATATTCACCTTGTATTTAAGAGGAGGAAATTTAATGTCAGACTTATCTTGTAGCATCAAACCTGCCCCACTTGTATCCAGTCCACTCAGACTGTGTGAAGTGCCCGGTGCATGGTATTTTCCCTACCACAGAGCTGCCTCTTGATGTTAGTTTGAAAGTTTACAGTGTTGATGTCTGTACTTTCAAGGACATGTACAAGCAAGCATTTTTTTTCTTGGAAACCAGAAAATGTTTAATTAATAACGGAAGAGCCTGAAGATGGAATTTTTTTTTAACAACATTTTAGTGTTTTGTTGATGGAGCACCTCCAGATTGCTGCTGTGATAGCCCTTTGCTGCAGCTATCTGTTTGTCAGTGTTTGGCAGCAGTCTTGCATTCCTTCAGGAGAGTGACAACTGGTAGAGGACAATGGGTTCTAAATCAGGAGATTAAAGATGTCTTGTACGGTTCAGGAGGGTAATCTCTGCTCATCAGACTGGAGATGCTATCCATCAGCACAGGAGTGGAGACTACACCTGACATTCATTATCTTCCAGAGTGACAATCTTTAACGGCACTCAGGAAATTACAGAAGTTATGAGTGGAAGATTCTAGGATCAACATTTCTATTGCCTAGGTGCTTAGCCTGCCTTTGTTTGTTTTCTTCTTTCTTCTGCTTTTGTTTCTCTGATGGACAGCATCCATATGCCTTTGTTCAGTGATGGTCACAGCTATTTTTTTTTTTTTTAAGAAATAATAACCAGGTAAATGTGAGTCAGGATTTCTCTTCACATCATTTACTGCTTGCACCTTTCTGACAACAATCCTTCCATGAGTCTTACATCTATGTTTCCTTAAAGTAGCATCCAATGATGCAGTGAATATTTTGGAATAAACAGATTTCTTCTACTGTCTGATTTTTTTTTTTTTTTTTTTTTTTTTTTTTTTGTACTGAGACAAGTTGTTGCCAATTAGCTTGGTGTGTCTTACTTCTGGGATGGAACTGCAGGATCTGTGTGTAACAGAGCATGGTTAACAGGTGTTTGTAGGGTGTTGCACATAGCTAATTTTAGTTTCACATTGGCTGTTGATGCCTGATGGCAAAAATGGAATTGTAAGCAATTGTAAAGCAAAAAAATTACATGTATTAAGCTAATCTTTCCTCTGCATCTTATTTTCAGGTTGGATGAAAACGCTTAGAGTATCTCTTGTGCTCTGCACCTCTTTTCTTCTGTAGCTGTCCTTTCTTTTTCTTTGAGAGATTTCTTTCTATGTAGTAGGAAATAAAAATTAATAGAGAGCATGCTGACCTTCCTCCTCTATGCTGCTCCTGGATTGTCAGTGGACAGGACATGAAGATGAGAGGGTTCAAGGGCTCTAAAGTGCATTGGTTAGTCTAAGTCTGCTTGGTCAGAGCACAAGTGTCCTTCAGCAACAAACACTGTAAAAAGGCAGAGAATAGCATGCAACTCCCTCATTCATAGCTGTGACCTTTCTAAGGTACTAGATTGGATCCACTACTCTTCCTAATACAATGCACAATACAACAAAAGACAATTTTGTGGGAAAAGAGGAAGGAAAGATCTATTTTCCCAATAAATACATATTTACAGCTCTTTTATGTTCTCCTGTGTGCCAGGCAATCTGAAAATGTCGGGGTTTTCTGACACATTCTCAACCCCTTGCCCCAATGATGTCATTTGCATAGTCTGATGATATGATAAAAAGTATATTGAGTTAGTGGAAACTATGGAACCAGTTTATTTCATTTAATGAACAAGTGATAATTGTGCAAACACTCTACACCCCTTGTCCCCAGTGGAGGTTTTTGGTTTTCTAAATGAGGCACAGTAAATAACTGGTCACCCAAAAGAATGATCCTATCCTCTTGTGATGACCTACTATTTTGAGGCAAGATGAAAGACGAAGATCTTAGGCTGTATATTATCACTGATATTTGTTACTACTGCTACATTTTCTTTAGGAAATATAATTTGCTGAGAGTATGAAAATCAAGTCAGAATATAATTTGAAAAAAGTGCAAGTTATATCAGTTGGCATAAATCACCCTAGCAAAGTGTCTGGCTCCAATTGCAGATATGTTAATGATTTCTGTCTGTGGAATCCTTTCAGCAGATGCTAGTATTTCTCCAACTGAAAAAAATCAACTAAAAGACCAGCAAACTAAATCACCTGACAAGTCTCATCTAAAATAGTCTGAATATAGAAAGAGGTCCTCATTGTTCTCTAGGTGCATCTTGCTTGAGTTAGCACTGCTGGGTCACTGAGGAAATAAAATGTAACTGGTATTTTTATTTTCAGTATTTCTAAGTGCATCTTAAAAGAGAAGACTGATTGCACTGGAAGTTGTCTTTTAGGACTGTCACTTGCTTGACTGTGTGTCCAAATGGATTCTGGTTTTTTTTGGGAGCTCATAGTAGAGTTTAATAATTTACTTGCATTGAGTTAATTTTTCAGACTTTCCAAGGTTTTAGAAATGAGAAGGAAACAAGAGAGTGGATTTCACCATCAGACTCGTGCTCAGTGTTTTATTATTTGAACTATATAGGAAAAACCACTAGTTTGACATTTCACTCGGAAATGCTGTGGCAGGTGTGCTATTTTCCTCCCCCTGCCACACTATTTTTACTGGAAATATAAAACCCCCAAAACTTTACTCTTTAGAAATGGAGTCAAATCGCTGCCCTCAGCAAAATGCAATTTACTGCAAGGGATGCCACAGTCCCTGAACAAGAAGCCAAGATAATTAGTCTACCACTGACAAATAAGTCTGCTATGCTAATGTAAAGAAACATCCTTTTATCAAACTGTATCACATGGTAGTTTGTGCCAAGCTGGAGAGAAAAAGAGTTTGCTCTGAAAACATGCGCTCTTCTGGGAGAACAAATCTAATCCAATAGTGACTGTGGAAAGCATTTTCCTGACCCTTCCCCAGTATCAAGGGACTTGGATTAACTGAATTCTGGATCAGAACCAAGGCCCGAGGAGGGTTTTTTGCAAAATCGTTTCCATTCTTCTTTCAGCTGTAGCAAGAACTGCATCAAAACAGCATTAAAAAGAACTATGGCTGCAGAATGACCAGTTTACTAGAGGGATAAAGGTGATCCAGCACTCTCTCTGCATTGCCTCTCAACAAAAGAGAAGTCTCTTTGCCCCAATGATTCAGTCTAAGTAAACAGTGATATGCTGCAGTAACTCTGGCAGCCAGGCTCAATGAAATCAAAGCAATACAAGGTGTTTGTCAGCAGAATATGATGTGTTTTGCAGATGAAGTGTGATTATTCTCATTTAACAGATGGGGGGCTGAAACACACATGTGTGCATAGTGAATGCTTCCAGGTCTTGGGAACAAATTGGACTCAGTTTGAGACCAGTGCCAGAGGTCATATTTAGAATGCCTTGCCTGTGACTTGGCAGCTGGGCTCCTATTTATGCAAACAACACAGAGCAGTACTTAAATATCATCATTAGCCAACTATAGTGAAGATATACACCTATCAAAGCTGACAAGTGACGAGTAAACTCCTTATCAAACCTATTTCCAATATTTCCTAGTCAAGAATCCATTAGCTGAGTTAGTTAAAAGGCTGTGCAAAGAAATGGCAGTTTAAAAATCGCTACAATTTTTCCATTGACTGCTAAATACTTTATTCTTACACTAAATTTTTTTAGAGAGTATGACATGGGCTTTCAGTTTGAGATCTGTTAGATAAAAAGCAGTATTAGCAAGGTCATTCCTTGACCAAAGGAAAACTGTATGTTGTGAGATGATAAATTCAGTCAAAGGGCAAGCAATGAAAAGATGTCTGTTTTGGGTCAACCTCAGCAGATGCATATTGCTAATTGCTACTACTCTTCTATTAGCATGTTCACTAAGAACTGGTTTGCCACTTGTCTGTGGGGATAGGGGAGAGAAAAAGTGTGGGGGGGTTCTGTCTCAGGTAACACTAAGGTAACTAGGTTTCAGAGGCAGTGTGTATGGACTTCTGGTAGAGAAATATATGACCACCCCTTCAGTAACATCATGATGGCTCTTGCTAAATCACAAAGAATGCTAACTGAGGAGGAAGCATTGCTGTACTCTGATCAGTTGAGGATGAGAGATGCAGTAACAGGTAGTAAGACTCCCGCCCCTTACTATGTAGAAAGCAAGAATACCAGGGCCTCTCTTAGCCTTCAGTCATCCAGTAGCTGTGATGGCTCAGGTGGCACGTGTCTTAGGAGGTGCCAACAGCGCTCTGACAATGCCCCATTCAAATGACTGGTTAATAGCATCACTCTTCAGGGTGTGCACAAAAACAATAAGGCATTTTAGTGAGGCACCTTTTCTTTCCCTGTGAAGCTGGAGTGACTGGTTAGTGGAGGCTCCTTCCTTGGAGGTCTTCAAGACCTGCCTGGACATGTTCCTATGCAACCTGATCTAGGTGAACCTGCTTCTGCAGGGCTGTTGGACTAGATTATCTCTGGAAGTCCCTTCCAACCCTACCATTCTATGAAAGGCTTAAATGAAAGCAAAGGTACTTTTGGTCAATACTGGAGATAGTACACAGGGCCAGAAGCATGAAAGGAAGATGCTGATCACTGGAGTTATCTGAGTGCTGGGATATGTTCAGAAGCCTGTGTTTTAGCAGATGAGTTGTGCTAGTGTATGAGTGTGGATTTCAGATCTTAATTCCAATCTGTGTTAATGGATTTCTTAAATATCCCTGTATTTACCTTTCTTAAATACCTCTTCCTTTTTACCTTTGTTTTAGTATCTGAAAATCAGTAAGTAGCTCTTTTTAAAAAAAGAAGTCATTGATGTTATAAATAACAGTAAATAAAGCATTAAGCAAAGAACTGATGAACACAAAAAGAAGACAGTATGAAATGCACAAGGATAAACACTGTGCTTCAGGAAGAGTGTGTATAAAGAACAACATCCAATTGCAAAGTGCTCTCAGGGGCGATGAGAGCTACTTGTTATTTTTTGCGTAAATCTGATGACTTAAGCTATCTGCTCTGTGGAAGGAAGATAATGTCAGGTTGATTGATAGAGTGAACAGGACATGACAGTCTTCAAGGAAGAAGAAAGAGCAGAAATCATTTTCAGTGAAGACAGGATCTCATGATGTCATTGAGCACTTGATAAGCCAATTGAAATTCAAAAATCCCATTTAAATTACTGAATGATGAAACAAGAGGGAGATAAACAGACCTGCACTAATGATTACATACTGTCTTGACTAGAATCACAGATTAAATAATATATTGCATATCTTCAGTTAATTCTGCTGTCTTGTATCCAAACAAGAATTAAAGTTGAAAACAGGGTTAAGCAGTAACCTGGTTGAAATGTGCAAAGGCTGAGATAGTTCTTCATATGATATGCTATGCAAGTCTTGTCTGTGCAACATGTGTGGGATTTACTAGGGCTTTAATGCAACAGTTAATTGTTTTAAAAGGTAAAGGGGATATTTGTGTTTTATTAAAGAGGTAAATCAAAGACATCTTTTTGCTGACAAAGCATAACTATCTTAAATTAATCATTCTGAAATTAAGCACTGAGAGGGTCCTGGGCTTGGTGTTTTGCTCAGACAAATATGAACCGATCGCATGGCAGAAAATAAGGGTTTGACATACTTGCAGATTATCTGCAGGAAGCTGACTTGGTGCTTGGTGCAATGTATACCAAGTAATCATGGAGCAGCTCCAAATTTTGCCTGTAACTTAAGCAGAATATTCTTTATAGTACCTAGAACTTTCTGGAGAGTAGAGAGGTTGTGATTATATCCTGGCTTTTCAAGAAGGTTAACTGTTCAACGAGGACAATGTGTGTTAGTCTTTCCAACTGTTGCACAGATCTCAAGATAAGCAGAGTTAGGCTGATGTAAAGAAATCCTCAGTAGTCAAAACAGATGAAAAGTAAATTGCACTTCTTCCATTCTACTGATGGCATAGTTGAATGTCAGTACTAGTAAACAGTATTCACTAGGCCACAGTTCACCTGCTTCCTCCCATACACTCAAAGGCAGGCATCATCCCCTTTCTTAACTGGTACATCCCTGCTGCTGTTTGGGAGAGCACCGTGTAGTGGGATTTGATACTGTGGATTAAATGTTAATTTTATGTTACTTGTAGTAATTTTACAGGAAATACGGTGAAGGTTGAGCTAGACTGCTGAGGACAGCTTTGTCTTTTCCTCTCTTCTCTTCCCAAGTCAGTCCACTTCTTTCTCCTTCCCTCGCATTCTCCTTAATTTGCTGGAGGAGTTCTTACATGTTGGTGTCTTGTTGTAGAGTCCTATTAGCATCAGAAATTTATCTTCTTCATAAATTGCCCTATAGACTATACCCTGATGATTTGAGTTGGCTTTAAATTGTTGTTGCTGTCTCTACTTCATCATCCACTAGTAATGATGTTGATAATGAAAATGTTATGCTATCATTTACCAATTCTGAGGGTCTCTGTTATCTATGAGGAAATGCTAAATAGATAGCTGAGTATCAGTCTCATTTTGCTCTACACATCTATATTCTGAGCTCCCAAGTACTGAGAAAAGGCAGATACAGGCTTTTAAAGCCAGCTTTAACAAGATATTTAGATATCTATCACTGCAGGTTAGCAGCCAGTAGGATTTTTCAAATGTGTGTATGCAAGGTGGTGTCTGAACTTCCATTTAACTGTGAGCAAATTTGTAGATTTGAAGACTTGAAATTTCTGAGGGTATAAGCTGAGATCCTGCATGTTACAAAACTGTGTGTTACCACCCCTCTGTCAGCTCCAGCGTCTTAAAACAGCTAAACAGCTGCAGGATCGAAGTGCTCAAGTCCATGGAGTGATTTCACAGGTAGCATCAGGAATGAACTAAAGCAGCAGAGTGCCTCTTTTGTCCTTGCTCCTTTTCCAAAGGCTTCTTATTCAGCACCTGGTTTATTTTACTTTCTCGGAAAACTTGCGTCATGGATGGCTTTGACAGCAAGGTGCAAAATCGGCATCAATCTGACAGTGCCTCAGCCCTTGTTGGGCAACGATCTGTACTTAAGTGCTTTCTGCTCAAACTGTCCACTGGATGGCAGCAGCAGTACACAGCTATATATTCCTCTTTTTTTCATCTAAGTAATGGGGCTGTTCAAGTTAGAACACATTCTCCCAGCTTTCAGGTGACTTTTTCCCTACTTAATCTTCTCTTCCTTGCCTCTGTGTATCCAGGAGAGGCATAGCTTTGTCTTCAGTTTCTTCTTCTCACAGTGCCAAAGAACACATTTTCCCATACTAGATCCTCAAAGAGCTGGGGGCTGAGGCAGACAGTGAGTGAGTAGCTGATGTGGCTGTGGACCTGATGTGGGTCAGGCTGCATCAGTGGCCAGCTGAGCTCACTGAATGTCAGGTAGAACATTACCTGGAAAGGGAACTGAAACTGAGCATGAGTGTTTCTCTTCCAATTTTTATTAGGCTATATCAACAGCAATTAAAACAGGCAGGTATTTACTGCCAGATAGCGTGGACAAATAATTTAATTTCCCACTGCTTAAAAAATGATCCTCATCTTAGCAGGCTTTGTAATTACATTTGACCTTGAGCAATCGCACGTTCTTCATGTAACGTGAAGCACTATCTGCATTTTGGAGCCTATTTAAAATGTAAATTATGTTACTTAAAATTTTAACAACATTTTATATTGCATTATACCTTTATAATATAGCATGTTTCTTAACTAAATGCCATGATTTTATGCTGAGTGCTCTGACCTACGATACTTTATATGTGTGCCAGCATTTAAATGGGATCCAGTTTGCCTCTGAGACTAACAATCCATTAAGATGAAAGTGTGGGCAGTTCATCTTAGTGTCAATGCATTTTTCGGATATTTGTGTGCTGAGTCTGTACAGAAAGAGAAAAGAGATGTGTATAGTCAAGACTCTCTGCAGTGTGGGAAAGTCCAACAAAAATTAAAACTCTAATAATGATAACGTTTTTGTGTAGATAGAAACTGAATTTCAGTCAATAGAACAAGAGGGTTTTAAAAATTTTTTGACTTCTGGTCTCTTGGAACTAAATCTTGAGAGTTGGTAGATATCTTGTTTCTTTTTGTTATTCTTGTCCAATTAGTAAATACTGTAACTGAATGACAGCAAGATGTATCTTGGAAAATATGACACCTGCTTCCTTTGTGTGTAAGTTTAAGAGGAAATTTTACTGGGATGAATAAGGTATGAAGTAGAATAAAGACAGTGCTCTTTGTTGCAAGCAGGAAATAAGGGATGAAACCACAGACTATTTCCCCAGAGCAGCAAGGCTGGAGCAGTGACACCCAGTGACTGGATTGTTAACTGTAATTCCACAGTAGTTCCTTTTGGGTATGTAGAAGAGGCTTATTCCCAGCCACAGGTCTCAGTGATGATGCTAGGCAAGAATGTGGAGATAATAAAGTAAGGAAAAAGTACTGGGTAGGGAAAAAATGCAAGCTTGGAGCTGATACAGGCTTGACCTCTATTATGGCCCTTAATCTTGGAATGAAACAAGTTTTTTGGCAACTTGTTCGTCTCCTTCTGAACTTCCTTGCAGATATAGTGATACAAATTTGTTTGAAACTTATCAACACAAGTCATGTGCTCTGGCTGAATGTGTTAGCTGGTGCTGTGTGATGGAAATTGGGACTGGATGACTTATGGGGCTGTCTCATCTATTGAATTTATCTGATTGGCTTAAAAGCCTAAACAAAAAACTGCTTTGAAGGATTTTTTACAAATAGAGATATCTCTTCATTAGGGTTAATTGTGTCATTCAGAGAAGGTAACTGGCTAGCATTATTAATGTAGCTCTGTGATTGACCCTTTGGGAGTGGTACTGTGTGCCCCAGGTGATAAATGATGGAAGATCCATGGAGAGACCAGAACACCTCTAGCTGGCAGACACGTGAAATAATCCATAGGAAATTGGGATGTTTAGGGGAATTTCAGAATTTTAAGGGGAAAACATAGCTGTGTACAGGGATTCTCTCCTGTACATTGATTAGGAGATGATACAGTATAGTCAAGAGATGATTTATGTAGTTGTAACAGTTGTATGAAAAGGCTGCTATTAAGTAGATCCCTATGTTGGTGTCTTGTTCCAAGTATTGGGATTAGCTACAAGTGGCAAGAACAATGCTTTGCTTTTTGTCCTGAGCAGGTTGTTTCATCCTTTTCTTTAGTTAGTCTGTTCCATTTCATGCTCTTGTGTATTGTGGTACTTGTCAATCCAGTAGTCCAGCATGTTCTGAATTAATTATGCAATACTTCAGAGTAAATGGAACTGGGACTGATGCAGACAACTAGAGATGGCTGAGTATTATTGTATTTAGTGATACTATTGAATTCAGAGTGCTTTCCAAAAGGGGAACCATGAGTGCATCTTGCATTTCAAACACCTTTTATCTCAAAAGGACAAAAACTTGCTAAAGGCCCAGGATATACATAATTTTACAGTCTTTCTAACTGTTCACTAACTCAATACTTTTTTGAAATTGCTGGACCAAATCCAGCCAGTGAAGATCTTAAATATGGCAGGATTGAAGCAAAGCAACAGTGGAGTACATTATTACCACCCCTGCGATAAAGCTACAGTGTACTTCTGAGCATTACCTACCCTGTGTGTCCTGGCAGATTGCTGATTAATACATCTCTGCACCAGGACCAGCACTTACTTCATTGTAGTTAAAGGCCATAGAAAATGCCTGGGCACTTTAAAGTGAATGAGAATGGGAGCCAGGGCAGTGATGTAAGATGGGAACAGAAAGCAGACATGTTTTCATGGTTGCAGTTTAGTGGAACAGCACAATCAAAGAGAAATTATTTCTTACAGTCATGTCAAGAAGCAGTGGTTGCCTCTGAAATAGTATTTGTTTAATGTCACAACAATTGATTTCTTGTGATGGGAGAAGATGATGATGCTATGAATGCTGGTTTTCATGGCATTGTCACTGTGAAATGGGCTACATATTAAGACTGTGAGGCAATTCCATCTAGTCTGTGGTGACAGAGGAGCAGGTATTGCATGAACTTGTTTTGTACTAGCTTGAAAAATCCAGTAACTGCATACTTGCACAGGTGCTTATGGCTGTAACCTGTAGCTGGTGTGTCAATGGGGACTATGATCCCAACATGGGGGTCTATCCCTCCCAGCACAACTGTTGCTGTTCTCTCATGTGAAGGTCCAACTCACGCTTGATTTCTGTTCCTTTGCCTTTTGATTATTAGATATCATCTGTTTGAGTTAGCAGCAACAAATGCTGAGTGGGAAAGGTAATTATTTTCCATGCTTCTGTGTCATCTTTTAAACACTTCTGAAAATCCTATCTGCAAAGTCTGACTCTTATTAGACACATCTATTATATGAGCTGTACAAATCCTCATCCTGAAATGGCAGGGGAACACCAACGACAGCTTGCCTGTTGCATCTCTTTAGTCTTGTTTCATGTTCAGTGCCAAAACTATGAAATGTATTTAGATGCATTCAATAAATGCTAACTGAGAATGGAATAATGATGGAATATTTAGTTAGCCGGACCATATAACTGCAATGCTATGCATTGCCAAGAAGGACTTACTCCAGATTACTTGCAGAGTTACTGTTTTGAACCTCCTTGAAACCTGGAGGAAGTCTAATTTGAGAAATGTTATGGATTTCTTTATGTAATAGTTCTAAGAAGCCTTGCCCCCAGTGACCTAATTATGTCACCTGCATGCTGCACAACTTCATACTCAAGCAGATTGCCACAAGGCATGTGAGCTTTGTGGTGAATTTTTTTGTAAATTGGATTTCATCTCCCCCACTCCCTTCCCTCCCAGTGCAAGCTGCTGACTTCAACATTTTATTTGAGGTTGGAAACTCCACTGATTTTTGGTTTGGTCTGGGGTTTTTTTTTAATCTTTCCAAAAGGCCAAGGATTCAATGATAAAACCCATTTGTCTTTTTAATCTTTACTTTGTAATTAGAGCTAAGAGAAGCTGGAAAGAGATGCCAGGCAAGTAAGCTCTTTTCGTTTAAAAGCTCTCTGGGCACATCACTGAGTCCTGGGAGAACTTTAAAGGAAAGTAGTAATGAAAATCTGACAGACAAGGAAAAAATAAGCCAACAAAATTAAGACTTAAGTGTGCTATTTTTATTCAGAACTGAGGATAAAAAAGAATCTGGTATCTCCTGGGCTCATTCTCAGACAAAACATTTGAATCACTAATTATTTTTAAACATTCTTTTAGTACTGATGAGCTTCCTACTTTGTTTCAGTCCCACTGATTTCCCCAGTTCTGAGATTTTAGGTGATTGAAGAAGATGTTGATCTTACTTGCAGGTTTTGGAATTGTTTTACCTCAGCTTTTTCTTTTGGAAATCAAGTTGTTTTTACTGTGACATCAGTAACCCGTTTTCACTTACACAAGATTAGCTTTTAGTCTTTTTAAGGAAGAGATGTCCCCCATCATCAAGGATATTCTCAACTATGTGCATGTTACACATGTTAGTTTTTCCACCGATGTCAACAAAGTCAATGGGCCTGACTTTTTTTATTACTCGTGCTTTCATGCAGTCACTGCCCTGGTATAAATGCTATCATTTGGATGGTAGCAAGCAGCTGTAAACCTCTCTTCCTTATTGCTCCCTTGTAACTCTGTGCTATGATGCAGCTCAGCATGCAGATTTTTGAGTAAGGAGAGGCAATAGTTTTCAACATAAACAAGTCCACTGGGTCACATTAACCTCCTTCAGTCTCTGTGTTAAATAATTAAAATAAACTAGCTAGTGTTTAACTATACGTATTTAGAGGCTTGCTGGAGGAGCTTATTAGTTCAATATCCTAGCATAGTGTCTTAAACCTTTCTGAGCTCCAGGATTCCTCATTAAATATTTAGTGCATCTTGCTGAAAGTCAAGATTTGCTTTATTTTTTAGAGGCATTTGTTATTCTTAAAATTTTGTAGTCTTTAAAATACTGGCCATCTATAAACAGTACTTTTCTCAAGTTGTCATTTCTTGCCACCGAGGAGTGTTTCTCATGTGTACTGATCTTAATGGTACCACAAGAATTAATACATTGCAGGCTCTGCAATGCATCCTTGCTGTATTCTGTAGAACTACCTCAAATACTTTAAGCAATTCACTTGACAGCAGCTCGTTTGTATAGAAGGAGGATGTGTGTCAGCTGCTGCCTGTGGTTTGGAGACATCAATATTTCTCCTTTTCTGTTTCCCAAACTGTCAAGATGAAATTAGCTAATTGGTGAGTATTTTTGTGTAGTTGCTGTAAGTAGTAATTACTAGTGACAAGGGCTGCTGGATGTGCACTAATACAGTAAAGCAAAACCTAAAATATGAAAATAAAAGACATTATCCTGCACTACTATTAAAACTAGTCATTTTGCCATAGTCTTACTTGCTACAGATTCAAACCTTCAAGTTTAAGGTCTTCTTGCCAGGAGAGAGATTTTGCTCTGTACACAGCAAAGTTTTGTTAAGACTTACCATATAGTTGAGCAAAGGCAGCTTATTGGATTAAAATAACATCAGTGATATCTCTTGTCTCTAGGGTAATGAGTTTCGAGCAAAGCAAAGACCTTCAGGAAGGGATTTGGTTTCTGTGGAGTCTCTATTAGATGATACTGTATGGCAAACAAACAAGAAATTGTTTCACCGAGTCCATTCTCATTTTGCTTAATTGCCTGTCTTGGTTCAGTACTGGTAAAGATAAGACATAAGCCAGATTGTATTTACTTTTACACCGAAGGACTGATTCCTCACAAAAGAAGCTAAACTACCTATAGCTGGAAAGTGGTCACTCCTTGCTAACAGGCTCTTCTTTAAAGACTTGAATTCAGGATTTTGAATGTTGTTCCATGGTCTGAGGTGGCAGCTGAGAGGAACAGTCCCTGTTCAACTTCAGCAAAAGCATCAGCTTTGTAGTGTGAAGGTATCTGGGCAAGTCATTTATGGAATCCTGCAAAGAAAAATGTTTTCCACTTCTAGTAGTAAGCCTCCATAAATTCTCTGTGTGACTTGAAACATAAACTATCTAATAATCCACTTCTATCCAAATGCTTAAAATTACTTAAAAGCTGACAAAGGGTAATGTGTTGGACTGGCAGAATGTTGAATCTCTAATACAGGATCTATTCATCCAGGTAATTGCCATCCCACCTCTCATCTGAAATTTACCCGTTCTTTAAGCACTGAATCATGATCAGTCATAACACCATTCTTGCTAATGTTAGGGAGGATGTGTGAGAAATTCTTTTAAAGAAAGTAGTCCCAATTTTGCTGAGACACTTTCTGAACAAAGATACCTGTTTTTTTCAGTGTAGTATTTTCAGGCTCTATTGGGTCTAGATTAACAGACTTTTCCTCTTCTCTAGTGGAATTTTAATGAAATTTGATATACATGTAGAAAGTTTCTTTAATAGAAGAAAAAAATCTCTGCTTAAAACTGACCAGATCATTAAAAGAAATAGAAATCTAATCTCTGCTTAAAACTGACCAGATCATTAAAAGAAATAGAAATCTATGATCTTACCTAATTTCAATGCTCTTTAAATTATCACTATACCACCAAAGTTCCTGATAAGATGTCAGTTATTTTAAATAAGAAAAAGGAAAAATGACTTATAATTTTAAAGAGACTGAACTTTTTAATGCCAGAGTGCAAAATGCATTCCTGCAGGAAGGAAATGATGCTGTTTTTTCTAGTCCATTGAAAGCAGCTGTCAAGTTTGTTGCCAAATAACATGTCTGATATCATGTCGAATAGTTAGCAAAATTTAATGAGTACAAACTGAAAAATGGAATAATTCTCAGTAGGAGAGAGCTAAGTTCTTCTTTTGACACACCTCATTGTTCATTTGGTTGTAAAAGATGCCTACAGGTGGCCATTCAGTGCTCTCAAAGTGTCGCTTGTGTTAAAGAAGGAATGTGAAGCCAGGGAACATTGGAAAAGAACCCACTCCAGCTCACAGTCTGAAAGGATTTCAAGAGGAGGGAAGAAGGGCAGCTTTTGTAGGAGGGAGTCTGAGATTTTTGTTATTGATATTTCAGGTACTTGTACCTAAAGCTTAGGAAATGAGTGATATTTATACTAAATACAGTCATTCAGTCCTTCAGGTGCCTAACTGTTGCAGTCAGTTTGGAAGTCGTATTTGCAAACTTTTCCAGGTTTTTGTCCTAGGAATCATCTGCCAACTGTGATCAGCAAAACAGTGTGCTGTGGCCTGAGTGGGCTCTGTGGAGAGCCAGCAAGGAATCATAGCTTTCTTTGAGTGTCCCATCCACAACCAATGCAGAAGGTGTGGCTCTGGGACTCTTTCATGAGTGCTGTCTTTCTTGAAGTTGTCATGGTGCTTTTGGAAATTGCACTTGCCTACATCATTGTGATGTGGTTTCGAGTTGTTGAGATGAAAGACAGATCATTATTTTTCAGCATTTCAGAGCACAGAATGCTTGGAACTTGATAGTGGAAAACCTGTTTTCTTGTTTACAAGTGAACTCCTCTGAGGTTATGTTGTTGAAGATGGATACCTTCTCAGCTGAAGCCACTTCCAAAGTGTATGTACTCATGATAACCTCAGGCCATCTGCCCCTGATTTCAGAATGAATAAAAATATCCATCCTAGGTGCATCCTTTCTTAGCATAGCCAGTGATTCACAACAGAATGTACCTTTCATTCTATTTTGTTGTTTTAATCCCAAAAACTATTTTATACTCATTCCAGAATCATTAAAAGCTTTCCTATTCTGCCTCTCCATTAACCTTTGCCCAAAAAGAAAGGAAATTTTGCCTTAACTTCTTGCCATTTTTACATTCTCAGGAACAACTTCTTGGAGACCTTAGTTAAAATTTCATTTCCTATGTGATACATGATTAAAAAGTAAAAGACTTTGTTACAAGTATTTAAACAGGAAGTTTGCAGACAGTAAAGTGAAAAACAGACATTTCAAAAGCCATTTCTTTGTCAGCATTTCCCTGCTGAATAAGTTGCATAACAATAACATTTTGTCATCTTCTTGAAGCAAAACTCAGTGTCTTCTTAGTGCAGAAATATATGTATTTTTACAGTACAAAATTCAGACTATTTCATTCAAGAAATGATGGCACAGCAGTCCGGGTGCTTGAGCTTTTTTCCTTGAATGTTCTGTTTGCCAGGGTAGAATGAAAGATCCTTCCCACCCTGTGCCTGGAAGGACACCGAGTTAAAGGAATTACCAGAAGGACACTGTGTATAATCTGATAATGCCCATGAGTTCTCAAAGTTAGTTACCATTCTGGCAATTTATCTTGTTAGCAAGACAATGCATGTTTTGAGTTCAAGAAAAGCCATCCACATCAGCAGAAACTAATTTCTCATCAGCTAAAGTCCAGAGAGTTTTTGGAACTAAGGAAAATAAGCAGTGTAATTGTTGTTTTGCCTTTTTTTTTTTTTTCTTTTTGAGAATATGATCAGAAGAAAGATTTAAAAAGGTCTCATTTGTAATGTGCACATTGCAAGAGGAAAAACCCAACCATTTTAATTAGAGTACCATCTTTGTGTAAAGGTAGTGGAACTAATGATAACTCTACCAGGTCACCTTTAATCTTACTCAGGCAGGGGAGATGGTGGAGCATTGCTGTTAAAGTCAATGGCTCATAGGGGAGTCTAACCAGCACTGTGTAAGTTAATGGCTGCCCTCTCCTGCCACCTATGGCTGCTCCATTATCCTTGAAAGCAGCCGTCAGATTTGCACACTTTTAACAGGAACATCTGCTTCTCTCCCGTGGTTGTTTCCTTCACATCTGCAACGGTTGTGACAGGGCACGTGCTCTTCTTCATTCACCCTTGTTGCTCTGACCTTTCCTGTGGCTCATTTTTTATGCTCTGCCTCCTTAATGACTATTCTAATTCATCTCTGCATTTGCTGATAGTCTCATTAGGGCCAAGGGAAAATCCACCAGGTGAGGAAGGCTGTTGTTTTCTGGTAAGAATAAAAGTTTGTCAAATTTGACAAGCTAGCTGGGATACTTTAGAAAGACAGTTTCACTACACTATTACTGCAACTTGCTCATTTGTGACAAGTGCTCTTGGGGGAAAGGAGCACTTCTGAGTGAAGTATGTCCCCTTTTCTGGAAAACCAAGATCTAGAAAGATATCCAAGTGTCTTCCTGCTATTTAGACATCTAATTTCCATTGATTTCATGTAGATTTCATTGACAACATGAAAATTGGACATCTAAAAGCCCTTGCTAATTTGAGACTTTCCCTTCAATTCTACCTCCTTTGAGCCTCTAATCCAAGCATGTTTTGTCCTGGGACTAAGCCAGTGACCGTCTTGCTGCTTACAAGTGTCAGAAAGTGCTATTATTGCAGCTGCTACATCACAAAATAAATGCATTTCATTTTCAGGGAGGAAATTTCCATCTCATGGCTGAAATAAGGTGAAAGATCAGCATAGGATGTGTCTTGTGGCAGCTTCCACTTGTGCATGCACTTTGTTGTTGAGCATAGATCTCCAGATTTGGCTCTCCAAGCTGCACCTCCCTGGGATTTTCGTGGATTACAGCCCGCAACTGAAATATCAAAAATTCTATTTTCACCTTTATTCTTAGGTAAAGGAGATTTAAAAAATGAAAATTGGGAAACTGAAGAGATCTGCAGAACCTTGAAAAGAAAAAGAGCTCTAATGGTGAAGCTTTGAAAGAGAGTCATCAGCGTGAAATAGGAAACATATAAACCATCACAACTTCTGAGCTCTGACCTTTTAAATTATTATCTTATTGTTAACTTAAAAGTCAGGGTTGTGAGTTATAATGATTGCTCATGAGAAATTGTTATCATATTCTGATTCTCATTTTATTAGGTCATGATTATATTTTGTTGTCTCACTGTTCCAATGTAGCATAAAATGGTGAATGCTCTGCAGGGCTATTTTTTGCCATATAAGAAAAAGAAACATCATTCATAGATACTGACTAAAAAGTCTGTTGGCATTCTGGAAATCTCACTTAAGCTTCGCATTTATGGACCTAATAGTTAAAATAGCTTAAGTTCAATTAGCTGTTCCACCAGGTTGGATTACAGTCTGCACATGCTGAAACCATTTAGAAGTCCTCATGCCACTCAGAATTAAAAATGCATTTGTGCAATTTAGTTTTATGACCTGTTATTGCTTAACTGGCAGCTGGATCTTATAGTTGGACTGCTGCGATGCTTTCCTTCTCTATTCCATCGGAGTAAACCCAAGCTAACTGTAACAGCTATAGAAAACCTCGTATGAAATGAGGCAAACTCTGAAAATAATTAATCAGTGGTGATCAACACATCGGGGCTTTTCCAGGAATTAAAGAGCAGCCGTGGAGCTGATGGCTGGGTGCCCAGTGCATTAACTGATCTGATTGCACGGAGTGTTCCTCGAAATTCCATTTGCCTGATTTGCCTATTGCATGAAAATTTCATCTCACTTCAGCAATGAAATGTATCATTCAAATTTGCAGTCTTACCCACTAGCCCTGGGGTTTCTTTTTTTGCAAAGGACAATTCTAGCAGTGACAAATACCACTGTATGATTTTAATAAAAACGGAGCAATTAATGGAGAAATTCACTACCAGTCAGGCTTTTAAATTGAGACTGTAAACAGAACAACCAGAAAAACTTCCATAAACTCTCTGGCAACTGCCATTTACTCAATTTGCGGAGCTTAATGACTGAAATGACAATTGCTGTTTCATATTCTGTAAACAAATATCATTGCTGTCTGATGAATGACCTTGAACTAGATTAAAAATACTTCTGGTATTTAGGCAATACGCAAAATGCTCATTTGCTATTTTGGGTGATGGAGGAAAGCTAAAAAGGCACAAGGCCTAATCACCGACATTTATTTTGTTGCATACATGAGACAGACTTAAGAGTTTTCCTTTCTCTCATTCTGAAAGTTTATGTTAATATTAAAGGAGCTTCTGGCATGCCGTAGATGTGAAGTAGTAAGTTGTACAAGTTCAGTACTGAGTCTGGGTATGAGGGGTAGCTGCAAGTGTGGATGCAGTCGTCCTTCCCAGTTTGTGGTCCCAGATATACTACTTTTGCTTTTCTCTGGTAAGAGCAACCCTCTTTTTAGAGACCATCAGCCCTTACAATTCAGGCAAAACCGTTATTTTTGCTCACAATGTGATGAATAACCATAAGCCTGGCTTGTATAGGGGTGTGTGTACCTGCTTCCTTCAGGCAAGCAGAAATCTCTCTAGGGAACTAGTTTCCTTCTTTTTGCCTTTCTCTCATGATAAATTTGTAAAGGAAGGAACAAATGAGAGAAAAAGAGTGGTACACATGTAATGGTGAGAGTGAATGTTAATGGGACACGTGGGAAATACTTCTCTATTACAGAGCACTGTGTTGCTCATTTGCTACAAGTTATGATGGAAAACCAAATCTTTCCCTTGTATTTTCTCCTCTGCCTCACTTAAAATAGCCACACAGTAGAAAATTTCCCACAGGAAATGATTAACACCACTTTACTCTGAGGTACTTAATACAGTCTTACGCTCTTAGATTTCGTTTGCACAAGTGATATGTGTGAGTGAACCAGGATGAATATTACTGCCTGGCTGAAAGACGGTCCTTATCGATTAACTTCAACCCATCAGGTTGAGAGGCTTATGTTTTAATTTGTTTTTGCTTCCAGGTCACTCTTCATCCACATTTCTTTTCATTTTCCCTCCTCCCTTCCCCATTTGCAACACCTACTTTTCATTTCTTTTCATTTTCCCTCCTCCCTTCCCCATTTGTAACACCTACTTTGGTCTTGGCTGTTTTGATTTATTGACCAGTCAGATTTAATTCCTTGGAGAAGTCTTGGTGCTTGTGTCTGATATAAGGTCACCTATGCTACTTATTCCAGGGGACTTTAATCTCCATATGGATGTGACCTATGACACTTGCCAAAGAATTCACTGTATTATATGATTCACTCCAGCTGTGTCAGCATGTCCCTCCACCTGCACTGAAAGGTTGTGCTTTTGATTTCATTAACTTTTTGGGTCTCATTATCAGGATTTGAGGTCACTCACCTTGTTTTTAAGATACATTTCTAGATCTACTGTACCCCTAGGCTTCCTCTCAAATTGGTTGGTTGTTAAAGAGTTGTTGTTTTCATCAGGTTGTCACTTCTTTCCCAAAATATGTTGAAGGGGTTCATTACAGGATCCCTGATTATCAAGTTAAAATTCTGATTTGATTTTGCACATGGCATACTACTGGCATCCACAACCGACGAAGCACAAATGTCTTGGTTACAACAAAAGCTGGATCTTTTTTCTCATGGGCTGTGACAAATTCTTTGGTTGGAAACCTCCACATTGTGTGAGCATCAACCTCAATTCCTTCATCTGGAAGATCATTATGTGTTTGCTTGCTTGCTTGTTACAGATGTTAACTCTAATAATCACAGTTATGTATTTGAGGTATGTGAGAATAATGGTCAGCAAGCTGGATTCCATGCTCCCTCTTTTATTTTTTGCTGTGCATGCTACATTTTTCTTTGCCTGTTACCATAGGCAGGTAATTATGGGAAGATATTTCTATTTATCTGTAGAGTAGCTTAACTGGCCTTTTGTGGCAGTCCTGGACTATCTCTGAACAGTCTCTTGCTGCCAACAAGTTAAAAAGTAAAACTTTACAAGTAGAACTGGACTGACTTGTATATGCAGAGACAATTTATAAGAAAGTTTATATATAAATATTGTATATCCTTGAGGAAGGAGAGCATCCAAGTCAGGACCTTGACATGAATGTGAAATTATTATGAAAAAATCCAGTAGCTGATGGAATGGCAGCAGAGGAAAGCTCTGCTGAAATTTTCAGCCTAGAAGATGTTATGCTAATTTTACATTCCAAGTGACTTTTAGCTTCTTCTCTTGAGAAGAAGTGTCATCTTTAGAAACAACTCTTCTCCCCTTTCCCTCCAAAAAACATCCCGGGAGCTGGAAAGGTTCTCATAAATACGTTTATTAAAAAATGTGGAAAATAGCAAATAGTATTTCCTTAATATGTGGGGTTTTTTCCTAAGAATATTTGCCTCTTGGTGTATGCTTCTGTGTATTCATATATTTGTAAGCAAAAGCCTGCATGAGATGGAGGTAGAACAGGTGATGAACTGGCACCAGGCTTTATAGAGTGCTTTTCTTTTCCCAGACAACATCAGCGATGAGTTCCAAACTCACTTGTTTCTCTTGCCTGCAATATTAGGCTCTGTTGCCATTCATCTCCCCATTGACAGGCATCCTTTTACCCTTTAAATAAATGATGCAGTTGATGTTTCATGGACCAAGCTTACTGGTTTTGAGGCTTACTGGAGAATGTGCTGAGCCAGGGTCATATTGTCCTACTGTCTAGATGTGCTATTCTCTTCTGTACCTGTTACTGTCTTTGTCAAAGAGTGCAGCTTATGAAATAGAGATAAAAATTCCCTTTAAATGTGTCTTTTCAATAAGTTTCTTAGCTAAAAAATGAGAAAAAGAGGATGTTGCTCAGGATTTCTGTGAAAGGCATGCTGCCTGCATGTATGTAGCATTGAAAGTGTATTCCTTGAGAGTGATTAGAATTAGTCACAGAGATGAAATGGATGTGGACAGAATTGGCTAGCAACCTTCTGAAAGCCTTCCTCTCTCTTTGATATTTCCCTTGTAGTTTTAAAGTATAACGCTGTAATATTTGATATTTTATTAACAATAATTGTATTTCACTCTTTTCATTTGAGAGTTTCAAAGAGTTGTAGAAGCATTAATTGCATATCTGCCCCCTGACTTCTATGAATACAGTGAAAATAAGGTCTTGTCAAATATGTTAGTTGAAAAAAATGGATTAAACTGAGAATAAACTGTTCAGCAGTGATTATTCAGTCAACTTGACTCACAACACTTGTTCTGGCTTGTAATGTGCAAGCCTAATGACTTCCTAGTTTGTACTTTCTTGTTCTTCAGAGATCGTGACTGTCTTCTCTGAAAACTCTGAAGGCTGCCTAGCAGCTCTGCGCAGTCTACCATCCTCCAGGCTGGAAAGGCCACACAGAAACAGCCACAGAGCCTTCACATGACCAGTCCTTGAAGTTATTTGGAGGCATTCTGGACTCTAAACACTGTTGTTATCCATAGATATCATATTATGAAAGACGGCAAAATTCATAATAGGGAGTATTATGGAGCATTAGTGAGCCCCTATCTTATAAGGTGTCCTTAGCAAATCTGAACAGCATTGAGATTTCTAGGAAGCTAAGCTGAAAAGAAATTGGGATATGGAGAGTAACACACGTACCAAACTCCTGATTGGAGGTAGCCCAGAGCCCCATATTTTTCAACATTCATCCTCTGTCCTCCACAACACCTGGCTGGCAGACATTCCCGCTTCGGTATGCGGAAGGTGTTCTACGAAGGAACCTTTCTCTGGTACTGTTGCTGATAACATGTATCTCACCTTGGAGAGTTTTCTTATTTAAATGTGAAGATGTAACTGAATTTCAACTGCAAATATTGACAGCCCTTAAGTTGCAGATCTGAATAGGTTTACAGGTGAAGAGCTATGAATTTATGGGCTTTTTATAAGTGAGCCCGAAGGGGCTTTGCTCTCCACAGCCTGGCTTTCTCCCTATCTCTCATTGCAGCTCTCCCTGAAATGGCTTTTCTGATGTGTCTGCTGAAGAGTTCACATACTGTGATCTTCATACACTTTAAAAATTCTTCACTTCCTGCTCCTCTAATGCCCTGGCTTCCTGAGAATCCAGTGATTATAAAATATTTTAAGGCTATTCTTGAGTTTTTCTGTCATTATGCTCTCAGCTGTTCTTTAAATGCACTTTAAACCTGAGATGAAGGTTTATCTAGTGCAAGATGGAATTTAAAATGTGTAGGAGAGTATTCTTATATCCTTGCTTTTTGCTGCCTTTGGGCACTTCAGTGTAGATACAACAGGTTTCAACAGATCTAGGCAGAGAATGGACTCAGTTGATGGTTAGTTTTGAAGATATTCTGTGAGTGTTCTTAAATCTGAAATTCACTGTGCCAACAGAGTGCTTGTCCTCTACATCACTGACCACTGACAAGAACAGGACAGAAAGCTAGCATGTTAACACCTAGCATTTATTAAGTGTCTGTTCACAAATGTGTCTGGATAGTAAGAGAAGAAATACGGGTGGTGTTCAACAGAACAAAAAGTGTTAAGTTGTGTGTGAACAAGCAGGAGGAAATATAGATGTGAACATGAAGGAGAGGAAAGACTATTACAAGGGCAATCCAATTAATGCAAATGATGCATACAGATGTCTTTGGCTTATTAGTATACCTTTTACTGTTATACTCTCCAAGAGCTGTGTACTAGAGACAAGGGAGGAGAACTCTGTCTTCCTTTGTATGGCAGCAGTGCTTTCAAACCTTAGCCTCTACTCAGGCAGCAGATGAAGAGGGGACGCTTTCTCTTACCTGCTTGTGTAGCTGTAAAATGTGAATAAGTGTAGGGTGAAACAGCTACTAAGCCAAAGGATGCATTCATGAGGTAACTTAATTTTGCCTTCTGCAAACATCTGTGTTCTTGTTGACTCCTGGCACTTCAGAGGAGCACTGTCACTGCTTAAAAATTCAAACAAGATAATTGAAAGCGAGCCCCAGCATTTTTGAGCTGTATGCTCAGGGCCAACCTGTTTGATTTATTTTGGTATTGACTTAACAGACTGTTCACCTAAAGGAAGCAGGATTTGAGCTTGAAAATAGACATTCTTTCAGGTACATATTGATTTGTTGGAGCTGGGTCTAGTCCATCCTTACAATGTACCTTCTGAAAAAATGGCTTATGCTCTTATCTTGGCATCTGATGGCTGGTGAATAATGACTTTAATTAAAAATAAGACCTGGTCACTTAGTCTTTGAGATGAGATCCATGGTAAACTCAAGTATGTGGCCTGAGCAGTTTCAATTTTTTTCTTTTTCTTCTCTCCCTTATAAAATATTCTTCCTAAGAGACAGTTCCAACTGTGACCTTGCTCTCCTGAAGTCAATAAAAATGTTGTCGTCGACTCCAATGTAGCTTCTGTCCAACAAGCTGGTTGTTCTTTTCATACTTTTCATGTTTATTATGATAAGGATATTAGCTACTTGCATGAAGATTCACAGGCTGCCAATAAATGTGTTACAGTAGCTATGTAAGATACTTATATGCTGTCTTCAACGTTTTTACAACTTTCTGTAAAATATCTTCTGCATTTTTTCTGCTGTAGCATATTTTGCTCAGTGTAGCATTTTCCTCAGGGAAAAAACCCTAGAACATGTCTGAAAATATAGCTTCTTTTTACATGTTGAGTGCACAAACAGAAGACTAAATTTCCTTTCCAGGATTGCGTATACATAGCTTCTTCTTCATTGAGGTTATTGTGACTATAACTTTGGCAACAAAAGTCAGACAACCCTTTAGCTGTGCTTGAAATACTTGTGAAATCAAAGCACACACAGTAAACGAACATTGCCCAGCCAACCTATTCAAAAGATATGTATTTGAATATTTTTTTTTTCTTTTTGCACAACCCCTTTAGAAACCTGAATTGCATTGCTAACACCTTTGAGGGTTAAGATTTCCCACTTAACCAACTCAGAAAAGTTTCTGCCTCAAAAGTATAGTGGTCTTAATCACTTGATGAGATTTCATCTCTTAAGGATGTAAACTTGGCCATGCTGCATCAGACCAAGGTGTTCTCTGTCTCAATGTTCTGTGTCTTGTATTAGTAACAGATACTGTAAAAAAAGCCCAACCCAAACCATGGCAAGCATGGACTGATTGGAAACAGGACTGTCCTCCAGGCTTTCTTCTGGGAGGATAGTCTGTTTCTGGAGAGTGATCTCTCTTTCACCTTCCTTTATTTAGTTTTCTATACCTTCCATACCTTCACCAATATCTGTACAGTAGTCACTTCTTGTATATAGAACCTATACAGCTCTGGTGAATATTTTTGATATTCTCAGCATTGTCGCTCTGTCAAGCTCATTTATTAAAAAGCCCATCCTAATCTGTAGGGCTGATAATTTACAAGCTGCTTTACAAACACAGATAAAGAGCCATCCAAGGCTCTACTCCAAATAAGACAAATGCAAGATGAAGCACTTGAAGGCTGTTCAGGAAAATGAGAACATAGAAATGACTTATGCAAGAAGAGGGGGTTTGTGATGTGGAGTTTCTGAAGAAGGGATTGTCCTTGGTTTTGTGGAGTTAGAGTTCATTTTCACCACACAACATGAGAGGGTATGGGGCTGCCAGGATGGGTTGTGGAGTTTCCCTGTCTGGAGACATTCAAAACCCACCTGGACAAGTTCCTGTGTGAACTACTCTAGATAGTCCTGCACTGGCAGTGGGGTTGGACAAAATGATTTTTCATGGTCCCTTCCAACCCTTACGTTTCTGTGATTCTGTGATCCTCTGCTGATGTCATGTTCAGTAAATAGCATGGGAACCAGAGCTGTTCAGTCGGGACTGTCAGTTCTCTGTGGTGAACAGTAGCACGGGGCATCACTCACTTTGTGTATTCCTTTGTTGATGTTAGGGCTGTTTGTTCTCTCCTTATGCTGTTCTATTAAATTGTCCTTATCTCAGTCCACAAAGTTCTACCTTTTCTTCGTCATTCTCCTCCCCATTCAGCCAAGATGGGGAGGAGTGAGTGAACATCTGTGTAGCTGATTGTTGCCAACTGAGCTTAAACTAAGACAGGATTTAAGGCAAGGCAGAGAGTAAGTTTGGCAGTGGAGGAAAATGATCAGGTGTGAGAAGCAATGGAGCTAAGATGTGAAGGCAGGAACAAGTAAAGAAGAGAAAGGGAAAATTAAACCAAGAAAGAGGAGACAATACATTTTGAGGAGAGGCACTTGAGAATAATGCAGTAGGATAGAATATTTAAAAGAGATTCTTTCAAAATTGTCTGGAAGGGAACTTGGTTTTGTTTGGTTTTTGTTTGGTTTATTTTGACAAGATTGTCTATGACAGCTTTTCAGCCTACCTTGTTGTTTTCCTTCCTGCAATGATAGTCATAGCAAGCAGTGTTCACATGTTGTAATATTAGAAAGTTTCACTATTATTTCCAACTCCCTTACATTAAGTATTATTCTGTCCACTGTGTCAATTTATGAAGGAAAAGAATTAAACATAAAACCTAATGCAAGAGGAAGAAAGCCAAAAGGAGGAGAAGTGTGCTCTGTCTCTGCCTGTCTTCTTGTCTTATCCATTGAATTGATTACTCCAATCTCCTTTTCTCCCAATGGCTTTGAAAGAGGAAGGGAAGATAGATTGAAAAATTGACTTGTTATGATGAAATAATCTTTGTTAGTAAGAGTATGATAAACTTGGGAAATAGGCCAGATGCTACAAGGTGCTTTGCTCCTTTGTCTTCCTGGGGTTTAAACTCCTGTTCAAGAGATTCAGTACGTTGTAGGACTGCACAAACTGTTTATTTATGCAGTGATGTTTTGTTTTGCTGTCCATTACTTATCTCTGCAATTATTAGGCCAGCACCAGGTGAAGCAAGGGACATGTGAAGTTGTGGCAGTGCATCGTTGCTGCAATAAGAACCGAATTGAAGAACGATCGCAAACGGTCAAGTGTTCCTGCTTCCCAGGGCAGGTGGCTGGTACAACAAGGGCACAGCCCTCGTGTGTGGAAGGTAAGCAGTCTCCCACTCTCTCAGAATTCATTAAGATTTCTTGAGAGGTTTAGTCTCCTTGATTGTTTGACTTCCCACTGCCTCAAAAGCATAATCCTTTCTTTTGTTAACTTTGGAAATATCTCTGTGTGTTGATGATTAATGCGGCTGTGCATGAATCTGGATGTAATTAATCCTCTTAATATATGTACTCGTCCATTTCATGTCTGTGCCAATAAAACTTAGGTTTTTTTCACACAAGAATTCTCCTTTAAGACTAGTCTGAAAACAGTATAAGCCAAGAAATTCAAGTTTATAATATTAACCTTTCCAACTTGGCTAAAAATTCACTGGATATCAAATGCAACCCTAAGACTGGGCATACAGATAGTGCTGGGTTATCTGATCTTGAGAACTATCCTCTAGATGAACATTTCACCATTTCATGTGCCTTTATTCTGGACACCAATGCTACAATGATGCCCCATGTCTGTTGAGTTTTGTGGATTTTTACCCCAAATACATTAGAGTTTGGAGAGCAGAGCAGGCATACTGCTGCACAGGACACTTACCAAATGAAGGAAAAACATAGGAGAGATGCCTTAGTCTTTCATCTTCCTGTGTAGCTGTTTAAATCCTCATAGTGCTCAACATTACCATCTTTACACTTTTAGCAGTATAACTCTTTTGAAATGAAATGGATTATATACACTAAAGCTAAAATCTTACCTTGATCTTTTTTTTTCACACAAAATTCCAACCATTTCAAGTTAAATATAAAACAAAAGCTTCAAACTCTGATTTTTAATCTAACATTCCAAGATATTTAGTTTTAAACATAAAACTCCAACTACATGCAACATCTGATTGTTTTAAAGCCTATTGACTGTTTTGAGAACCTCTTATTTAAGAAAGTAGATTTTTTTTTTTAGATGCTTAGTCTTTGATGTCTTGTAATTCAAGAATACAATCAACTGCAACTGTGTAATTTGTTCAGTAGTTTTCTTGCCAAATCAGATGTACTTTCTATATCTTTAGGTGATGCATCAAAAAACAGAAATGCTTTAACATTCAACAGATAATAAAAGTCAGACATTGTTTTAAATGTACTTAAGCATTGCAAAGGTGACACTGTCATTCTCTGATGGAAAGATATAAATGCATGGTGCCATAGAAGCTTAATTCAGTCAATGCACATAGTTGCTGAACAAATTTAGCTGCTGTTTTTTCTTCAAGTATAGCTGAAATCAAGTACAACAAAATACTATGAATGTAAGATTTTGGTTTCTAAAGTGGAAGCCTTTGATTTTGCCTCACCCCTTAGGGCAATGCTTTAGCATGCTTGGCTTAGTTTTGCAAGCATCTGGGACTACAGTCAGTGTTACTCAGTTGCTGTAGCACAGACTGTGACTATCTTTCATTAGCCTCAGGATTAGATGTGTTTTCTTCCACCATATACACATCTTTCAGTAGGCATCTACAACGTGGAAGCCAGAAACAGTTTGTGACTTGAATTGGTGTGTAGAAGTCTATTGAGGTATTTTCTTTGAACTTCAGACCTTATTCAGTAGTAGTTATTATTTACATTAGGGTGGCAATAGTCTCTGTGCTGTTGATAACGCATGGCATGCACATGGTGGTTTCTTCCTCACACCATAGAATCACAGAATGTCTCAAGTTGGAAGAGACCCTTAAAGATCATTGAATCCAACACCTTGTTCCTCACAGAACTACCTAAAATGTAATCATTTAGCTAAAAGAGTCATCCTTGAACTCTGACAGGCTTGGTTACAGGACCACTTCCCTGGGGAGCCTGTTCCAGTGACTGACCACCCTCAAATTACTTATGTGCTAAACTACATTTGGACAAAATCAGAAAACAATGTAGTTCACATTCATTGAATGTGTCTCCAAAAAGTACCACCCAGCTCTTTTGTCAGACTAATAACTTTAAGTTATACACAGAGAAACGCTTTTATCTATGGGAATTCTTGCTAAAAGTATCTTGGTGCTTAGTAGTTTTTATAGGAAACATGATTAAATTTGTTCTACCTGGATTTAGAAAATACATTCTGTTTGGATTTTAGCCTCCTTGGACAAACTCAAAAAAACAATACCTCTCTGGAAAACAGTAGGATAAAATCAGTCACTCATGTTGATATTGCTTCTGAACTTTTCAGGTTTCAGCTGTTCTTGGGTAGCCCCAAGTTGAGGAGAGTAAATGGGATCATAATCCACGTTCTGTACAGTTACAGCCTTATAGAACAGTCATCAATGAGTTGATTCTAGCTTTCCATTAGGCTGGGCAAGCATATCACTGGTCATAAATTGTAGTTGCTCCATGAGAAATTAAGACTCCTGCAAGAATTATTCAGGATATGAAAGACTATAAAGGTCTGGGAATTTAGCAAAGTCTAGACAAATTATATTTATCATTCTGTTCTGGACTTGAACTTGACATTTGGGGCAGCTTTCTGCTATTTGGATTTTAAGATAAGCCTTTCTCATTTGAAATGTATATGTCTGGTTTTAGTACTTCACAGGTTTTTAATTTAGTTGGATATTTTTCTTTAGTTTTCTCAGTCTTGCAGCATATGGATTTCCTGACCTAGATCCCACTGGGTTTCAGTGACAGCTTGTTTGTTAACTTGGATGGGTGTAGAGCCTTGTTCATCAAAAAGAGCTTGTTGATGAGTATTGGGCATTGTGCCCTTTCGTATATATAGGCCACGAAATAGGCTTATAAAGCCCATCATCATGTTTTTTAGGATACAGTCATAGGCCAGATGGATATTTACATTTTGAAATAGGTTGACAGATGCTGAAGAATTTTATACAAGGTCAGAGTTAAAGACACAGTTTATTGGAGCACAACTATGTTAAGGCTAAGCTCTTATCAAAAAGCTAGTAAATACATGTAGCAGTGTCCACAGCTACCAAACTTTCAGGGAGATCTCCTACTGGAGCCAAATCAGCATGAGTGTTTGCATCATTACATTCAGGCATACACCTACACACAGAAATGACATTTCTCATGATATATGCTAAGGAGAAAACTCAGTACTTGTGTTACAGAAGAAGTGAGAGCTATACAGGTGAGTTCCAAGGAAAAGGTGTTGAAGTGGTGCAGAAAGGAAAATAAAAGCTAGTTAAGTCTTGCAAATACGTGAAGTGAAAGTCTTAGTGCCTTAATTGCTACAAATCTGTTCTTTTCCATGTTGTACAGTAATATTGTGTTGTGAGGGCTAAATTACATTTGTAGAGTGTTTTGCATTTCTACAGAGTCTTTTATCTTGGAAACTTTGACTTCTCCCACTAACAGTATTACAAGTACTTAATTTAAAAGGAAGGATATGAAAGTGGAAAACAAGGTTTCTTATAGCCTCATATCTTCCTAGCATTTTTATGAGCACAGTGAAATCACTTGTGGTAGTCTAGATGAGAGGATAGAACAAGAACTCTTTGGATCAGGATATTTTTTATCTTTTGCCCATGATAACACACTAGATAATTGCATTTTGGATGCATCCAACAAGAAACTGTCATTTATGTATTTGAGCTTAGTTATGAAAGCTATTGACAGCCATTGACAAATAAAAAAAAAACAAGGCTAGTTCTTCTGCACACCTAAATTCCCTGGCAGTTATTTGAGCTTCTAAAAACACATCCACGTGATATTTTGAGAAATGTTGCTGTAGATAAATTGAGCCACTAAACTCAGAAAAAAAAGCAGAGCATATGAAAGAATTTAAACATACAGGGAGGACATACCACATAGCCTGCAGCCCAGCCTTGAGTTGTAGCTACGCTACTTGACTGCAGCTATACAGAATTTTGTTTAGCAAAGGTCAACTTGTTCTTCTATCAGTGACTAAATTACATTTAAAGCAGTCATGAGATTTTTCGTTTATACCCATTTTCTTTATGGAAATAAACATCCTTGAGTAAGTACCTCCAGCTTGTCTAATAGCTACTGCCAAGCAGATAAAACATTAATAACTTTTGTCTGTAGAGTAGCTATCTTAGCTAAATGTGTTAAATGCCTCTAAGTAAATCATCACTAGTGAAATCATCTTCCATCCAGACAATTCCATTAGTTCTAGAATTTATGAGAAGGAAACACTCAGATTGGAAAAAATGTGAATGGGACTGAAGAATTGTTTAACAATTTCTTGTATGGCTGAAGAGCGTCAATGAAGAAAAAAAGCAATTTTGGCTGAAAGCCCATCTGGGTTACAGACTGAAGGGAAGTGAGCATATAGAAACAAGAAAACAAAAAGTCAATACATAAGAAATAGATAAAAGAAGAAATAGCTGAGAAGATTTCCCTCCCATTGTTTTTGAATGGATTTCAGAGTGTTGAGAATTCAAAACGATGCTAATACTGTGTCAGTATTCAAAGGGAAAAAAGGAAATATTGCAGTAGAATGAATAGCATACTGAAAATTTATATGGAAAATCTTAATCCGGTGGAGTAGGAAAGACATCTGTATTTGTCCAGACTAAAGACAGTGTGAATTTGCCTGTTCGAGTAGAACACAGACAAATCTTTAAAAAAAAATTTGACTCGTACTGCATGAAATACTGATATTGTTAATGTTGAAGAAAAATCAACATCACAGTTCTTTTGGGAAGTAACAGGACTGGGAGGTACTTTCTAACTTATGAACTAAAGAAGTTGCTAACCAACATCTACTGGAAAGAAACCTTTTTTTTTTTTTTTCCTCTTTTTATTTCTGACCCTGGGTAGTTCAGAGTCCTGACAAGCTGGCTATAAATCTCTGGTCAGTAGTTGTAATTCAAAATGTATTTCAGAATATTTAGGGTATTCTAGAAGAGCACTAGTGTTATGGCAGTTTTGAGAGTGCAGGCAGCATAGTCTAGGTGGTTTGACACGGCTGAGACTGATCTCAGACCTGCATGAGACTGAGAAGCCAATATAATATCTAATTGGCAAGGAGTTCCTGGAGTACAGATCACAGGAGTTTATGTAGCTTTCTGAAAAGAGATTTGCCAGACCCAACTGATTTCACTTGCTGAGGAGTTTTCAAAAGTAATACAAATAGTTTCTCTGTTTAATACATGTAAGATTGAGTTTTCCAAATTACCTTGGAAGACTAAGTATAATTTAATCAACTAAAAATGTGGTTACTAAATGCATCTGAGGATGCATTTTTTGGTAAACTGTTTAATTTTGAACCACATGCCATTGTGTGCACTGCTCAGTGTCACTTACCTAGCATACCTCCAAAATACATCTCTCCCCAGAGGCATCAGTAGGAAGTGGTAGTCAAATGGCACATACCTACCAGGATTTCACACTGCTCAGCTCTACACTCAACACTTTGAAACATTTTCAGCAGTGACATGAAAGCAAACATAGAATCTCTCCCAACAAAAACATGTATGGCTTTCATCCAATGGGGCAAAGGAGTAATTAATGAGAAACCCAAGGCAATCACCTGGCATAGTCCTACTCCCAGGATGTGGAACCTTTTTGAAATTAATGTGTGAATAAAGACAAATGCATTGTGTTGGGAAACTGGAAAAGTTCAATCAACTCAGCTTATTAGACAGAGAAATATTTGCAGAAAATGATTGTTGGTAACAGGTGCTGTAATGGAGGAGAAGAAAGCACACCAGAAGAGGAAGAAAACTAAGGCTGTATGCTTTATGCTGAGATTCTTTATTCTGAGAATCATAAAATCAAAGAATGACAATGGGAGAAATTTCTTACTTCACCTGTTCCAGGTTGTCTTGGAAGACACTGTGTAGCCAAACACAACTGGAGGGAAAACACAGCATTGAGGCAAGATGAGATGATGTAGTGACACCCTTTAGGCTTGACTGTCTGTGAACCTACTGTTTCCATGGTGTCATTTATCTAGGGAGTGATGTCAGCAGTAGATTTATTTCTGGCAGGGTGTCTGGATGATTTCTGATTGATTGCCAGCAAATCATCTGGCTAATGTCAAACTAGTCTCCTTTTCCTTCATGGGGGTGGTTGTGCATGAGAGTGACATAGCTGCTCTCATTTCTTAGAAAAGTCATCAGTTGGAACTTCTCTAAGAATGCCTCAATCTGAAAAGAAGCGGAAGCCTTAATATCCTCCAGTGAGTCGCACAGTTACAGGGACAATAGTAATTAAAGAACTTGAGCTATGAAGATGAGTCTAAGGCTCTGATGGAGAATTTTAATGGACTAATCTAAGGAGTGTGTTTGACACAAACAACTGTAGCCAGTTAGGACATACACAACAGCAGAGTGGACATTGCAGCTACAAAGAAATTGAACATAGAATGGATGTAAGAATTAGTGGATTGCTACAGCAAAGACTTGAAGATTTACTGGAAACTAATGGAATGAGATCTGTATTAAGTATTTCAAAGTGTTGCCATTACTCTGAGGAGAACTATCTGCACAGAATAAAGATCAGTCAACGTAAGAGTGGGAATCACTTCCTATGTAAGTGTCTAAACAAGAGGTGAATAGAAGGTGAAATATGTAGTCTGTTGTAGAGTCCTGTGGATGTTGTTTGGCTCAGCAATGTTTTCCACTCACATCCATGCTTGTTTTAATGGAAGGTGATACTACTGGAGATGATGGGCTGGTTTCAGCAGCCCCACGGACCAGGAAGTTGCATGGGCAAGGAGTGGCTTCCCTGTGCTGCACTTCTGGCCAGTCAAATAATGCCTGGTTTTACTTTTATTTTTTTTTAAATCAGGTTTTAGGAGCAGGTTGATGCAGACCATAAAGGTAAATAAAAACTGCTCTGTTTGGTGCATTTTATTTTGTGGTCTCAAAATATATTGCTTCATCTGTTTTGTCAACAATCAGTATCAATGCCAATGATCTAAGATCCAAATAACTGGTGAAAAGAATCATACATTTATTTTATAATTTTAAGAGATTAAAAGAATAGTTTATAAAAGACAAAGTAGTGTTCCAGAAGTGTATTTGTCATAGTGCTTTTCATGTAGGCTTAGAGTTTCAGCAATATCCTCATGTCAGCTTGTCACCCTAATTTGAAGGTTGCAGAAGTATGAATTTACCTTGAAATTAAAAGTAAAAAAAGTGCTTTAGGAGTAGTAAACTGAATTACTTTTGTTCATCTCTTTTGGATGTGGTATCTTTTAGACCATGTAATTCCATATTTTGTGCATATAGTAGCATGATGCAGGCTACCTGAATCGACAGCTTAAGCCATATTTTGTTTTGAAGTCTAATTGAGATTCTGTAAGATTATGAACTGATTCACTTCATAATAATTTGCTGGGATTTGATGAATCCCGTGAGTAATGCAAACCAGAAATGCATGCAGATGTTGTCAGCTGTTTGTGGGGAAGTCTATCTGTTGTTAACAGCAGTGTTATATAGTCATGACTACACTTGTAAAAAATAACAAGCATGGTCTTATTAATGGAGGTTGGCTTCAGAGTAGAAAATTAATAAATTTGCAGAGTTTAGGTGTACTACTGCAGTCTTCCAAAACGTACTGCAGAACAGGCAGTATGACTGCAAGTGGATTTTTAGTTAATAATCTAGTGCTTTCCAGTGGTTTCCACATTCTTACCTGTGCTATTTGCTGACAGATCTCCCATGCTTACATCTCTGTGCAATTCTATTTTCTCACCCAGTGAAGGGAGAAACGGGCATTTCCTCATCCAGTCTCGCATATGAGTATCTGGGTTACATGAGAAGCCTTAGTTTCATTCCATCTTAAAGCAGGTACTTGACTGAAGCATGTAAATGAAGGAGGCAAGCCATCTTTGCAGTCAGTGGAGATGGAAAGGCTCTTCCAGAGGTCAGTTCAAACCTTGGAGTCAGTATCTGGTGGTCCTTGCTTGTCTTCACCATTTGCATATGACATTTCTCCTTCTGGGTGATTTTTTTAGCCTTATTTTTAGCTCAAACACAATTGGTGTGATAAGCTATTAGAACTGCAATTGTTAGTTTTACCTTTTACAATCAAACAATTGAAAACACACAGACAACCTCCTTACTAAAACCAACAGCAGCAATTCCTCCCCTTATATCCTGTTTCTCTTTCCTATTTCCTTTTTTAGCTTCCATTGTCCTACAGAAGTGGTGGTGTCATATGAACCCCTGTTTGGATGGAGAGGATTGTAAAGTACTACCAGACTATTCAGGTTGGTCTTGCAGCAGTGGAAATAAAGTCAAAACCACAAAGGCAAGTACAGAGATCACCTATATTTAAAGGTGGCAGTCTGCCAAGAGCACTTGCTTATTGTGTTACGTCTGCGGGTGTGAGGAGCAGAGCTGGACTCCTCAGTGTTTTGGAAAGCTGTGATTAATGCAGTTGTTCTCGGAGAGGCAAATGTTGGGTCAGAACTGCCCCTTCCCTACCAGCCCAGTTAAGTTATTAGTCGCTAAAGTCAAACTGAAGAAGACTCTGCTTCAGTCTTTAGTGAGCAAAGAAGCTATTCAGTTGTGACCGGTGTTAGAGGGATAATCATGTTCCAGGATCAATTCTTCAATTTGCAGACTGAGTACATGGATCCGAGGTCTTTACCAGTGTCACTTAAAGTTAGATTCTTGTGCTAATGCAAGGCTCTTTTAGCTTTCGAAAGAAGTAGCCTGCATGGGGAGTTGTTGAGAATCTGCACTGATGTCAGTGGGAAGTGTGGGACACTGAGCACCATTGGAAATCAGGCTGGTCCAGATCATTTCTAATTACAATCCATCCTGTAGACAGTCTGGTTTAAAAAAAAACAACCCTATTCTTAATTAATGGTGGGCAGAGAGAAAATACCATGTCCTGTATCTGCTTAACAATCTAAAATGAGTTCAGTGCACTGCAGTTCAACAGGCTATAGTGAACTGCATATCGAAATATATCATAAAACAGGAGTCTTTAACAGACAATAGCAAGGAAAGGCACATGCTCAGTTTACAGCCTCTCCTGGTTGGGAGTCAGTGTTGATTAGCTTACAGTCTGAATTAATAAGCAAATACTGACACCAAATGTTGTTCAATAATGGCCATTCTAAAGATTGAAAATTTTGCTAATTTCTGACTGACAGAGTATTAAATGGTTTGGGCAGCTGTGGTATGATATCAGTGGCCAAAAACCCACTCACAGGCACTGCATGTTGGCAGACTCACTGGAAAAATCGGACCAAACCAAGTCTGAAAACCCCTATTTCTTTTTTTCAGATCAGAGGAATTGTTGCAAACCAGTGTTATTGATCAAATGCCACAGATGTAGTCTATAGTGTGCTTAGGTCCAGCTGTTCTCCTGTGGAGAGACAGACAGTGACTTTTAACTATACACATGTAGATAAAGGATAGTGGTGTAGCATCACACTGAAGGGTGAGACTGCTGAAGGAGTTCTGGATACTGAGACAACTTCATCTCTGGACAAAGGAAGAGAGGGCTGGCAGTTTATATCAAAAGAACTTCAGTGGAAAAGAGTAAGTCAGGGTTAAATATCTTTGATGCCTTCAGTAGAGAGCAGAGGGATGAAGAGCAGAAGAAAGAACTTTATTGTTGTTGATGCCTGAGGCATCAAGTCCTCACTCATGGAGCAGTCCCTTCCTATGAAGAGTTGCCTTTTAGTCCATTGAGGTCAACTGATCGCATGAGCCATATAACCTGTGTTCATGACTCTCTTGCTCTTAAGCAGTGAAGAGATAGCCAGAGTCAGTGGGAGATCACTAATAGAAGAGGAAATTTGGCACAGATCATTTATTTTATTATCCATGACAAATATTGCAAACAGCAAGCTATAGTACATGGTAATGCATTCTGAGGAGGTTAGGAAAGTCTTTAGAAAGCTAGAGTGGGACAAATCATCTTGCCTGCAATTAGATCTGTGCAAATTCATCAACTGCAGTAAGTTTGTGTAGGTCTAACAGAGGGCAGAGTGCAGCAATAGGAGTGTAAATGTTGTCTCATTAAAGTCTTCCTCTACTTCGCTAGGATGTAGAGTAATGCATTTTGCATTGATTTTTATCACCATAGGACATTTCTTGGAGGGATATTTAATTGAAAGGATAAGCAAAGAACTGGCACTTGTGCTTCGATGTGAATCGTTCTACTGTATTACTGACCTGACAACTGTTCATTTTCCTTTTGTGGTTTTGTTTTTCTTTCTCTGCCCAGTGTTGTGTCAGATTTGATCATGTGAAGGTAGGCCTGTGTTTTCCCATACATGTGATTAGCAAAAACACAAGGGACATTGAGGTCTTGGAGTATTGCAACAATATAAATAATGGAGTCAGAGGCTAAACATTACATTGGAATGATACAAGGGAGTCCCAAACTTTAACTCACGATGGACCATATTAGAGAAGGGAACAGAGCTCCTTAAAGGGCAGTTCCCTTAAAAAGGGATCTCAGTACCTCCCTTTTCAATTACTCATTGCTTGAAATTCTTCCATTGCTTACTGTATGTGTTTTATGTGTGGATACTTGAGGGAAATACTTTCATGTTTTTAAATACTTTGGTTTTGACACACAAAAGCTTTTTCCATGCATTTACCTGTGGTGTTACTAACTGAACCACAAAGAGTTGCTTTTGGAGGCTGAGATTTAGCGTGGCTCTAAAAGCTAAGGACCTGTCATACAATAACCAAGTTGTTGTGCTGCTGTAGTTAGCTTTTTATACTGCACTTCTTGAGAATCAGTCTGAATCGGCCTGAAATCATTAAGTTTATCTTCTTTATTGGTCCAAGTAAGAAAGTATGTGATTTGTTAAGGGTTTTGTGGGTGGGGTCCACTGTGCCCAGCTGCAGGTATGTTTCCAGACAAGCTGAGTTGCTTAATTCTCCAAAGTCATATGGAGAGAAGTGGACGATCTCACAGCATGACTGTGCCCATGTACAAGGGTGTTCCCATGAGTAGTTCTTTCTCGCACCTGTACCTTAGGGAAGCCTTGGATGACAAACTTACATGTAGCAGTCTACTTGCTAGACAGCAAAAGATCTTCTGTTCTACAGAATATGTGCTGGCATCCATATTTCCTCAATAGGTGTTTTGCCTGTCTTGTGGGTGGTTTTCTCTGTCTACAAAGATATAGTTGTTGCACAAATATAATGAGTAATAGTAACTCCAGATTCTGAACAGAAGTTTTTGGCACAGACAATATTGAACTAGAAGGAAAATAGAATGGAAAGAAACTTTCGCTTGTTATAGGGAAAAGCAGAATATGATATAACTTTTTAAACAAAGTTTATTTTAATAATGAACTGAAGATTTGTCCAAATTCAGATCAAAATATGTATCAAGTTCATTATTAAATCTTTACCCAGGGGACTGTGTGACCTGTCAGACTAGTAACTGGCTTCTGTCTAAAACACAAGAATTGTGATACATTCCGTATTAATTTTTTGTTTCTATGTTGTTTACCAAAGATTATCTTGTTACCATTTAGATTTCTAATCCATTTTTAAAGCTTTCTAAGACACTGGGATCAGTGTTAGTTGGCACAATGACTTCCACACATTAATTATGCACTGAAAGAGGAAATGCCATTTAATCAGTTTTAAGTTCTTTATCTTTTCATTTTGTGAAAATATTAGAGTAATTTGAAGTTTGTGAAGCACAGGAGACTCCTGATGCAACTCAGTGTTTAGATGAATAGTCAGTAGCTGAATGGGACAGTTAAAATGTAAAAAGCTGGAAAGCTCATGTCATCAGTTACCTTGGGGAAAGAAATAACTTCTCTATGCTGTCTGTTTAATGTTTAACACTTCTAGACACTTTAGAGCAGGATTGACAAAGCTTTTCTCCTTGCAGACTGCCTATTCTCCTGTTTCCAGGACAGGAAACCTGACTACTCTAGGTGGTCTTGCTCTGTCAGTGGAGTTGGACTAGGTGATCTTTTGAGGTCCCTTCCAACCTTTAAGATTCTGCAACATGACCTCTCCTCACTGTGCAGCCAAACCTCTTTGTTTTGTGGCACTCTGTGTGTGCATTAAGGCTTGCACGTTCACCCCTGAAGCAGCTGCCTGAGTGTGCATGTGGTTGTAAGAGGAAGAGACCCTGGGGTCCTGTGGGAGAAGTGCTATCTGGCTTCTGCTGCAAGAGTAATTCACCCCCTCTGCAGACCATGTTCTGTCTGATCCCTACTTCCATCTCATAAGGTGGCCTACTGGGAATGGGCAGCAGTTTGCATAAATGGGTTTTTTTTTTGGGAGACATAAGTTGTATACTTGTGCTGTAGGCATTGATGTTACAAATTACAGTGAGCAAAATAAAGGAAATGTCCGTGAGATGTTGGTAGCGAATTTAATATTGAATGGCCATTTTCTTACCTGTGCATCTCCCCTACGCTATTGAATAACACTGTTATTACATACAGATTCTCTTTCTCGGCAAGATATATAGATATGTCTGGGGCAAGTATATTCATGATGTATTTGAGTGTATAGTTCCTTTGCAGCAACAAAGCACGCGTTATCATCCTTGTTTGATAGATTCTGTGTAGGTAACTCTTTCCTCTTCTTTTCTAGGTAACACGGTAGCAAAGAATAAAGCTGTGGGTCACTACTGGAACAATGTCCCTTGCAACTGTTGCTCCACTGTTACACAGAGACCCTTTTTTGTCATGGGGCTACTGACTTAATTCTTCGAACTTGCAAAATTAGCCAGCAAGAAGGACACTACTTCTCCTTTCAACTATGGCTGCAGTTCCTGAACCTGGATTTTGCCATACACAATGATACATTTTAATTTCTTGAGAAAAAGCAAGATTTGATTCTGCCTGAAATAATGCCTTGGATTACCAAGCATTTGACACCTGGCAGAAATTCCTGGAAGCACACACCTAAACGTCTGCAGTGCATCAAGGATAAGACTTTCTTAAGGACACTAAGATATGTAAAATTGTTTTAAATGAGTTTACATCATGAATGTAATCTAGAGGGTCATAGAAAGAAAATGCTAATGTTAGAACATGATCTTAAAGCTCTTTTCCAATCTAAATGATTCTTTGGTTCTATGGATTTGTCTGAGGTACTTATACAGTACAACAGAAAATTATAAAGCTGATCCCAATGCTAAGTGAGTCAACAGGACAGCGTTAGTAAATTATGTCTTAGTGTATTTTCAATTGTGATTTTGTAACTAACAAGGTTGTATGAAGGTGAAAAGATGAAACATATAAATCAGTAGCAATTTTTGTAGAGCATACTTGTGTTATATCTGTACAATTAGATTTATTTCCTTAGATAGTTCTAGGTAGTTGAACTTTTACATTCATAAATGATGGCAGGAAAGCGTGAGGAAGAGACAAAATTTGAAAGTAGATATAGCTTTTCTTATCCTAAAATAAATCCATTCTCTAGGGGAATAGCAAAGTATACATATTCCTTGCCTCTTTGAATCTAGACATGGAAAAGAATTTAGCCATTAGCTAGAAATATTTATTCAGATGCTTCAAAAAAATGGAAAACATCCTTGTACTGCATAAGGAAGGCTTCCTGGAAGGACAGTAATTTGTTCGTATTTTCCTAGCTTTGGTTATATCCTAATAGGTAACATACTTAAAATTCATAAGGAAATTCTAGATAAAAGTGAATCTTCAGTTTCAATTAGTTCTTGTTTAGAATGATTATTATAATTAAATGTCCAGTTCCTTGACAGACTGAATTTCCAAATGGTTACATTTTGTGACACATAATTGTACCATATTATTGTAGATGCATTTCATACTGTTTTGCTTATTTGCCTGTTACAGTTTTTTGTCGTCGGTCTTCATAAATAGAACAGTAAGTAGAGGTGAAGCCATAGCCAGTCTGTTCCCCAACACATCATTTGGTGACTGAAGATGCCTTGAAACAAAATGAAGCACAACAGTGCAGATGGCTATCATGGAGATGAACTGCTTCTGACCCAGCTACTGAATTCATTGTTTGGCTTTATGTAAATATTAGGGTAACAATGTACATCTAATTTTTATATAGTCAGAAAAGCAAAAAAAAAATTAAGATTGAGTGTGTTGTACTAATTAAGTCATTGTGCATAAGCTTTCTAGTTTATGGAAAAATACCATCGGCTGCGTGAAGCAGTTCAGAGTAGCAATTGCTAGCTTTTGATTTGCTGGAGAGAGTGGGAGTGTTCAACCAGATAATTCCGTTGAAGTCAGTGCTGGGAAGATCTGGCCCTGTGTGTTGTTTTGTTTTGATTTCTCTGGTTTAGTTCACTTTCAATGACATGTTTAATTTCAGCCGGGATCGCAGTGGTCATTGTACTCGGTGATAAGCAAACAAGAGATTTTCTGCTCTGTGCTTGGATAGCTGATCAGTTAATAGACTCTGCTTGCCCTAATGAGCTTCACACTCCTACTATTTTTCCATTGTTTTGATTTTGCAATTAAATTGTAACATGACCTTTACTATTTCCACCGTTTCTGTGCATATGTATTTGACAGCATCATCACTGAGGATCAGTTTCAGTTACTATTTGTACAATGGTGATCCAGAACTCTTATTTATTGATTCAGGTAAGTGCTCTACAAAGGCATAGTAAAAAACATTGCTGAGATGTTCTCAGTGGACAAATAAAGTTTTAGAGAATAGCAGTTATTAGTATTTTCTTTTCTTGTAGAAAAAACACAAAGAAAAGAAGTTACTTGCCTGTGGTCATGCACCAGATTTGTGAAGGAATGGTGAACAGAACCAAAACTTCTTACACCTAATTAAGTCTTTCCCACTTAAGACATAAAACACACTTACCCAGAAGGGCTACAATGTGTTACAAGCCTTGCAGTAACCACCTGGAGGGTGCTTTTGCAGCCACTGAGGAAAGGGGAAACTACAATCTAAGTTTGATAGCACAAGGTTGTGAAATACAGCCCAAATGAATGGCTTACCTTCCTAGATCCTCAGCCCATAGCAGAGATTTTATATTCCTGAAAGAGGACCTTGGGCTGATTTGCAGCTTTTTCTGACTCACTGCACAGAAGCTGTAATATATGCCTGTCTCTTTTTGGAGGATTGCTGCTTCTTCTAATTCTGTTGTCTGGCATCTGACACCAGTATTACCCTTCTGCTGAGCAATAGCAAAATTAAAGTCTTTGCCAGCAGCTCTGTTAGTAGAAGAGATCAGTGTCCCAGATTCGTGGTGTGCTCTCTATGTAAATTACTTAGTTTATATTTATCTACTTGTTCTAGAAGAGAGGTTTTTGTAAGCAGCATACTTGAAATCCCTTAGAAACCTCAGTTTGTATCCCACTGTTAGGCTTCTGTGGGGCTAAAATCAATGGGTCATCACGTCCAGACTCTTGTTTGGGTGGGCAATGTCTCCTAGTCTGGTTCAGAAAGTTTCACCACACAATTTAAAACTGAGATTGTTGGATGCACTCACTTCTCTGAAATGTTATTCTAATACCCAAGGTGAACTGGTTCATGTCTTGATTATACTAATATCTTCATAACTGTGGTGTCTTCTCCCCTCATTAGGATGACTCTGATGTGTTTTCCATCACCCAGGTGACATTTCAATAGGCATAAAATAACCATGGCCTCTTCATATTTTATTTTTCCTCTGCCTATCATTGTAGTCCTCTTTGCATCCCTTGAAATGTAAGTGAATGATTTTTGGGGCAAGGGTTACCAGAATTACGTACTTTATTTGACATCTGCCTTTGTCAGTTTTCTAGAGTGTCGTTAACACTTCCCCATCGCTGCTGCAAATACTTCACTTTCTACAGCCTGTGTAGCTTTTACCTTTTTGATAGTTGCATCACGGTAGCAATTCACAGTCAGCAAGTGTTTGACTAATATTCTAGGCTTGCTTTTTTTCAGGTCACGCCTCTTTGCTGAATATCATATGTTCTCACCGATTCTACTGCTGAGAGTGGCCTTGAATCTTCTGCTGATGAATGTCCCCCACTGTTACTCTCAGGCTGAGGCGATGAGGTGCTACCTGTTCCCTGTGCTGTGGTTTGCCATGTGCCTCTCCGCAAGGCCATGGTTGAACACTACTGAGCCTGACTAGTGAGGAACTCCATCCTATCTTGTTTTGAACAGAAAGTGCTTTGGTTCACTGTTTAGCCATTTCCTTACCACTCTCCTTATCTCCTCCAATTAGATAAGGAAATACATGTAGTATCTAAATAAGTGCTTTGATATATAGATTAAAGTAGATACATGGAATTTTCTTTATCTATAAAGTAAATTATCTTAATAGAAATCCCTGCAAGGTTTTTCTTGCATCCAACAATTCTGTTAAATACGTGATAGATTTTATTCCATTTTCCATTTACCTCTAAGTCTGTTATCTTCAAGGATTTGTGTTGGAATTGGCACCTAAAGAGAGCAAATAAAATTTTTACATTTGCTGTAAATTTTCTCAAGAGTTAGTTCATAACAAACTTACAACAATAAAAGTGTCTTTGAAGACTAACAATTTGCTCACAGACCAAACAGACCCTGAAGTAAGAGAACAATTCAGACTTTGGTCATAACAATAGACACTTCTGTATCTATTGAAATCTAGATGATTCAGTAAAAAAAAACAATTAACTCTTTAGGATACAGACATGCCTCTAAACTGTAGTAATGTCACTTAAAGGACTGATTTTCTCAGGACAATGTCCCCAAGCACTATGTTGTGTTAATTCTGGCCAAACTCAGAGTGGATCTGCTCACTTTTGAATATACTGGTTGAGTTCATCGAGGATGGTTTTTTTCAAGATTATGGCTGCAGGGCTTCTCACTGTATGGAGATGAGACTCCTACACTTGAAAACGTAAAGTATATACTGTTTTCCACTTCAATTACCTTAATGTTTAGTTGAGCAACTAGATCCCCTTTGTAAAAGCAGGATTATTTTGACAATGATAAAAGTTGCATTTTGCCCTGCTGATGAAGCAGTGTATCTCCCATTCATCTTCTTTGTGTCTTTTGCTTGTAAAGTTACTCTTTTTTTTTTTCTTTAAAAACAAAAAAAGGTACCTAGGTGGAGTTGTCAGCTTGTACTTTAAAGTCTAGAACCTTGTATGAGTATGCCTCAGTTACCAGATTTTTCTAATTTGAATGAAAACTCACGAAGGTAATAGGTTAGAATAACAGCTGGCACCAACCTTCAGGAGACCTTTTGCATTTTATAAAATACTGTAGCTTTATTATTGTTATGAGGACAAAGTCACCCAGCAGGAGAAATTAATATTGCTGTTAGAACACTTCAGGGACCATTCTGCCCTGCTCTCTCTGTGTGTGCATGACATTCCCATTAATACTAATAGAAATTACATGTGCTCAAAAGAAGGGTAATTTTGGTAGCATAGATAAAAAGTGTGTTCATTATGATTATTTATACGAAATTACAGTCATGAAATTTTGCCAGGTCACTGCAGGCTGCACTGAATGTGCAGGCTCAAGCCTGTGAAATGTCACTGTTGCATTTTACCAGCCTAGGATGGGTCCTGAAAATCGATGTGGCTTTCTTGTCCTTTGAGATGTCCAGAGATGAGGGAGACTAAGTGGAAAGTCAACTCTGACTCTGCTCTTCTTGCCCATACCACACAATGAAAAGTTTGTGTAGTCAGTCTTTGCGTGCCTTCTGAGACTGAAGTTCAGAGACTTATAAATCTCTTGTAGCCAATGCAAGTTTTTCATTCTGGAAGGTATCTAAGGGCATGAGCAAATCACAAGTGATTAAGCAATGCATCTTAACAATATAGTGGTCTTCAGCTGAAATGCAGGTACCACACATCCTCATGGTCTATGGGTATATGAAGGTGAAGGCATTTAACCTACTATGAAGGTTACAGGTGGGCAGCAGTAACTTAAAACTATGTTGACTCTCACATGTATAGTTGTCTGCCTCATCCATAGCCTGCATTATAGCTGCCAAGTAGTGGTTATTTAGGGACATTGGATAATCCAGCATTAGCAGTGATTTCTTCATTTAGATCTTGATGTTCAGTCATTGAAGACTTGCCAGCAGAGGAACAGAACACAAATGTTTTCTCCACTCACTGCAGTTATGTTTCACTTCCTGGCAATCTATATTGACATGAGGTTGCACAGATTGGTAAGGACATTTACTGGGTTCCTACAAGTTATACATTCTTATGTATCCCTTCTGCTCTTTGATATATGCACTAGATGAAGGTTTGATAATCCCACTCATGACTCTCAGCTGTAACATCCTTATTTGTGTTCTCTACAATTTAAGGTTGTGAGTGAATGCATTTGCTTAACCCTTTTTTGGTTTGTTTTGTTTTTTTGTCTAAATGATTTGGATCATCAGGGAGGTTTTTCACAGAAATGCTTTCCAGTCAGGAAACTTCTTGCTGAGTCTTCTGAGTAGAGGGATAGTTTGGCTGAGAGATGAAAAGAAAGCTGAGAAGCAAGGTTCATCCAGTCTCACAAATAATCCCTACAGGGAGCCAGAAGAGGAACAAGGTAACATTGCTAAGAAAACTTTACCTCAAGTCCATTGTTATTTATACAAAGGATTATTCAATAGACTTTTCAAGGACAGTTGTCCTGTGGCCTTCATATGTCTGAGACCTCGAAGAGCCACAATAAACAGAAAAATAACTTAAAAGAACATCTACAATGACATCCATCAGCAATCATGAGGAAGAGGTGAGGAACATTGCAACAGTGGAAAAGTAGCCTAAAAGATAACAAAAAATCAGAGTGTCTGCTGTATAGGAGGCAGATCTACCCAAGCTCATGTACTGAAGGATTTTCCAGTTAACAGAAACACAGTAATTTTTTCTTTACTACATTTTTCAACAAATATGTCCATTGCTTAAAATTCACTAGAACAAGTGATTTGCAAGCAAAACTGTCAGCTGTTTGCTTACTCTTTAAATTAAGTGGCCCACAAAGTAATCTACCACAGTAGTAAAATCAATATAAAATGCATTACTCCAAGTCCCAACAAAATAAAATAAGTGCTTTGTAAAAGAGCACTGCTATTCAGGGGACTAAACTCTGCTGTCACTTGGATTCGTATGAAACTCCTGGAGCTGAGTTCACACAGGCCCAGATGAATGCACAATGATGCTCTCGAGTCTGTCTTTTGAAGATGTGCCCTCAGACAGCAGGAGACATTAGCAAATCCAAGAGGAATATTGTAGGAAGAGCAGAGGAACAATATTGCTACTTTCAACAACTTTTACACAGTCTTTGGAAAGAAGAAGACTACTTCACTCTACTTTCACAGCCTATGGATTAGGCCCAGCCCCTACTGAGAGCGTACCAGCAGTTAGCAGAAAGCTGATGGCCTGCTGGAAGTGGTTAATGTGTGTTTGTTTGACAGACTGTGCAAGTTGTAATGTGACTGTGCTAGAATGTCTAAGCATGTTTTTCAGGCCACGTAGAGAAGAGGCCATGAAGATACTCTGCACCCTTAGCATTCCAAATTGAATGGGTGGGGGAAGTGTGTATGTAAGAAAGCATTGAGTTTTGTCTCTACAAGCTGCTATGTCCCTAGACATTTTCTCTGTACATGTGCTAAGAATTCATTTCAATCTTCTGACAGTAGGAAAATACAAACAATTGCAAAGGGTATGTGAATTCTTGCGGCAAGGGCTAAAAAGAATATTTTTTTGTCATTTACAGTAAAGCAGACAAGGTAGTACGTCCCACAGGACTCTAATGAGCCACCTGATAACACCAAGTGCACACCTGACCTCTTGACACACAAAACAAAGATGACAGATGTACTGTCAAAATACAAATCTATCAACTTCATCATGTAAATCTACCCACAGATGCTTTACAGTAGAGATCTGAGGGGAAACAAACATTTTAACTTACAGAGTAACCTTGTAAACAGGAACTTTTTACAAAAGACTCCAGTTAATAATTTATGAACTGTAACAGTGTCATGAGAAAAGGATACTAAGCATTGATTTTTGGCATTGAATGACAATAAAGCCAATCCCCTAGTTTCCACAATAATGATGTGCTCACTGTTCCAGTGTTGGGGTGTATTGATATTCATAAGGCATTTGCATAAAATCCTGTCTCTCATCTTTTATATTATTAATTTTGTGCTTTCTATCTCTTTCCCAAATGTGTTGAGTTGCTACCTTAAACACACAGACTTCTATTCTGCAAGTGGGAAGCATCTCAGAGTCACTTTAGGATGCTGATTTTTTTTTCTCTTTAATTAGATTTGTAAAGAGTTTGGTACTTAGAGCAGGAATAATTATTTTTTGTTGTTTATAAGTAATTTATTGTGACCTCTCCAAATGATAGCACTTGTCCTATGTGAAGACAGTTAATTTTCCAAGATGTGATGAGCATGGTTTTTAATGAGATTGGGGTAATCATGTCAAAAAGGAACCTTTTTTATGAAACACAAGGATATTTGCATTCTTTTTGTTTGTTGGGTTGGGTTTTTTTGCCTCATGATTGAAAATTAAGCCTAGAATAAACCAAATCTGGACTGTCAGAGTTTAGGGAAGAGCAAAATTTTTGAGCAGTTTGTGACAGCTTTCAGGACTCTGCTCACAGGAGCAGTTCATGCTACAGTATATTGATGACAAGCATATCGATGTTTTACCTTTCATTTCAGAACTGTTCTATCCAAATATCTGTAAATTTTTTTTTTTGCAGAGAAACCCTCAGAATATGGGTTGAGTATAGCTCCAATTGTCATTTACTGGGTCTTTTCTCCCTTGTGCCCTTGCCCTTTCTCCATTTACTCAGCCACTGGGTTATCTTCCTCACAACAGATTGTCTTCCACAAAGGTTATAAAGACCTTCATTAAGTTCTTCGCCCTGGGTTCCTTTCCTGACAAGCAGTGAGGATGAGTGAAGATCCGTGGATCAGTAGGGGCAAGTGGCTGACTGCTGAGGCAGAAGCCTTTTCAGTGCAACCGCTGCAGCCCTCAGCACACCAAGGTGAGTTTGGCACATTGACTGCTTATGGGTCTGGTCGTTTCTCCTTTCCCAAGGGTTTGACTCCCAAACTTTGCTCCTTCCCTCCATCCACCAAGATCATGCACACTGGCAAGGACAGAGGAAATAAGAGCAAAGCGTTTGGAAGAGCAAGGAGAGAAAAGGAGAAGCAGAAGAAATTGGTGGGCTTGAACTGAGTAAAAAGTGAAAGCTGTAGCTGTTATTTTTCCTCTTGTCTCAGGATAGAGGCTTGACCAGATGAAAATCAGCTATTGACAACATTAGAGCAAGGGTCTGGCACTGGGCAATGATGTGACAAGTTCAGTCCCTTTTTGGTCATCCTCTCTTTGGGAAAAGGCCCTGATGGTCATCAATTGGGAAGGCTGGCTGAGCTGAGAGAGGAGGTTGTGCTGATGTGATTTCATGAATGAAATCTTGATTTATTCCTTCAAGCATCCTGTTGTAATCACATCTTTAAAAGGATTGGGGTTTTCAACACAATCTAAAGCCCCCATAAGCACCTTTGAAGACATTGTAGTTAATAGTTCTGATGAGGTTATTTCAGTCTGTCAAATCAAGTCTGACTTTGCTCCTCCTTTAGAGAGATGTGCATGTGTAGACCTGTGGTTTAATGGTCTGATAGCAGTTTTAGAGATGCTACAGTCTGCTGAATTGCTGCAGGTTCATTGATGGGTTAGACCCTATAGGCCTATTCCAAGGCATTAATGTTCACCATGTCAAGAATATTTCAACAGAGTTATGTTCCTGGGCCATTGATCCAGTGATCCATAGGTATGTAGAGTTATGTTCTGTCAGACAAACTCTGAAACAGGCAGGAATGTTTTCTGTAGTCTCCAACAATATTTTCTTTACTGTAGGAGTAACTTAATTTAAGGACTCCTTTGGAAATTTTAAAGATTTTTTAAATTAAGGAATGACATTATTAAGCCTGCCAAAGGTGTTCTCCCTGCTCAATAAGTAGCTGTATTAATTAATAAGTAGCCTCTGAAATTCTAAACTAAAATCTTTCCTTTCTTAATGTTTTCTGCCACCACAGTACTTTCTGGGATGTGGTTCATTATAACCTCAAATCTAGGAAAAAAACAATATTGGAATAACAAAGTAAATTCTTTATGTTGTCTTCCTCTGTCAAGTCCTGAAATGTCCTGAATTGCATCATGAGAATCAGCTCTCAGGTAATTTCAGAGAGTGGCCAAGACAGGAGACTAGGAGAGAGGGTCGCTTGCTAGAGAGAAATGCTGGTTCTGGTTCTCTGTTAATCAGAGTCCTGTAATGGAGGTTGTATTGGAATCCAGTTACAGACTGTTATATACAAAGAATGACAAAATGGTTCCATAAATGCAGGCAGTCTTTTAAATGCAGTGGATATCCTAGTGTGCATGTTTAGCAATAGAAATCCTACATGAATGATGGAGCCCAAAGGCTTTCAATCAATGTCTGAAAGCAATTGCATCCCTCTCTGCTTCATTGCTTATGACAAAGGCAAAGATGCTGAGGCTTTGTCCCACTCTGTCCCTGAGGCACAGATCCAATGGAGAAGCGAGACAATAGTTTTTGCCTAGTGTGTCCTGCCTACACCTCTCAGTCCGTTGTGTACTAAGTAATGTGACATGATGATCTTTACCAACTTGTCTATCAAATATCGACTCTGTGAAGCTACTGTGAGGCATTACAGGACATGCAGTGCAAAACTTGCTGCGTGTTAAAAGCTATGTCTATACTCATTAAACTCAAAATGTAGGTACAAGTTTTCCTCACTTCTGTACTCTTTTGTTTTTTCTTTCTTATATCCAAACTGTGTATAAACACACATTCAAAAGTCGATGGAGGGATAGTCATTAAAGCCTCCTGCACTGCTGTTGCATGGACAGAATTAGATGAGAGCCGTTTTTCCTTTCAAAGTAGCATATTTTGTTCTTCAGGAACATTTACAGTATTGTGCACTGGGGGAAGCTCTTCATAACAGCATTTGGTTCTTACAGACAGGTGCTGCAGTATGGTTTCCCATAAAGGATGGGCTTAAGGTTTGCCAACTGCTCCACAGCTGCAGCCAGCTGCCATACTGACACAAGACAGCCATCCAGAGAGTGCATGGGAAGCCATTAGCCTGCTGATGCTGCTCTGGTTTAGTTGTGACCGTAGAGATCACATCAAGTCACTGTGGAAATCCATAACATGATTTTCTTTTATGCAGATGGAAAGGCTTTTATGTTCAAATGCTGCAGTGTGCGTGGCACAGCGTAACTTGCATTATCACTTTTGCTGTTTGCTCTGCATATAGTCCCTACTGGGACCGGTTTGGATCAGTGGTAAATGCATGCTGAAGGCAGGCAGACTGGCATAAAACATTGAGCCAGTGTCAGGAGGGAGACAGAAGTGGAGATTTTCCAATGCCAAAGAGATCAGTTGCTGGTTTAAATCAGTCTCCAGCACTGGCTTAGCCAGTTGGATGCTGCGAAGGAGCAAGAAGTATCCAATATTTACTGGTACTTTGCTTATTTGCATGGCAGGGAAGTGTTGAATGCACAACGTTGTGCTACCATCAGGTTGCAGGAATGGACAGACCATGTCAGATAAGAAGCAGTGAATATAAATGTTCCTTATTTCCTTTATCCCCTTCCTCCATGTTTTTAAATTTGCTGTGGTAGGTAGAAGTTGTGTTAACTGAAGGCAAAATGTAATATTATACTAGATGTTATGAGCAACAACTCTTTCATTTCTTTACTATATAAAATGTTAGATTTGCAGAGGTGTTAATGTTAAGACCTATTACTGAAAATCTGAAATGAATTTATTTAGCTTTAGAAGCCAACACACACTCTTCTTTCTTTGTTTTTTTTTGCTTCTGCAGCTCAAGGAGACTCTCTTCTTTGGCCCTGCAGATGTCTCTGCAAATCTTAATAAATCCTTAAACTTCAGTTAATGTCTTATGCATATTAGTCACATGTGAATTTAATCACCATTATGAGAGCCTACCATGGGTCATGGTCGCAAAAACCATTTCCCTTGGAAATAATTACCCTCAGCTGCAGTATGATGTGTTAATAGAATTGCTCTAAAGCAGGATAGCAGCCCTATTAACACTTGTCACAGCTCTGTGTATTTTCAGTATGTCTTTCTCTTCTATTGTGTACTATTAGAATGGAAATGGTTTGAATGCAGTAAATAGTCTGGTACACGCTGGCAGCTGTGAGCAATGAACTGACAAGTGATTTATTCAAAAGGAGGCATCTAACACTCCAAAGGCATTGCTTCCTAGACATATTTGGTCCAGCTTTGCAGTCCTGCTGCTGAGAGTACTCAGGTGAAGAGCCTTGTTTAACTGCTCTTTTTCTGGCTGCAGCTTGGCGTTTGTAAATGCTGCTGAGCCAGGCTTATAGCTGCACGTGCCACTAGGATCGTTTAGTTTGGAAAAGACCGGTAAGATCACCAAGTCCAACCATTAACCCAGGGCTTCCACCTCCACTACTAAACAGTGTCATTCAGCACCAAATCTACCTGGCTTTTAAATACCTCCAGGGAGGGTGACTCTATCACTTCCTTGAGCATCTCAATCCTGTGCTTGACAGCCCTTTTCTACTATCTAACCTAAACCTACCCTGGCTCAACTTGGGGCCATTTCTTCTTGTCACTTGTTACTGAGGAGAAGAGGCTGACATCCACCTCACTACAGTGAGCTTTTCTTGGTTAAAATGACCTCAAGACCAAAAAATGGCACAGAAATGTGAGCAGGAAATGTCTCAAACCTGTGTGTTTGTGTACAGGTGCTTTTCTGTTTCCTTCTGCCTCAGTAATCCTGGATCTGCTCATGTGATGTGGAGCTGCTTCAGCCAGTTGAAGTGAGGGTGTACTTCCCATTCCTACACCAATGGCAATGGTGTGTGCTGGTGGGCTTCGAGTTGAACTCCTTCAGACTGAGAAAGCGATTGGCCCTACCCGTGAAAGAAGTAAGCAAATGAGCAGTAGGAGAGGGGAAAGCGAGGGGGAGAATTTGCAAATCATTTGGCTGAATGGTGGTTATACTCAGAAACAGCATTTATTTTCCATGACACCAGCAATCTTCCTTTACAAAACACTCTGTTCATTGCATTACATTTAAAGCAATTGTAGAAAATACGTGACTATAGTTCAGCATATTTTTGCATTGCTTTGCTTTTGCAATTAACTTGTTGGCATAAAAGTCACTATCTGATGACATCTGGGATCAAAAAAAGATATGTTGTTTGGAGCAATTGTTTCTGCCCATCTTAGAAACAGCCATTCAGACAAACACTTATCTGGTTTTGTGCAAACAACCTGATGACTCTTTTGGCAATTTAAATCAGCTGGCATCATCACCGTGCTTCAGAGTCCACCCCAGCATCAAAGGTTGACAAGTAATAAATGTTCAAGTCAAAGCTGACCTAATGTAGGCCTCCCAGAGCTTAGAAAAAGCTCACAATATTTCAGCCACAGCAGGTGCATTCTGTAATCCTTTATTAAAAACTCCTGCCACACACCTCTCCAACATGTGATGGCATCTTACTCAGATTAAATCTGACATGCTATGAAGTCACTGCAACCTTTTCCTTACTCCTAATTAAAGGAAAGTAAGCCAAAATAAGGATGAAGTGCTGCTAAACAGAAATGTCAGGTGGGTGGGTAAAAATGATGGTGTCATGTTTGGCACTCACTAGGCCTGAAGTTCACAAGATGAGGAAGGTTCTTGACCTACTGTTCTTCCTGTGTGTGCACTTAAATTAAATCGTAGGCTTTCTGTGAAAGGTAACTGACATTGTTTAATTAAAAGCCTCTCTTCTGTTCTACCTGGACTTCTAATTCCAGTGCAATGTGTAGGCACACGGTGCTTTGTCTTCTCAGGGTATAATTAGACTTAGTAATGCAGCTGTCCTGTTTACAGTAAAAATCCCCCTAAAGATAAATGGAATAGACTTACAGAGAAACCCTGACGGTACTTTAGCCAGAGAGAGTGGATGATCTTTGCAAATAGCTGCTGGGTAGAAAGTAAATCATTATCTGCTAATAAGCCTCTGATTGCTGGCTGTTTTATAATGTGGATGATTAGAGAACTTGACTTTGCTTTATATTAGTCCTGGCTGCAGAGCTGGAGCACAAACAAGGAGCAACTGGTTTGTGTATAGGCAAGATTCTGACCTTGCATCCTGAGAATCTCTTTGAGAGTTCTTGCTTTGTTAGAAGTTTTTGGTGACAAAAAGGCTTTAGAAATGTCTGATCACAAGGAATACAGGGAGCAGGTTTAGCTATTTCTGTTCTGAAAGCACCCAGTGACCTTCATCAGATGTGAGGCGCTGCCTAAGTGCTCCACAGCCAAGTAACGGGAGACTTCTCTGTCCCTAAAAGCTCACAGAAGCAGGAGATGGAGAATGAAGGCATGCTTTGTCCATCGTTTGCAGGTGTGGATCAGATTCCTGAGGAGAGGAGAGCAGAACACACCAACCACAGTCATTGACTTCGGCCAAGGAAGGGCAGGTCAACTTCAGCTGTCACATTTCAGAGACTAGAGACTGCTCAGTGGGGAAGAGATGAGGAACATATGGTATGGTGGGAGGAGGTGACAGTGCTACTTAAGAGGAAGAAATATAATGAGAAGTAAACTTTTGGTAGGGTGCCAACTTTAGTAAAGACTGTGGTAGAGGGCAGGAACTGGTGAGAGCATGGGTGTGTGTGCAGAGGGGAATCAAAGCATGTGAGGATGGGAACTGTGAACAGGAGTGAGTCTTGGGAAGGAAATTCGCTTCTATCCAGTGTGTGCTCCTCATGGCAGATGTCAGCCTGGAGAAGTCACTGGAAACTTGAAGTGGACTAGAGGAGTATTTTGAAAGACCATCCATGCCTGTGTGTTGCTCTCCAGGGCAATAAAACTGGAGCCTCTGCTGACTGCTCTCTAGCTCTGATTTTGATTCAAGAGTGGAAAGGACCTGCTTGTCTGATACACCTGATCATGAACACACAGTCCTGGAAGGAGGGACAGGCCGTGGGAGATGTGCCAGCAGCCTTTGTGCCTGGAGGGGTTCATCAGGGCCACAGGAGGAAGACAGGAGCAACCCTAGGACAAGCAAATGTGGAGGAAGCAATCAGTGAGGAGTTCCTTCAACAGGAATGAATCCCTTTCCCCCTTGCTTCATGCTGCTTTAGCATGTGTGATCTGTTGGGTTGTATTGCCATGTTTGGTAGTTACACAGTATTGTCTTTGTCACTGGTACAGCCGTCACACAGGTTTTTCTCAGCAACATCTGATCCCAGATGTGTTTAGCTTAGCTAAACAGGAGACAACCTGAGAAACTGTTTAATCAACAGTTTCCTTGGCCATGGCAAAGAACTTCTGGATGCCCAAAGATGTGCTAAAGAAATTATTTCAAGTGGTTTACAGTTTCTCATAGTTTATGTGTCTGTTGCAGCTCAATGGGGATTGTTTTCCTAATCTAGGAGAAATTCAAGGTTTGAAAAATATTTTTTGTTTCAAATTAAGGCAGAAAACCAAAATGTCAATGGTTTTCATCCATCAGGTGGAGCAATTCCAGAGGAGAAGACTGGTTCAGTTGAAAAAACTATCTTTCAGTACATTGTGATTACTGCAGTTTGAGTTCAGGCTTTTTCTAAATTTAAAAGAACTATTTGCTGCTCATTATAAATTTCAAAGGAAGAAAGTAGTTCTACATGAAATGTAGTCTCTTTCAAGTAAAAAAGTATACAACAAAGTAGTTTAACTTAGAATTCTTTTCTAAGTAACACATTTTTGAACTATCCTTTATCTACAAAATGTTTTGATTTAGGTGCAATGGCATTTTTTTGTATATTTCCTCAAAAACATTATCATTGTGTTGCTTTTTGCTGGTATGTTGTTTTACACATAATTACACTATAATTGTATTACATGACAATATCCTTTTCATCAGGAAAATATCCTCAAGAGGGATAAAAATGGATATAGAGTTGTAAATGAAATGCTCTGCAAAAAGGGAAAGTTGCGCCGCGAGTAAATCCGTGCTCCACCTTCAGGTCTGAGATGGTAATAAATTGAACATGGAGCATTACACAGAGAGTGTCAGATATAAAATATATTAATCTTGTCAGAGGGTGTACTAACTCTCCTAGATTCATGATCAGGTGCACTTAAGTGCTGTTCTTCTCATTAATCTTGATTTACAAACAGTAGCCTTCAGAATGAGGGGTCAGAAGAGACAAGAGAATCATAGATGTGTCACTTGGATAACTCGCCTTCCCCAGCTACTCTGTATTTTCAATGACATCCTTCCATCTTTAATTACTGAAAGGTCTTTAATCTTGCCTGTGTAAGGGCCGAATATGATGAATGTGAGGGGTTGTCTGTGCTACTCCGAGTTTTTAACAACTGATGCTGTGGATGTTGGTGGGAACAGATAATTACAACTACTGCTAGCAGGACTTGATGCTGAGAAAGTTCAGTGGGAGAGGGTTGTTCTGGGAAAGGGAACATAATAGGAGGAGACTGATTGAAAGAAGCCTTGTGAAAAAAATGCAGTTAGTGAAGAAACTGCATTTTGAAGGCAGCCTAACACACATACCATGTATAAGATCATGTTCATGTGCAAAAGACTGTCTCTTGGTAATTAGAAATATGGGGAGCTGAAAAACCAAACTTCTTTCAATACAAATAGAGCTGGTACTTGCATTAGTCCATATTGGAGAGAAATCACACTGGTATACTAGACAGGATAATATCGCCCTGGACACTTGTTAAGCTGGTTGAGCTGGAGGAGTAAATAACAGGCTTCCCAAATCTACTTGTAATTTGTAAGAGGAATGAGCAAAAGAATTCATGTGAGGAAGCTGCAAAACCTCCAGGTCTGAGAATGCAGGTGTATACCAAATGAAAAATGTTTTCAACATCCTCTCTGATATTTTGTGTCATGAAAAAAAAATTGACAAGGATGGATTGAAGCACAGACTAAAATATATTCAGCACATTCTGCCTGCTCTTGCTTTTGAGTTCTTTCTCTAAGGATATTAAACTGCTGAAGCATCTGTCCATTGTGGGCAAGTTCAGTGGCAGCAGTAAGTGTCTTTGTAGAACCTCTTTTAGTTCTTCACAAAGGGAGCAGAAACTCATGACAGTCGGTATGATGAGGAAGTTGGAAAGAGTTTTGGAATGAAACAGCTATCTGATCTCTGTCACCTAGAAACACAGAGGAGTTCTGCCCGTTTATAGGTGGATGACATTAGAGTACTCCAGGCACTGGTGTCCACCACAGCCTTGTACTCCTGTGGGTCTGACCTGCCAGGCCACCAGACCACAGAGCCCGCTAAACATAGCTGGAGGCAATGCCTCTTGAGTACTGCTCTTAGGATTCTTTGTTCACTTCTTGTAGAAACAGAACAGAATTCTGTCTCATAGGATCATGAATAAGATTAGCCCTTATGCTCTGCTTGCCACACTGCTCACCAGAGACTGAGGCAACAATTGTCCTGGAAGAACCTCTGTTTGTGCTTGTTTTAACTTGTGATTCATGTACCTGTGCCTCTAGGATCCAGGTAGGCTTTCGATCTCGCTTTCTTGTGTCCTTTCCATGATCCTGCAGGTAAAACCACAGAGTATCCCATGGTGTGTACCTTCTATATAATGTCCTTTGAGAAGGAGCACAGTTACTCTTCACGGCTGTGATAATGGTCTGTACCTGTGCAGGGCAGAACTTATTCTTGAATCTCTGGAACTCCTGGGACAATTTTGCTGGTGAAGAGTGAGAGAGGAGCTGTGTGGTGCTCATTTGCTGGCTGGGGTTAAATCACAACAGTCCTGCATTCAAGTTAAGAAGTAAATCCCCCTTAAAGAAATTATGCCTCACAAAGTGGATTAGAATCCTGATTTGTCTGATGTCCAATAGAAAAATATTCCCTAGTTATTGGTAAAAAGGGTCTGTTTTCTTCATAGCTCTCCTAGATGCTTTGTTCTGAGCTTTAAGACCTCTCAAAGGACCACAGTTGCCATGGGGTTCATGAATGAAAATTCAGACTTTGATGTGGTTGGATGTTGAGACACTAATTGCTTTGAAAAATAAGACCAAGGCCTTAAGTTGGCATCAGATGCTGATTAGGAGCTATGGGAAAGACTTGAGCACAAACCAGATATGCCCTTGGCAACATAAGCTGTAGAAAAAAGCAGTTGTTCCCCGTTCCTAACTGGCTGGAACTGGTGTCCAGTTCCCACATTGAGCTTCAAAACATGTTGAGTTGTTATAATCCAGCCCAGAGGTGACAAGTTCATGGATTACTGATGCCATCCAAGCAGCCAGGCTTTGCAAAGTATCAGACCTAGGGCACAGTTCTGACAAATGTGGGCAGTGTTCTTCTCCACTGAGAGGGAGATGATGTTTCCATGAGCTGTTGAAAGAAATCCTTCACCTCATCTTGTGTTTTGGCTATGTGTGGATTAATTCACTTCAGCCTTGCTTGGATTCAGTTCAGGCCATCTGCTCCTCTCCAAGAGCTATTTTTCTGAAGGTGTTCTGATGAGCTGTTAGCGTCTATGGTTGTACCCATGGAGAATCAGGACACTGACTGTCAACTACAGACTGTTGGTAGCTAAGCCTGCAGCAACTCTGCATCCCTCCCAGTCACCTTGCATAATTAATGGAGAGAAGGCAGGATTATGTGGATTACTATGGGCTGCTCAAGAAAGGGAGAACAGAACCTGTCCCCACTCTTAGGTTTGCTGGACACCACTGAGAGCAGGTGTGTTGAGAATTAACTGCTTACTTCTGGTGCGTATTGTTATTAACAGTCTCTTCAATCTTTGTATGAATGACTGCAGACTGATTCAGAGAGGGAGGATGGTGGTGACCCCAAAAGCACCTTTGGGTGTCAACAGAGCTGTCTATGTTGCTTCATAGACTATATTCCTCTGTGCAACATACAGATGTTGACCAATGCAATCCTGCTGGCAGGTAGCAGGGAGATGGTAAGAGAAAAACGTGTCTGAGAACCTTCAAGGACAAGGATTGGCTTTTGAAAAGCTCAAAGAAACTCTTTATAGTTTAAAGAATTGCTTTCAAGACTTGCTTTTTCCAATATTTATTTTGAATTCTGGCTTTTTTTGAAAAAGTTATTGTTTACTTCTGTTTATAGTAAGACATTTTTATTCTTGGCTGACTTTTATCACGCAGGAAACTCATCAATCTCTTTCACATATAATGACTCCTATTTTTACTGCAGTTTTTTTCAGAACCTGTAGTGATCTGGCATGTGTGATGGGCTGAACTTAACTGGAGCAGGGAAACATAAACATCAGTTTGTTTGTAGGTGAAAGTTTCTTTTCCAGAAAGAGCCATATGTACATGATTAATAAGCCAACACTTCTCCACAGCTACTCGTTTTTCTGGCTTACAGATTAAGAGAGTGACCTTCTTGGTAGGTATAAAGGGAATAGATGGGGTGAGGCTACCTAAACTGCAGCAGATAATATGTAATGAATTTTTGGCCAGTTTGCTTGCCTGAGACAAGTTGAGGTTTCTTTGCAAGGCCACTTTCAGTCATTCTCAGCCATGCTGGTATATAGTTTAACCTCTGATCTCTGTTTGCATTAGTTGGTAATTATTCCAATGTTGTTGTGCTTCCAGAATACAAGATTTCTGATTTTGTATTGAAAATATGATACAAAATATGTCTACTTCATAAGAAAACCCAGGCAATAACACAGTTTTCAAAACAGGAATGAGGAACCTCTCCTTATCATATGTCTGGTATGTACCAAAATGTATCCTGGAATGTGCATGAAGATCTTTTGATGAGAAGGAGCAAAGGTGAAAGAGTTATCTTCTCAAGAGCCATAAGCATCATTGAGTCATGTCTCAGTGATATGACCACAACTAAACACACCAACCACACTGAAGTCTTATCTAGTCTGACTGGGTTTAATGACATCTGATCTTGCAGCTAGCTGCTAGAGCATTAGGCTTTCATTCCCTCTCTTGCTTAATGGTATTGCAGAACTAACAACTGGCTTCAGAACTGATTCAGCATATGGCACAGTTGGAAGAAATATCTTCTGGAGATTTAGAAGGCTTAGGGCAATGGTATTCCAGAAAGTTCATCCTGAAAGTTTCCAGTTCCTGAGCCCAGGAGGTGGATTGGCTTGTGTCTGCCCTACTGGACTCTATATAAGGAGATTTGCATCTGTTCCTTAGCTGTTTGAAACTGGTTTGATGAACTAAAGTATACTTCAAAGGGTTGGAGGTTCTTGTAAAGTGACAGAGCCAAAGACCTTCCTCTCACTGATGTCACTGAGACTGGAGCTGTAGCTGGGAAGGAGATGGCCATGTGTGGTTAGAAAAACCCCAATGGATTCAGTCAAGCACCATCCCACGCTAAGCTATGCATGAGTGACACTCATGCATAGTGAGCTGTAATAACAGGTTTTCAAGTCACAAATTCACTGGTTTTTAAAATATGTAAAGCATAAATTAACACATATAATGAAAAGCTGAATGATTTTTGTCACCAAGAGCTGCTGCTCAAAATGTTTCTTTGTTTTGTCAGATTAGAAACGCATCAAATTGTTTTATTCATTATTTCTCCCCATAGGATACTTTCCAACTTTGTGTGTGTTTTATGTTGTACAGTTTGCAATCTTTTCAGACTGGAAACTGCAGACAAAGAAACTCCTGATTTGTTTTGGCAGTATCTGGTATATTTCTCACTTTGCCTTAATGCAAACACCACCCCCTGATGCCCCCTCATTAACAATGATCCTTAATTTGATTCACTCCATGGCACTAGAATTTATATAAAAACCTGTGCAATGACTGAACTCTGCAAATAATTAAAAAATCATGTCTAAATCCAAGTGCAGCTGGATTCACTCCTGGAAATTCTCAGAATAGCTTGAACAAGGTCTTTCATGAATACTTTAAGTAGATATGGTCCTCTGTTGGGATTGAAGCAATAGTTTGGGTAGCATGTTTCAGTCCCACTGTGGGTTTGTCTTCTGTAATTCTCTTATTCACTGCTTTAAATTTATTTCCAAATAAGGAAGAATTGTTTTTATAAGAAAAGCTTAGTAGCACTAGGGCTTTCTTGGTCAAAGAAGCCTGAAAGACAAGAGAAATATGTCTAATTCCAAAGGTTTCCCGTGAGTGGACCCAGGTTAGGCTGAATATGGAGAGGGAACAATAGGACACAAAGACTGAGCTGGGCCTATGGGTATAGTTATCTAATAGTAACTTCTGCTTCTCAAGGTCAGCCCACGGATATACCCATGTTATAGAGCAATATGCTATTAAGCCACAAAATGTACAGCAAACTCAGGAGATGTCAAGTGGATTATTACTTTGACAGACTCACGAGACCAAAGTGCAGATGCAGCCTAACAGCAGCTGATAAAAGAAATGCTGACTGCTAACGAGGGCTTCCAAAGCACAGTACTGCTAATACTCAAGGAGACCACCCCTTGGGTAGGAATCATTCCTTCTTGCTACCTCTCAATGCTAATAGACTGAGACACTCCTAGATGGTGGGTAACCCTGCTAATCCAAAAGCTGTCTGCTCTCCTTTTGGGAGAGACCTTTCAAGGATACACCTCATGAAGTTGTGTGATTTTCACCAGAGCTACCTAATCCCTAGTTTGAATGAGCATTTGTTATGAAAGGTTGGAAAGGACGAAGAGAACATCCCATATGATGGCAATCTTGGTGAGCTGTAACCATAAGTGCTTCTCTGGACAGAAAGTGGATTGGGGAGAGAGGAAGGTGCAGTGAGTTTTTTTGTTTGTTTCTTGCAACCAGTTGGGAAAAGAGAGCGGGTAGGTTGAATACTCGTCATCATCTCTTGCACCTGAAGATAGACAGGAGGAAGCCAAGTGATGTGAGTGCCAGGTGAAGGTGGTGTATGCTGAACATTTCCCTGCACCTATGGTTCCTCTCTCCTTGGAGGAACTGGTTGAGTTTGTCAAATAGAAAATATTACATTGTAAAATGGCTTTACTGCTTTCAGTAGTTTCTAGGCAGAGGTTTAAACAGCAGTGAAAGCTCTGTGTACTTTGCTGACTAATTTGATGGAAACAACTTTGCAAAAGCAGACTGTTTTCTGTTGAGTTAAGGAAGGGATAATTAGCTGGGAACAGAATAGGCAGAAACATGTCACAAATATGGCGCTATCAGACTCTGCCTTTGATCGTCTTACTCCAAGGTCTGCAGTCACAAATTAGGATGTTCTATTTGCAGGAGACAGAGATTCACAAACATTGTGCTCAGAGCTGCATTTTTCCTTGATTTCCTCTTCAAATACCTTTTCTGGTGCAGAGATTTCCAGGCTACTCTAGTCTCAGAGAAACCGTGCTATCTCCAAAAGGAGTCCACAGAAGAAATGGCAGCTTTCCCAGTCTCTAGAAACACAAGATTTGCCTTCATGGAGTTTGAAGTAGAAAGCAGAGTCTCCTGGATGTCTTATGGAGCTGCTTACTCAGAACCAAAAGTAATTATTTAATCCTCTCTTTGTTGAGGCCTTTCTCTGTTTTAAAAATTAAATGTTCCTTCTATGTGGCTCTGACAGGCCATGTGGACAGAAAATATCTAATGAAATAGAAAATGGAGTCACAGCTAGGAAATACACTCAGTTACCATAGCTGTGAGTAGTGGGCTACAGCTGGGAGTCCTGGTGGACTTCTGAACCAGACAGACTTACTGACCAGTCTTGTGTGTTTTGGTCTGTCCTTCCTCCAAGTCTGCAAACAGTCTGTCCTTTTGCATCCTCCTGCTCTGTCTGGAGCAGTCTCTGCTTTTTGTGCTGGGGCTGATCTCTAAAGGCTATTGCTGAAGTGTGTTGTGTTTGTGCCTGGAAGGGCTAGATGATGCCCTCCTCCTCTTGCTAAACACCGGTGTTTGCTGATCTGCCCTGGGTGGTGCTGGGGAACTGTCATACAAACAGATGTGTCTATAGGTATGGCCTCAGGGAAAGGTCCTGTTGACAAATGCAATGAGGCAAATACAGGCATGAAAAGCAGCCAGATTCTTTTTATATTATGAGAGATAGAAGGGAGAAAAGTGAAGGAAGGACTCAGGGGCTGCTTTATCATGTTGCTTTTGAAACACTGAAGGAAACCCCTTTACATGCCAGGATGGAGAAATAGCTCCTCTGTTCAGTCTGAGTCTGCCAGGTCCAGGAGACAGCTCTTCTGTTATCAGGTCTCTTGCAACTAAATCTGGTGTCTTGGTTCCCTGGTAAAGGCCCTGGGGGAAATGAAGCTGCTGGAGAGCTCTCTGCAAAATGCAGGAAGGCTGTCACAGGATCGAAGTCCCCACAGCCTCTGGAGAACTCTCAAATAAAAGATTCAAAAGAAAATTTCAAAGGAAATCAAAGGCAGGAAGTCTTCAAGTATCAGGGGAAGATGGAATAGAATGCTTATAATGCTTTACTGGGTGTAGCCTATGGAAAATTTCCCCCTGGGACTAGCATCAGAGAGGCTTGAGTTTGAAATACACCCATCTATAGGGCTCAGCTTCAGTTGTGGACCTGTGTCCCTCGTGCTGGATGTCCTGTCTCAGTGTGTAGGTCATCCAGAAGGATGACCATCATGTTTCCTTCAGAAAATACCCTTACATAGTGAGTGTGCCCCAAGCAGAGGCCCTTCCTACAACCAGGTCACATCTTAGATGTGAAGGCTTCCCAAAACATTAACTTGGTTTGAAACAGGGAAAGACCTTCTGCTCCCAAAACTGGGATCTGCTTTTATAAAACTTAAATCCAGGCATGTAGGTCTGAGAAACATAAAAACTATCCCCTCTGGGTTAGAGGTGTGATTGAGTTCTTCATGGAATTTGTCATTTCACATTATTGATGGAAAACAAAGAGGCAGATTGCATTGAAACCATGGGGAGATGCTGATGAAAGTGGATTTTGCTGCAGTAAAGTGGGTTATGTCTGATGGAAATGAGAGAGATGTAGGCTGCAGCAATGGTATGAGGTACACAGCATCTGCAGGGCTTTTTCTTGATTAGTTGTACCCATGAGCTGCTCGAAGGAGCAGTGGGGCAGCTGTAATTTCATACTGTCTTCTGTGGATGATCCCCAGCCCTCAGTGTCTCTGCCTTCTGCGAGATAACACAGAAAGCTTTAGGTCCTCTCTGTATAAGGGATTTTTCATATGTACCCATGCTTTTCTGTGCTATGCCTTTCCTGTCCATCTTCAAGTCAGCACTTCTTTGGGTGACCAGACCCCTGAAGGGAACTGGAGGTTACGGCAGTAAGTTGACTTTGTATCATTTTCCATTCTTTTTGCCTCATTACAATGACAAAGATTGTATTAGAAGCCGAGCAGCTCATAAATTCCGAGAGTTATAGCTGTAGGCAGGTCATGAAGGGGAAATTGAGACTGGATAGGGTCTGAAATTTGCATACACACCACACCCACTGCTATTTAATTTGCATTTGATTTGCATACATCATGGTTAAATAATACCCATGCAGTACATTTAAGCAGTGAGGATTGCATCAGTTTGTCTATGATTTATATCATTTTTGCTTTAAGTGTAATTTTATAGAGTAGTTTGGAGAGCATGCAGTATGAACTTTAATCTAATTCTGTGAAAATGATCAAATAACACTTATCAGCCACAAATATCCAGATCTCTTTGAAAATAGACATTGTTTTCCTAAAGATGCTAGATTAACAGCACTGCAGGCTGAAGGCTGCTGTTTGTCAACTGAAAAACCACGATACAATACAATTACAACCTTCTCTACACATTGCAGTTGTAATGGCACGTGTCTTGAACTGAGTGGGTGTTCAGGACATGTCTGTACAATGGTTTGTGACATCTCCTCCCTTAGGAGCTGTGAGTGTGAATAGTAACTTAAAGTATGTTCTTTCCTTCTTGGCTTTGCAGTAATGATCTTTTCAAGCTGAATGGAGGAGGAGAGTGACGGTGTCTGTCCATCCCAGTATAGTGAATGGCTATATTGTAGTTATTAGATCACTGTGGCTGGTGTCCCATGTGGGAAGAGAGTTGCCAAAGTTATTTAAAGATGCTTTTCACGTTGCTTTTTTTGAATGTCTATTTGGCACGATTTCAAATGCAGAAAGTAAACCTGTTTGTTTTGTGCCTGTCCCAGTGGCTCAGAAATTGCAACATCCTATTTAAAATTTTGTTTTCCCTTTTAGCTTTGTGACTGCTGTTTAGCACCAAGACCAGTTCTACAAAGGCATTTCTGCATCTTTAAGATGCAGTGAGCACCACAGCAGAGAGATGCTGTGCTCCTACCATTGCATTTCCCTTGACTGGGTAGACTTGGAAATCTCACCCAGGAAAAACTCTCTTCTTGACATTTTTAGGCATACAAACATTTTTTTAGCACATCTTTGGCCATATATTAAGACCCCTGGAGTACCATGTGATAGCATCTCCACCTACCTTGCACGCACTCACAAATCTCACATAGTAACTACCCTCTCTCTAATGAAAAGGAGCTCTTCTCTGGCATCCAAAAATAAATCTGCTCTGAGACAGAGAATATTTACATATGGCAAAACAGAGATCTTTGTGTCCCTTCAGTGACAGTGGCCTACAACCCTGCAGTGCTCTCAGCTCCTTCTGCCTTCAAACAGGAGTCCCTGCCCATCACTGCATACTGAGCTCCTCATGGGCTGCCTGCAAGGTTGAAGTTTGCCTTGAATGATCTCTCAGTTGACAAATAACAATGTGTCACTCTGGAAACCTGAGCTTAAATTGGTTTGAGTCAGTAAGGAATACTCCCTGCACCAACAATAACTCAGTTCTGTACATGCAGCCTGTTATTACTGTGAGCCTTTGACACATGGATGTGAAACCTCCTCTTAACCTGGCTGAGCTTTTGCCAGTGTGATGGACATCAAGGAGTTCTGCTCTGTTTTGATCAGCACCAGTGTGCTTGGGAGCATATCCATGATCGGTTGCTTTTGTCAGTGTCTGAGCGCTTCACAAGGCTTCAGGGGTTGGTGGAGGACATCTCAGTTGACCTCTCCTTTTGTCTCTAACCCCAGACACTTGTAAAATGCTGTCTGGAGGCAAGCTGGAGATATGCTGTTACACACAGGTTGTAGATACTGTCATTAGCAAAACAGGCCAGGCGTGGGTTTGTGCACTTGAGATCCAAGAATGTTTCTTGGGACTTTATGTACCTTTTTTGTTGCTTCATAGCATTCAAAAGGAATTTCTTCCAAAGTTCAAATTGTTAGTTCGGCTTGCTGGTATATTGCCTTCTGACAGACTTCCATCTTTGCTGCATTGTTTCTGTGCCTATGGGTGGCATAAAAAACAGTGTGCTTTTGCTGCACACTGTCCAAGTTGCTCAGATAGCTTCAGCTCCTCTTTACAAATTACAAATGAGTGCCAATCTCCTCTCTGCTTCTTTTAATCGATGGGGAAATAGGTGCGTTCATGTAAGCTTAAAACAAACCCTTTAAGTCTATCTCCTAATAATCTGGTTACACACTTGAATGGTTTTTATTAAAGACACGAGTGATCAAAGGTGCTGAAGAATCCAAGTGTGAGTTTGCCTGGTAGACTGCCGAGTAGCATTTCTGCACAAAACCTTAGTGACTTGGGAGCCCAAGAGCCCCTTTGAAGATTCGAGCCCTCAGAAACATTTGCATGGAACATGCTGAAAAGAGGGGCACAGCAGTGAATGTGCTACCCTGTGCCCTGCTGCTAATGGCAGTGCTGAGGTGCAATGCTGTGAGAGGACTGAAACTGGAGGCTGAGTTGGTTTGTCCTCTCTTGCAGCCCTAGACTGGCAGCCATTGGAAGTTTAAAGTGTCGCTGTCTGTGGTGTTTTTGAGATAGCTCAGATGTTGCTACAGCCTTAAAATCCCTTTGTTTACCTGCAAGAGTCCTTGGTGTCAGCAGCTGCTGTGTAGTGCCCTGATGTGCTTGTGAGTCCTCAGTGATGGAGTTAAGTTGCTTTCTGCCTCCATCTGTCTTTTCACATGGCTGAGGCTGTGGCTGCATATGCATGGGAGCGTGTGTGAGGCTTAGGAAGCAATCTGAAATAAAGCCAGTCACTTGGTGTTTGCAAAGCAACAGGAACGTGCCATAAACATGTAGCCTTCCAAAGTCTGAGTAAGATAGAGCAAGACACCAGGTCAAGCAGGAGACACGTGCAGCAGAAGGGGAAGTGGGAAATCCATAAATATTCAATGAAGGAGGTGGGAAAACACATTCTGATTACAACTCTGGCTCTAATGTATGCAAATGTAATAGTTTCCTCCCCTACTAAGGAATCATGTATTACATACATTACATGATGTACTACTGTGTAGCAACATAGTTTATGACTCCTAGGAGAAGAAAATCATAATTCACAGCCATTAACAAAAATAATAGTGCTTTCACCCAGAGGAGCTTTCCTTAGAAAGCCTGCACAGATTCTATCTAACCTAATTTAAGCAATGTCATGAGTTGGAACAGATCGCTATCAAGTCTGTCATGCTTGTCATAACATGGCACTTGAATAGAAGACATCCCTTCCCAGGAGAAATTCCTGGGAAAGAACTGTATTATTTAATGGAGTTTAAGATTCCTTTAAAGTTTCAGAGCTTGTTTATTTGAAAATTGTTCCAGTAAGAAGCAACTGTTAGCCAGGTTTCATTTAAAGAGAAATGAGTTTGCATGGACGTGATTATAGGCTGCTGTTCCTCAAAGATATAATTAACCGGGATGTGCAAAGGGGAAGCTGCTGCTGAGGAGCACGAGTCACGTGCTTTGCATCTAGAGTGTGTTTTCTCAGGGACAAGGGTTTGTCAAGCCTGTGAATGGATACCATCATTTATGCAAAGAGATGTTCTCCTATGACAGCCACCTGTTTGTGTCACACCTTCCCTCATACCTTCTCCATTTTATGCAAGCAGCTAATTAGCTTCCAGGTTTTAGTGTGTGAGGAGGCAGAAGGCCTAAGGAGGAGACCAGAGACTATAGCCTCACCTCCCCGCCCCTCCCAAAATACATGGCATCAAATGGCATCTTAATGAGTACATGTGCTTAAACCCTTGGCTGCTCACAGACACTGGCCTGAGACTGCTCATTTCAATCCCGATTTCAAACCGCAACAGTGATTGTTGGAGTTGACATCAGCCAGCACTGCAGGAGCCCGAGCTCTGCAGCCACGGCCATTGCCACACATGCGCTGGTTGGCTCTGAGGTGCCTCGCACGGGTGCTGAGGGAGGCAGATTGCGGGCACTCAGCGCAGCACCACACGCTCGCTTCATTAGGAGCACGTGTGGCTGTCCTCATTTATTGTGGCTGCTCAGGAACCTCCTGTTTGGAGAAACTTTGGCAGCTTGTCACAGCGTGTCAAGATCTGCTTGTCTCCCCAGATAGCAGAGTTTATGCATAATGCAAGAAATGGAGACGGGGTGAATCACTTTACTTACATTTAGCTGATTTCAGACTATGTGAAAGAGAAGTTAAACTAATATCTTTCTGTCAGCCTCTCAAAACATTTAATCATCTTTTTGTGCTTACTTTATTCACTCCCTTCATTTTATCTATTTATTTCTACAAGATCTTTTGATTTTACATCTCCAAGTTAAAAACGAGTTGGTGCCTTTTTCTTTTTGGATCCTTTAGGAGATGTTAGGGAACACTTGAAATACCAGAGAGACAGCAAAAATGATGTTTAAGGAACTGAAAATCTGGGAAAAAAATAATCTTCTTTTCTTCTCCCACTCCCTGTTTGCAGACTCCTGTGACCAGACCACACAGTGGCCTTTGGAAACTTTGGAGTCTAACTCTGAAGATGTGTTCAAAGGAAAACCTTGTCCTGTGGCAACACATAGGGCTGATCAAACCCTGCTGAAGTCAATAGGAAGGCTTTCACTAAAGGCAGTGGGCTTTGGCTCTGATGCTAAAAGCATTATCATCACTCTCTGGATGATCCTCTTGATACCAGTTCTCTCATCAAACCCTCTGACAGAAGAAGAAAGAAAATCCAGTCCCTGCTGGTTAAAACAACAACTAAACACCGAGTTTTGACAGATCTAACCCACCTCTATGGAGAAATTGGAGTGTTTCAGCACAGAGGTACAGTAAAACAACTGCTCAAAGCTCCCTCAACCTTCAAAGCATCACGTGCACCCCAAGTTTCCCAATGTGCAGCTTTTTCATGACCAAGAGTGACAGTAAAAGCTGAAGGGGGTTGCCTTGCACCTTGCCTAGCCTGTGGCAGGGTGCTGGTGAGCACTGCTGTGGGCACAGGGCTCTTTCTTGGGGACTGTGGAGGGACACAGGGATGTGCCATGGCTGGAACAGGGCTCTAGTGTGGGGAGGCAGAAAGATGGGGCAATGGAGGTAGTCTGGGGAAGCTGGAGAGGTGGTGAGCCATGCCCAGAGGAGGTACTATGAAGCTGAGTTCACAGCCTGAAAGAAAGAGATATTTAATGAATATTCAAGACAAAAAAATGCCATGAATAATCAGAGATGGTTTTATTTCTAGTCCTGGTATCTTGATGCTAACAGAAAATGTAACAAAAAGAACATGTATTCTGACTTTTGCTCCTATTTTTACTGCAAAGTCTCAGCTCACAGGTTCAGTCACCGGTAATGAAGAGCCAACAGTGGGCTGGTGGATGCAGAGGCACAAACCTCAGCTACAAATTTTAAGCAGCTTCTAACTTAAACAAGAATATAGAGCTAAACAAATCCCTTTTGATTCAAAAACCTCCTTCCAGCCAGCAAGAGTAACAGGCTTTGGGTGTTAGATGGCCAGCCTGAGTGGATTAATAACTTACTTTATATTATCAGCTGAGCTTCATCTAGAAATAAATCCTGTCTGATCTCTGTGAACATGACACGAGATTATTCCAGTGAGTGTGGAGGCTGAGACCAGGCAGTATTGAAACCAGGCAGTGAAAACAGACAGAGAGCAGGGCTGTGGAGATAGGCTGGGTGAGGGGATGGTCAGAGTTTTGGGGACAGGGAGAGGGCTGCAAAGGTGCCCTTTGCTCCAGACCTGAGGTGTAGAAGTGGAGCTGCAGAAACCAAGCACTCAGGGAAAAACAGAAACCAATACCGCCGGGGCAAATTGACTTAACACCTATGGCAGGGGCTCATTTGTAGCCTAAACTGTGCCTTAGTACATCCAAGGTAAATTTACAATGCAGAGGAGTAAATCACCTGCAGTTGTCCTACTGTGCATCCTTGACCCTGAATTAACAGACTTCATGTGCTTACAGTCCTGATTGGTGAAGTTAAGGGGTATGGGGACAGCTCTCTGCTCAGCTTGTTTGGATTCTGGCTCTGGGCTGGGCAGCAGCATGACGAGGGAGTGTTAGAAATCAGGATGAGGCAGGACAGCAGAAAGAAATGTGGGAGAGAATTTCATCTCAGAAGGAAGAGATTATGTCCTATTCCTCTCTCAGACACACGCCACAGGGCTCAATTTCCATGATTCCTCTCATGGGAAATTCTGCACAGTGTTTTAATTAGCAATAGAAAGACATTTAAGGAAGCTTGAGGCTTCTTGGTCCTTACCCATGCTTTACTCATCCACTACATGCACCTCACTTAGCCTCACGTTCTTGGTTTACGTTTGCAATTTCTCTTGATTTTTTTCCTCCTCCTCCTGCTTTGAAACAAAAAAATGTAATGAAAAACTATAAACTGTTGGTTAGAGAAATGCACTTGGGTTTTCAGCTAATTCTGCTAGTAGTTTTTCCCTATGATTGGATGACAGTGGCACCTAGTTCTGAGTGTTAAGCCTCATGTGGTTCCCAGGCAGAGCTCCTACAGAGCCTGCAGCGATGACAGGCCAAGTCCATGCTGATGCTGCAGCTGGACCTGGATGAAAAGGTTTGCTTCCAGGTACTGACAGGAACACTGAGGTGAGTGACAGCCCTTAGCCTGCAAAACAGGCTTAGTTTTTTTTATTTTTTATTAGTTTTTTTATTCCCTGTCTCCAAATCAATATTAGACAAAAATATATAAAAATATATTCCTTTTTTTTTCTGAATCAAAAAAGTACATATTTTTCCTCACTGAAGCACTTTCCCCTTCCACAGCAGCAAGTTGCTTTCTGATTTGGAAGTGCTTCTGCAGCCATCAGTTAAATTAAAATGTCAGTGGCTTTTGATTTGCTCTGTGCCCTCAGGAGGATACCTGTGTTTATTTTTAACCTATCTCTTGCCTTGTTTCCCTTTGTCTTCCTGGAGCTGCTCTGCTGAGCTCCTCAGTGGAACAGCATTGAAAACTCTGTCTTTTGGTCTCTTATACAATCATCCTTGTATTTTGGCTTTCAGGGCTGTTGCTGTTGTTACCACAGAATGCAGCCGATCGAAGCTATCAGTGATGCTGAAGATGCACTTGACCCATCATCATCTCTTGGCTCCTTGCAGCAGGAGCTAAGGAGAGGCAAGAAGAGGAACATTCCTCAACATAAGGTGGAAGAGGAGGTGACTATGGTTTTGGGATGCTGCAAGAAGGGACCTGGAAAGGGAACAAGATGGACACAATAAAAATGGGAATGAAAAATCAATGAGTGACTCCTCATACTGGGAGGCACCGGTAGTGGTGAGGATGAGGATGGACCTGTGCAGGTCACTATCCAACTGTCCTTGGTTAGGACACGCTTCTGCACCAAGCAAGAAGCAGAGTATTGGGAAAATGAGTGCAATGGTAGAAGCAAATAGTGCTCTGTAAGCTTGTCCCACAATTGTGTTCCTCAGGTTGGCAAAACCTCAAGCTTTCCTTGTTTTGTCCAGCCAAACTGATCAGGATTACCCAGCAGGGCTGACTTTTTGTTTTGTTTTCTTTTTTTTTCCCCTTTCCAGCTGGAAAAAAAAAATCATTTTCTCTCTTTCCAAATAGAATGGGTGATTTTCTTGTCAGTCTTTAAATTGGCCTCCTTGGGAACGTGCTCTGAGACGGTGATGTCTACATTATAGAACAGAGACAGCTCTTGCCTTGCCAAAAAGGAGAAAAGAAAAATGGTGGTTAATGAAATAAAACCTCTGTTCAAAAGCCATTATAACAAAATCATACAGAGAACTTTCAGATTGGGCCTTTCCTTGAGGTCTCACCTATGAGTTCTTCAGGGACTCTCAAGCCAGATGAAACCCTTATAGGGATGTTTATAGATGTTTATATGTGTTATATGCATATACATAGATATAAACACTCATACATATAAAACACATGAGCCTGTAAAAAAATCCCCAAGAAGCTCTCTATTGACTTCAGAGGCATTTAAATCCATCCTAGTAATGCAACTATATATTTGTAGCTGATTTGAGGATTTAGGCAATCTCTCTCTGAACAACTTATGAAGGCTGTTTGAGATTACAGCATTACTCCAGGTAGCTCTATTAAATTACAAACTCTGCTCTGATTGCAGCCCTAGTCTGCCTGTGCTGCAGTCTTTTTATTTCTGTCTTGGGCTGAAAGTCTCTGACATAGTGATGTAGGATTAATAATGGATCACACTGCTCCTTGAGCAAGACTTGTTTGCTGTCCAGAGGAACCAGGGGGTTGAGAAGTGACAGGTCATTTTGAGGCAAGGGAGTTAAAAGGTTATGTGGCATGGCTTGTCATTTGCCCAAGGGAGCTGGAATGTAACCCAGAGTCTTGAGGACCATTCCTAACAGTAGAGAAGTAATGAATCAGTATTGTGGTGGAGGGGGAAGAACAGGGAGATTCAATACTGATATATTTTTAATGATTCAACATATGGAAAGTATTTGCATTGCTGCTTGCTAACAGGCAGGTTTTGAAGCACTCAGGGGTAAGTTCATATGTGCAATGCCAGTTAGGCAAAAGGTGAGGATGATTACTGGAAAAAAGTATTTTCTCTTAGTAATCTGCTCACCAAGTAGGACAAGCAGAAATATTGGCTATTCTTGTTTGAAAGCTCTTTGTGACTTAGATCAAATCAGATGACAAAAGAATCTCACACAGCCGTGGTTTAACATTATAAACAGGCCTGAGATTAAAGTACTGTAAGATAAGAGCCAAATGAACAATAGGTACATTTTCAATGTTTGCAGTTCATAAATGGGGGTGGGGGGATATATAGGAATCATGTGAAATAGAAACTAGGGCAGCGTTTGGGCTCTTAGATTGTTCAGGCCAATGTATGTAGCCATATAGGCTACTCGTTACATCCGAATCACTAGATAGGGGCTTGGTTTCTGCTGAGGATTTTTCCATTCTACTGAGCTTTTAAGTTGGTGTTTTTTTTTTCCTATTAACTGATTTCTGCCTTTCAACATGAGCTGTGTCAAAGTCAGCATTTCACACTGTATATTTACTTTGGTTTGCATGCAATTTGCAAATGATATACTGTAGTTTTGTGTAGTTAATTTGTTCATTCCAGTGCATAATGCATCCGTGAAGTTTCTGAATTTTGAGCTGAAAATATGATAAGTGGGTTATGTCATGCAGCGAAGGAGTTGTTATGTGAAAACACTTCCACATCATCAATTATGCACTAGCTTAATACAAAATGATATTAATACATGAATCAATGAAGGAATAATAGGATTCTCATGAGAACATGAAACTGATGTTTGTTAAAGATGTAAGATCCACGTTAAGAAGGAATAGTTGGTTTTATTCATTTATTTGATAAGCGTCTCAGCTGCCCTGAATGGAACAACTTCATTGTATATTCACAAGGAGCTCTCACATGTGCTTCTCATATTTCTAACACAGCTCACAAATGTGATAAGCAATATAGATATCATAAAACCCAACTACTGGTTTATGGTCCACAGTCTTGCTTCTTTTAAGCAAAGAGAAACTCAGTGGCTTTGGAACTGACCCTTCAGGCTGCTGCACGCTAGTGTGTAAGCTGGGCTGCCCAGGGATGCAGGCTGGGGGAGCTGGTGGCATTCCACCCTGCCATTGATGAGTGGGATGCTGGGTGGGATTGCACGCCTCAGCTTGAGCCTCTTGTGCTTCTGCACAGTGTGGCCCAAGCAGCCTCAGCATTGTTGCTTTTCAGCTTATTTCACCTGAATCCCAAATTGTAAATGTTCCACTGCCCCTTCACCTCCAAAAATTATTACACAGTAGGCTGCAGACCCCAAAAGCCAAAGCTGCTAAGGGTAAAATCAGTGATAGGGATATCTGGAAGTAAGAGAATGTGACATGTCTGGATTGGGTGTTTCAATATCAGCCGCAATGTTTTGCATTGAGAAGGATGTGTCTCCTCATCTTTCAGCACAGAATAGAGTAGAATAGGATAGAATAGGAATAGTTCAAAGAGACTTACAGGGATCACCCAGTCCAACTGCAAAAGAAACCAGTATTAACCAATACAGCATGCCTGGATAGCAGGGGATGAGCCTTGCCCTGGGAAAACCAGCTGGCTGATCATGGTGTCTCCTATGCCAGGTAAGTATTACACAATACTGAATAGAAGCAAGAGTCAAAACAGTTTTTAAGGCTGGAGGAAAATGGAGACTTTATCTAAGTATTTATACTAAGACATTAACTCTATTCCACCAAGGCACCAGGTATCCTTTAAAAACACTTGATGGGTAGGCATTAGAGTCTGAGCTTCTCTAAGAATGAGAAGTAGCCAAGAGCCAACTCTGCAAGTAGTGCCCAGAGTTCCCTTTCATCTCAGTTTTACCAAACAGCCAAGCACACGGAGGGTTTGGACTAGATGATCTCTAAAGGCCCCTTCCAACCCCTACCATTCTACAATTCTATGAATACCAGTAACTAGAATAAACATGTCTTGAAATGAATGGGAGCCATTATGTACTGCATTTGTTCTCATTTGATTCAAATCTAATAGAATTTTGAGTACTACATTTGATGAGATAGTGTTTATTGCTGTTTTCAACAAACTTTTAGGTGCTCTGGTGATTTACAGGCTGATACAATCATTTTGTCTTGGGTCCCTGCCTGCATCTATTAACTATCTTTGTTTCCCTCACCATTGCAAGGTGCCACAAACACCTGAGTACCAACCACAGATATTTTAGAAGGAAACTCTACACTGCTGGAGGAGCTAAGAAAAGAAATACTATAAGGAAACAGCATGAAATCCTGCACAGCCAACCATAGCAAGAGAGAAAGGCTTTGGAAAACATAGCACTGGAAGAATTAGAGAGAGCTTTAGGTAAGCAGCATGTTGCAAAAGCTTTGTAGCACAGATTTGTTCGAGAACAATGTATTGAACAGCAGTGAGATAATACAAAGAGAAGCTTGTACAATATCTAAACAGGGTAAGAGGAAAGATTGAAGATTGTAGGATGAAAGAGAAAGGGAGAGAAGTGTGCGTGAGAAAGAAAGAAGAATGGCAATCAATATTAAGAACTGCACTTAGTTTGCTAAGAGACGTAATGGAGTGTACAGGAAAATGTGAGCAAGGTGATGGAAGTATGGAAGAATTGATGACAGAGGCTATAGAAATAGAGGGAATCTCTCCTCTCACTTGCTAGGCATTTGGTAAGAGGGGTGCTGCCTGGAGCTCCCAGACTATCTGGCAGCTTAGTATGGCACAGAAATTAATAATTCAATTTAAAAAACCAAACCAAACCCCTCCTCCTCCTGGGAACCTTAGATGTACTTGCTGTAGGGCAGCTCAAATGGAAGTCACTGTGAAGCTGTTTTGCAGTTGGACAAAGTAAGAAAGATGGTTGTGTAATATTTGTTTCTTTTCCCTGTCTTGCCAGCTTCCAGGTCCCAGAATTGAGGACCACTGCAGGGATGGGGTGAGCATAATGGCTCAGGACAAATATCCTGCTCCCCTGCTGATGGCCCAGAGGAAATCAGTTGGCAGCTGGGAACACTGAAGAATGTCGAGTATCAGCGTTGAGCTGCCCAACCCCATTTCCCAGCCATGCTGAAGTGGAAGGCAGGGTCTGACCCCTCTATTGTCACTAGAGCAAATTCTACTGCAAGTACCACACTCCACGTGGTCCTTCGAGCAGCACGATGAGTGTCCAAGTCAGTGGGAAATATCAGTTTCTTGTGCAAGTTTATGTCCAATTTCTCGTCCCCAGCATACCACAGTGTGATGGATAAGCATCCAAACCACAGAAAACCCTGAAACAAGGGAACACTGCTATCACTAATGAAGATACATCACAACTGGGCTTGGTTCAAAGACCATTAAAGTTTCCAAGTGGTTCCAATGGGAACTAGAACAACCCTTTTCCTGAAGAAATAGAGGCATATATTAAAACTTAATTGGGAACAGTCTCCACAAGGATTTTCCCTCTGAGGAAAAGGAGCTTTTTGCAGATATAATTGTTTTGGAGGGAGTAATTATTCTGTGGATGCTTCCTGAGGTGAATAATGGCTCTTTTAGGTTTTTTTTTTCTCCAAAAGTGAAAGAACTCTAACGGTTTTATCAAGGGCTGACGGCATTACCTGGCAAACAGGAGCCAGGCTGCTGTTTCAACATACACACACAGCAGTAGAAAGAATTTTTGTACTATTTGGCTGAATATTTCTCTATTATTCTTTACCCTGCAGCACAACACAGTTTGCAGCAATTGATTGACTTAGCTGGACAGTAAGATAAAAAACTATAAATAAGACCTGTTGGAAGCTGTTCTTCTGCTGTGATTAGATGTAAAACAGCCACAGCCAGAGCCATGTTTTGCCTGGAGTCAGATCAACAGACCACAGATTCTGGGGTTTTTACATGTTAATTTTTACTCAGTTTCAGGAGAGCTAGAAATCATCATCTTGAAAAACACTTCAAGTGATGGAGTATGAGTGTCAGTGAGAGCTACAGAATAATCACTTTTTTCCTCCTGATCAGGAAGACATTGCAGGGAGATGATGTGCAGGAGGGAGAGGCTGACTAAGACAGGAGAGAAAAAGGGACATAAATCTGGGATGGGACAGAAAGAATGAGGTGAAACATAACAGGGAGGAAGATAGATCCCTGGAAAGAGAGCTGTCATCTTCAAATTGCTCAGCAGTCAGGCCCTGCTTGCTGTTTCAAGTGTCATATGGGAAATCTTGGATGGCCCTCCCCATCTCTTGCTGGGGAAAGCTGCCATTGAGAGATTGCCTGAATGAGTCAAGGCTGATCATTTATTAGCATAATCCAGCCCTTCTGGAAGAGTTACTGCAAGATGTGGTGGAGGGGGGAGACACTTAGAACGAGATAGCTTAAAACTATTTTGAAACTAATTTGCAGCAAAGTTTTCTTTCATCATTTCCCTCTTTTCCACCCCAGCCTCCCTATTTGTCTTATCGAATCTTGGCAGAGATTTGCATTGAATAGGGAGCTACTGTTGAGAAACTGTGGTTTCAGCTCCATAATAAAGCAGTCTCACCACAGTGAATTTTAAAGGCTATTTTGGCTGCCTCAAGAAATGCTGATTTATAACTGGAATGAGTCATGCTTTTTGCAATTAGCAGGACACTGTCTGCAAGTTATAGGGCATCTTGGGCAGAAAATCAACATTTGTCCTTTTTACAAGTTACTTTTCTAAAACCTTTCCTTTCATTCAAGCAGCATGTTAAATACTCGCCATTAATGAAGTGCCTTCTGCATTCAGGCTAGGAAAATTTTGTTAGATTTTCCTTCAGAGTTGACCACATTATCAAACATTACTCCCTGCAAAAAGTTAAACTCATGAGGAGGTTGGTTGATTTATTTTTATCATCTGTACTACCACCCTGGGCAAATCCATAAGCCTCATCCTGCCACCTGGGGAAACTCAGTTGTGTTACTTGCTCAAGCAGCGATTGCAAGAGTAGTGATGTCAAATGCTATAGCACTGTAAATGTGAGTAGCTAGCTATACTACAGCATTATTAGATACAGTTGCAGACAATGACATTGGCTTGAATGCCACACAGTTCATTAAGCAAAATAGTTTTCATCTCGAGGCATTCAGACCTGTCACATTCTTTTTAATGAAACTCTGTTTTTTAAAAAATAAAAGTGCTTAGCCAGAATAGCATTTCAATAATGAATCTGATCATATATTCAAGCTGATATCAATTAAAACTTTCATTACGAGAGACAGATTTCTTGAATTTTTCACAAGATATTCCATTTTTAATCAGTTTTATTTTTTTTCTGGGGGGAAAAAGAGCTTTTTTTGAAAATAACTTTGAAAAGTTTAGAAAACAGCTGCATATAAACACCAAATCAATGTAAAGAAATGTACTTATGAGACCTTTATGGTCTAAAAAACATCCACAAAGTTACAGGTCTTTGTACTAACATTCTTCACAGAGCATAAGAACATTTATGTCTATTTTTGTTTTCTGGAAGGGTGCAGAGTTGATGGTCTTGTATCCAGTGCTACTTTAAGGTTCTGATGCCTGTTTTGTCTTTAGATACCTGTGGTTTCCAGAAAATTATTTCTTGAAAGAGAAAATCTGCATCCAAACACAGGTGATTTCTTTAGGAGATGCAGAGCTCTGGGTGAACCAGTTGGTTTTGTGGCAGATCAGCCTCCACTCTGGAGGACTTGCTGGATAAGTCATGGGGAAATACAATGTGAGTGTCACAGAGACTCCCAATAAACCTGAGGTGATTTCCCATGAAACACTGCTGTCTGTGTGTGGTGAGAGCTCATGTTCTGTGCAACACAGAGAAGCATGACCTGCCTGGGCAAGCTGGCTTTTGCATGACACACAAAACTTCACCTCCCATGAGACAATAAGGATAAATGGCACAACAACCTCTGGTGCTATATTCCTGAAAAGAGGCTGAAACTTCATGTTCAAATCCAGTTTTTCAAGATCTTCCCTCTAACTTCTGGGTAGAAAAGAGGCAAAAAGTTTGTTATTTTCCCAAGGATAGAAATTCTGAATTAATATAATTTTATTGAATGTTGTAAAAAGAGAAAAATCAAGGTTACAGCAGCTGCCTGATGCATTGTGAGGTCACTTACCACAAATATCAGAATCTTTCGGCTTTGAATAATGCTGTGCTCTTGTTACAGGCAACTTTTCCTGAATTTGCTATGAAAACATTTCCATTACTGGCATTACTAGGAGATACCAGTGGGCGAGGAGAAAGATGTGAAGTGAAAGACTTAACAATGAAAAGGATATTTGCCTTGAATGTGACGTTTGGACAATGGTGAGTATGGAGGAAGCAGGTCAGCTGTGCAAGGCCAACATGAGCACTAAGTCTTTTGTGTGTGCTCCATCCTAGTGTCAATTATTGCACATACATTAAAAAACCTAAAAGCTTTCTGGCCCCTTAAAGTTGTTATGGAATGGAAATAATCACCCATTCTGACATTTGAAATAAACACATTATCCTTTGCTTCCCTATATGGGATCGTGGCTATTTATAATAGGAATCATTCATAGTTATTACAATAACATTTTTCCTTGCCATGTCCTGATTGGCTAAGGTACCTTTAGGTTTACCATTAATACACATGGCTTCAATGAATAACTTTGTAAGGCAGGAATAAATGAAAGGCCAGCATTCAACTCATAACCACATTCAAAAGCGTTTGGTTGATCAGACTCCTACTGTTTCTGTTATGTACAGATTTTGATGTAGGCAAGTGTAGTAATGTAAAATGTGGAACATGCAAACCTTAATGATGGCTCTGGCTCAGCATTCACCATATTTACAGCAGCAAAAAAATCCCTTTTTCAAAGCAAAATATGACCTCAGGAAGCGTAAGGTTTATATTCCTGCCAATTCCCATTGCACTTTCCCAGGGAGGTGTAAAACCCGTTATCAGTCATCATGGACAAAACCAGCACATTCACCTTTCAATGCCGTTTGATTGAACGTGCGTAGTGAATGACAAGTCTGAAGTTAAAAATGGGTACTTTGTGCTTCTGTCCACATGTACATGGAGCCCATTGGGATGAAAGCCTCAGCCTAAGCTCCACATATTATTAATCAGGCAGGATTGCTCCATAAAGCTGATTTTTCTTTGCTTCTTTGAAAGCCTCCTGTAATTGCAGCTTCTACTCCTTTCTTCCTAGGTCTGTAGTGCATATAGAGAAAGACAAATTATAATGCTGGAAAATGATGACTTTCTACATTTTCCAACAATTTGGTGACAGGAATAAAGCAAGGAAATATCATAATAATTTTGGTTAAATCCGCTAGATGTGGAGCACTGTCTTTCAGGATTTCTTGTATGGATGGATTTTATTATTTGACCATTATACCATTGCATTGATTGGAAAACTTGGTACAGAGTACCTCATCTTTCTGTTGTTTTCGTAGGAACAGGACGTCATACAGCAGACTATGATCTACTCACTTCTGCCAGAGAGATTCCATAGCTACATCTTGTTTCTAAATCCTCTGCTGCCTGGTGCATATGCAGTTTTAAGACAGGTAAATAAGTTTTGGGACTAAAGAAGTCAGTAGCTGGCACAACAGTCTGGCAGGAACGCAATGCTGTGAAGCTCATGTGTGGGATTTGCAGCAGACTTCAACGAGGCTGAGCAATGACTGTCACTGTTAAAGTGCTTTTTTGAGAGAAATCAAAGGCTGGTGGAAGTGTTGGTTGATAACACCACTCTGTCTCTCTTTGAGGTAGACAAGAAACATCCTGTTACCACCTGACACGTAGATACATCGAAGTGCACTTACACTTGTACTTTAAAGACTCTCTAAGCCAGAGTGGTACAAAGAAGCCCCAGCATCAGAGAATTAAGCCTTGAGGCACAAAGGCCAGATCTGTACTTGAAAAGGCTCCTTTCTGTTGCTGTGCTGCCAAACCCTCCTAGAAGCATACGTCATGCCACACAGAGCAGGCAGGGAGTTTTTATACAGGTATACCCAGCTTTGTATGCCAGAACCTGTGTGGATATTCCAGAGGGTTCACAAAAGATGTTAGGGTCAGTGAGTGACCTTGCCGTGCAGGCAAAGCTTTACAAGTGGCTTAGCAGAGACAAGGATGAGCAGAGGGAGTTGGCAGCTGGGCCAAGACCTTGCTGTCCTCTGCAGAGAGGCACTGAAGGGCCCTCTCAACAGTACCCTGTAGCACAACACCATCTGCTCTGATGAGCCGCTTGTTCTTTTTCCTACACTGCTTTTTATATTCTCCCCAGGCATGTGAATCTTCTGAGTCCTTTGTTGGATTGAAAATTCTCCCATTTCGTTCCCATATTGGTTCTTTTGTGTCTCTATTCCAAATGGCTGTGCTTCAGTCCTTTTCTGCTAGATAAGATTCAAAGTCATTCTGCTGACTAAGGACCAGCATCAGTCTATGTCACCACGTGGTCGTGCCTTCTTTTTCTCCTTACACAGCTGGAGTGCCAGACAATCCTTCAGAGCAGAAGCTGTCTGGAAGGGTAGGTTTCTAGAGGGAGAGGAGGTTTGTATCTTGAGTATCTGTGCAAGTTCCTGTCTGGTTTTGAGAACCACAACTCAGCAGAAACAAAGGAGGAACCAAACTGGTGACAAACCAGGCAGACTGCACGGCTGATCATTTTATGCAGAGCTCAGAGCTTTTGGGTTTGTGCCTGCAGCGTCACCATATTTTAAATATGGTAATTTCTGAGACCAATCTAACAGGCTAATTGTTGCTGTTACTGATCTGCCTTAAGAGCCACGATTAAAACCTAAGAGAACAGTCACAATTCCTGCCAGCTGTGGGAAGCTTTGTGGCTGCCTTGTCCCAATTACAGGGTTTTTTGTAGTGAGCACACTGTATTAGCATAGCTGCAGCTCGCTTCTAACAACAAGCAATCATGAGAAACATTTAATGGCAGGCTTTGGACCATGTCTTTCTTCCTTTTTCTGTACAGTGCTAGCAGTGAGGATTTCTGCTGGCCCTAAAACATATTTTTTCCCCTGGCTTAATAACAGGTTTGGAAAAGCAGAGTCGAGGTTCAATTTTATGTATTCACTATATTTATTCCTTTTTCCAAAACAGAAGTAGCTATTCCAAGGTTTAGGTGGCAGATTCCATTCATGCATCTCCAGTGGCATCAGGTTCTGTTTTAACAGGGAGAGCAGAAGGAACAGAGCTTGCTTAGGAAGTGCTCAGAAAAAACCCTCCAACTCTACACTCTCCTGAGGCCCCATCCAGACACTTTAAGAGTGGGAAAACAACTGTGAGTAAATGTGGTCAATAATACCTAGGGGTGACTAGATCACAGCAAAAGAAGATTGGACTGGACTAGACTGGCTGTTCCCTGTCTGACATGTCTTCAACAGCCAGTAACTCAAGAAACTGCCTTCAAAATCCAGCCAAATACCTCCCCAGTAGCCCAGTTTCTCTATGAGAAAGCTGTTCAATTACACCATTGTTGCTGTGGGCAAAGAAGTCTTCTAGGAACAACAAATTGCAGTAACACTGTCTGGTTCAGTCATATTCTTCCTGGGATTTGATCCAAAGCCCACTGAGGTCAGTCAGAACCTCCCACTGACTTTATAATGACTTAAACTCTGTTCAGTTGGAGCTACTAATCCAATTTCCACAGCCAATGGTACTGTCTGTGAAATCCCAGTGCTGATACATGAAATCTAGCTTGCTGCTGGTGGTAGCATCATTACAGTTCCTGCTGGCCTCAGCTTGCTCTGAACCAAGTATGTTCGCATATTCGTAGCCACAGAAGCTTGGACAGAAGCCTTACTAGGTAAGCACATTTGAGCCTCATCCATAGTGAATGGAAGACCTCCAAGAACAGGCTGGGATGTGTGTAAAACAGACAATTCAATAAAGGGGCACTCTTCTGCTCAGTGCTGGTCTGACGGCTTAGGGCAAGTTCCTCTGCTTTGAGAGATGTCATCTCTAGGAAGCTACAGGAAAATAAGTGAGTAGAGACCATTGAATACCCTTCCAAAACAAGAGCCATTACTAATCATGTTTTTTACCAGTTTCCTCAAATCTTTCTTTTGACTGCAATTATCCTCAGGAGCCACCCAGGTGGATGCACAACTCTATGGCTCAATAGCTAGTGTTTTCTGACTTAAAATTACATTCCTCCATGTATCTGATGTGTGAGCTCAATCCTTTCGATGCCCATAGAAAGTGAAAACACATAGGAACTCAGCAGAACTGAAAATACAGTTCTTTAGAGACCCAGGCTGATACAGAAGAATTGTTTGATTCAGCTACAACATCCAGCTAGATGTGAGATGAAGCACACCAGTGTTTATTGCTTGCTTTCCAGAGCAGCTGTAGAGAACCATGTTGGTGGGCTTTCCTGTGGGAAGCACTTAGTGTACTTTAGGGATCCTTGGAAATGAAGAGGTCTTTATGACTGGAAATCAATATCATTCACAAACCAGAAGGGATCACTTCCACAGTAAAATGGCCATTGAGCTGTGTAGTGTTCTTTAAGTTATTGTTGAAGTTACTTGCATTTCAGAATTTCTTAAGTTTCTATTTTCCGAGGAACTGGAGGTGAAACAGCGGCTATAAATCCCGTGAATCCAGAAGTGCCAGGTGTACAACAGTAAGTACTTTATCAACTTCTGTTTATCTGGAATTTCTTAAAACTTGTCACATACAATGATGATCAGCACTGACTTCCTACCAAACAGGTCAATAGAGGCTTCAGTCTCTTATTCAGATGCCAGATGAGTCGTTCATGAAAACATCCATTAGGACACAGACCTCAGGTGTGGAAAAAGACAACAAACACTCACAGAGACCTTCTGGAGTAAAAGTAATTTAAGCCACGATCAGCTGCTTGCTCAGAAATAATTGATAAAATGGGAGCTATGATTCCTTGTGATGGCCTGCCTGATTTGTGTCTGGAAGATGCAGCCTTGTGATGCCTGATTAAACTGTTTTTAATCCTGTGGCATTGTGCTAACAGAGAACTGTTTTAGCAAGTGTTTTGTGCCACCTATTTTCTTGGTAGGAGTGAAATGCTGACCCCTGAATGGTGCTGGGAAGAATGCCCTGCATGGCATAGCAAGGGACTTTTTCTCTGGAGGAAATCTGCATCTGGGCCATGCAGAAAGTGATGGGTGATCCAAGATTAACTGCAATATATGCTGCAGACCCAGGAGGTTCAGAGTAGCAGGGGGATAAACTAATACCGTAGTCCCCCCCAATCTGTGTTTGTCTATTGAGTCATCTATTATGTTGTTAAAATGTGATAATTAAAATCCAAGGATAAAAAGACAATAATTAAAGCCTGGACACAAAGGGGAGTTAATTCTCCAAAACTATTTTGTGGAGAGGTATTTGAGGGTTTCAGCAAAGTAACTCCTTCTGTTTCCTTATGAAAAACCCTACTACACAATGAATCTTTCGAAGTCTCTGGAAAATAATCTAATTATAGTTAACACTATTATGTTCTTTGGTGCTTTGAATAGAGCTGTGGGTAATATTATGATTACTCCGAAGTAAAATAGCTCTGTGGTTCAGTCTGACATTTCATATTGATAAAAACACCGACGTTTTATTAAAAACAATAGATGAGGGAAATTATTCATTTTCTAGGTAATATAACAAAAGAGGGTAAACAGCCATTGTTTTCTCAACAACAGGAGAAATCTGCTTTGCCAGATGCTGTTCTATTAATAAGCTTAGTTAAAATATTGTATTTGTCTTCTCATGCACTCTAGCAGAAAGCAGGTGAAATGGAACTTTCTCTTTCCTGAAATCTTCCCATATACTTACAAAAAAAAAAAAAAAAGGAATATCTTAAGAGTAAGGCATTCTGATCCCTCAAAGGCTTATAACCACACCTGAAAAACTGAGATTAAATATGAAAGAATAGTATAAAGTCTGAAAATGGGCACTTAAATCTTCTAGTTCAATCTCAAACAGACATCTCATTTTTTGTTTGTTTGTTGAAGAAAGCCCCAACTGCAAGCCAATGAAGTTGGAAATGTATTGATTTTGTTTCATTTCTGTTATAATTAGTTACGTATTGTTGAATGCTGACATTAGATGGCACAATACCCACCATCAGCCTCCCTACAAAAATGAAACTGCAGTTGAAATTTGCTGCTGTCTCTGAAGCTGATTTTTTTTCAATCTGTTTTATTTTCACAGCAATCCTGTTGTTAAATGTTCTCAGGCCAAGGAGGTCAAGTAACCTGACATAAGTGTAACCCATGCTCACGTAGTCATGGCTGCAAAGTTGTTTTTTCTGGTACTTTATGTCACAAACCAACATCTTTTGGTAGTTGTGATACAAGAAATGTGTCAAGAACTGGACTAGGGGTGCTTGAAGGATGCTCTTAGCAATGCCCTTTCTTCCCTGTGGGAAGGCATGGAGATGGTGTTAAAATGGAAGAGAAAAACCCATTGAGGGCATCCTCACAGCTCCACAGGCACCAAACAGTAGCCTCATCCACTGCTCACTGTGGGTGTGCTCTTCCCAGGCCACCTCTGCTACCCAGAGCCCCCTTTTTAATTGCAGTCCTGCTTTCCCTCCCCCATCAACTGGTTCCATTTGTACCGAGAGGATCTGCAAAAGGGCTTCTGGGAGGTGTTTGCACAGAGCCTGTGCTCATGCAGTGTGAAACCTGTAATAGAGTAAAACCAGACTCCACTGAAACTGCATCTGAGTGGAAGCAAACCTGTCTGCTATTTGACTAGATGACTGACACATTATATCTCCCCCTGAGAAAGCAAATATTTTTCTGTCAAAATGTCTGTAATACAATCCATTCTCACTCTTTTCTCTGTGTAGAAGCAAAAGCTTCTATGATTTTAATCAGTGCTGGGTTTTGTGGTCCCGCTGGTATTAGAAATCCAAGAACATACAATGCTGTACTCTGGAGACAACTGGAGCTATTCTTTTTTAAGGTCACAGCAAATGTAATAATGCCAGTAGCTCATAGTGCTCTTCATTAGGCTGTGTAACTTCCCAATGCATCAATCACTCAGTGGAGGGTGTTTACTACTTTCTTTAATAGGGTGACTGTTTGGGTTTTTTTTTTTATTGGTAACCTAGTTTAAATTCTTCTTTGTGGGACAGATGCAGCTGACCCAGTTGCTGTTGGGAATTTGGTGATGCAGAGCACGAAGGCAGCAGTGGGATTTCACTATCCCAAGGAGATACAGCCAGACAGGTACCCAGGGCACTGTGCACCCCCTGTGCCTTCCTTTTATTGCAGGGCTCAGCACTGGGGTGGGTGATAACTCAGTAGGTGGAATTTGCACTTGAAATTGCCTTGTCCCTCTGCAGGTCATCCCTATAGTGAACCTCAGCTGCACCCTAGGAGTTTCTGAAACCTTGGGAAGAAGGTTTTGGTTTGTTGTAATCTCTGCTATAGTATTGTGGTTAGCTAGATACCTGACACTGTAACACCGGAGTAGATGAAGTAGCCTACATTACTGCTCACTTGGCCCTCTTACAAATCTTTAGACTTGAAAACGCCAGGCTGCATCTGCTATTGTCTCTAAAGGATGCAGCTCAGGCCTCAGGTTTAACTCTCCACAGTTGTCTTGTGCTTGGTGGACAGAGGCTCAAGCTCTCCCTATAAACTGGGGAAAACTTCTAGAGGGAGTTACCAGGAAGACATTCAGACAGACAAGCAACAGTGGCCCCAGATAGCCATTCCTGTGAGAGCTTCTCTTCCCAGCATAGATGCTCTGCCCACCTTCCAGGTGCCTTTCCATGCAGCAGTTTATATAAGGCACTGTAGTGTTATTTAATCAGAAATTTGGGCTCAGGGGTTTGTTTTGTGTTTCTTTGCCCTTGTTTTCTTAGTCTTAGTAGTTTGCTGCTGGGAGCTCACTGCAGACAGCAGCACTGACAGCTCTGGGCTTTGGTGTGGTACTGGTACTCACTGAGGAACCCTGCTCACTCCTTCCTTAATTGAAGGTTGGGGTGAGAATAAGGCTTGGCTCACACCCCTTGTGAGACCTCACATACAGAGAGCTGTGCATGATAAGAAGGTAAAAAGAGCAGTTCCCTACCCGAGGTTTGGCTTTTCTTCCCCAAGTCCTCCTTGGGAAGCAGCAAAGATGTGAAATTGCTCTGTGAGCAGCAGCAGGAGAGACTTACCTGCTTCCCATTGTAGGGATTATATATTAATACATCAGGCTTCAACAGCTTCTGGTTACACAAAACCACACACACACAGAGCAACAAAGGGGCTGTGCACCTCTGTGATCCTCTGGCAGCACACACATGTGTCTCTGCTCACACGAGCAGAGCACGGGGAGAAGCAGTCCCAGGGCCAGGGAGTATGAAGAGAGGAAACCAGACCCCTCAGCTTCATGTTGTGGTGGAGAGAGCTCCTGTGTCACTGCAAGACAAAGAGTGATGCCATTTACATGGAGGACAGGTAGGAAAAATGTAAGTGGAAGCAGCTGGAGAAATGTGAGAGGTGGTCACATCTGTCCTGCCTCACCAGTGTGTATGATTAAATAGTCAAAGCATTGTGGTTGTGTTGGACAGGATCCCTGAGAAACAGCACTAAGGCAGGAAGCTTTCTAACCTGCTCTGCAACCGTTCACAAGCTGATCTCATCTATTATCAAACGTGTAAAGTCTCAGTGGGTGTTTTAAACTGAGTTAGTGCCCAGTGTGAATGCACTCAGGTCTTAATTTGGTTCCATTTGGTCACATTGGAAGTGAGACAAGTTATTGCAGGCTAATGGATAGCTGACAATTATATGAATATTCCCTAACAGAGGAAAAGAAAATTTTAATTTTATTTAGCCTTTGCTGGCCAGGTTAAGTTAATTTATAGGCTAAGAATGTGCACACAAATAGTTACACTGTTGGGCCAATTTTAGTGCTCAGTAGGTGTGCTCACACAGAGATTTTAATGCAGCTTCACTAGCTTATGTCTCCTAGCTTTATTATTTTGTGAGAGTTTCTGGTAGTGGATATGGCATGTGGCTCTTGCACAGGGACCACATCACCACTAGCCTCTTGCTGGCTGCAGCCCCTGTGAGCCACAGCCCTGTGTGTACCCTGTGTTCTGGAGATCCCCCTCCCCAGCCTCTCAGCCATCTGAGAGAGCACTGAAAGGCAGATGGGACGGGTCCGCAGAGGGAAAGAAGAGACAAGAAAGACTGTTAAAAAGCAGTGAAATTATGTGCTGGAGGAAATTTCTAGCAAAAGTTGGAAATGCTTGGCCCTGTTGCTGACTTACAAAGCCATCTCTTCTTTCAGAGGTGCCTTGTGATGCTCACATACCTGTGCAGATGGGTTTCTATAGGAAAGCTCACTTTGCCCATCCACTCTTTTCATTGCTCACTACTCCAGATCAACACCAGTTGTCAGCTGTGGCACAACGTTGTTGAAATCTTTTCACACCCAAACAACCCATGCCAGTGTTTCACCATCCCTGTCATAAAAAATTTCTTCTGTCTCATTTGAATCTGCTCTTAGTTTAAACCATTACCCCTTGTCTCATGGCAGTAGGCCTTACTAAAAAGTTTGTCTCTGTCTTTTTTCATGCTTCCTTTAAAGACTGAAAAGCTGCAATAAGGTCTTCGTGAAGCCTCCTCCATACTGAACAACTCTCTCAGACTGTCTTCATAGGTGAGATGTTCCAGCCCTCTGATCATCTCTGTGGCTCTCCTCTGAGCCTGCTCTCAATCACTTTATCCTGTATTGATACTGGGGACTGCTCAGCCCAGCTGCAGGACCCTACATTTGGCCTTCTTGAACTCCAAAAGGTTCACATAAGTCTAATTCTGGAGCTCATCCAGGTTCCTCTGGATGCCTCAGACTTGGAGCACCACTCAGCTTCATGTCCTCTGCAGACTTGCACAGGCTGGTAACAAAAGGAGATACATCTTGTGTAGATCCAGTGTGCAGAGCTCCGCTGAACACAATAGCACTCCTGTCTGGGGTGGCAGACTGCTCTGGGATCACAGCTATTGTCTCACAAGTGTGGCAGGCATCCATACAGCAGCTGGGCAAAGTGCAATTTTCTGAATACCTCCTACTGAGTGGATGCAGGGCTGCAATACAGCACAAGCACTCCATCTACCTGAAGTGTAGACCCACTGCTGCCAATAGATAAGCCTTTGTGCCCTTGGAAGTTTTAATTCAGATAAGCAGCTGTGATTCTGGCTGTGGATGTGAAGCATCTCTTTGTGGTGGAAATCTTTTTTGGGAGATTACCTCTGTGGATGCCAGAAGGTACTTGGCAATAAGTGCCTTCTGCATTTGCCTCCCTGAACAGGCTTCATAATATACTCATTGCCTAAAGATGGTCTTTACCTGCAAAATTCAGATTCCTGTCTTAAAACACTTTGCTGCCCTGACTTTCTCAGTTCCAGAAGTTTGCTCAGTATTTCTCCACCTTGGGACTAGCTGTTAATAAATTAAATAGTTTAGCATTTTTTTTTCCCTTTGGTAATGCTTTTGCAGTGGAGGCCCATCAGGGAATATGGAGATAATCAGCTTGAAGAAAGTCCCGAGAAACCTGTCTGCACCTCTCCAAATAGGTCACCCACCAGGCAGCATCCCTGAAAATTATATGGAGTGCCTCTGAGATAGCCTCCAGATTATTTATTGTGTTATAATTCAATTAAGTGATGGCAGGGGACCAGTGAAGGTGGCTGTGAGATTCTCACGAGTTAGATATTTTTGGAACCTACAGAGGAAGGAATGAGAGTATTTAGGATCGAGTAATTACAAGGGTTAGGATTTAATAGGGAATTTATACTGCAATCTGTGGATATTAGCCTAGCTGAGTAACTTCATATGGAGGCACAGTAATGAGAGCACTCATCAAACAGGTATCTAGGATGTTGTCTATAAATAATCAGTAAATGATCTGTGGGAGAAGAGAGCAGATATGCTTGGACAGTGTTTTATGACCACCTGTAAATTATTGAGATAGATGTTCTAAAATGAGAGTCTGCCTTATAGGCAGCAGTCTTTTAGGTCAGTAAAGAACAGAAAGGTTATGGGTTAAAGCAGATGGATTCCTTTCTGCAACAGACTGAGAGCAGATTTTCCTTGAGTCATTTAAAGGAAATGGGGGGAAAAATTGTGTAGCTGAGAGAATAACGTGTGCTTTAATGTTGGGGACTGAAATGCTAGCAAAGCACTTTCCTAAGGAAGGAGCATTAACTCTTGGGATCAGAACCGTCCTGCTGGAGGTGCAGATGAAACATGACTGAGCTGAAAAAAAGGAGTGGAAGGTTGCTTTGGTTTAGCTACAACAGCAAAATAGTGAAACACTTGTAGTATTAGTCCTCCTACATGCTGGCCAAGTTTAGAACACCTCTTTCAGAACATTTCCAACTTTCATCTCACTGCACGCCACTTTAGAGTAATAATAAACATTTCTTATTTGCTAAAACCATGAGGTTCCACTAATCAGGGCTTTCTAACTGATTTGTGGGACTCCTTCCTTCATAAACATGCAAAAAACTCCAGCTCATTAAAAGGCTGCTGTCTTGACCTCAGCTCTGCTGGTTCCAAGTGCACAAAAGTCATTCCTGTCTGTTAAGCTGCTTGGTGAGAGCATCGATGGCACTTCCAGATTTGGCTGCCATGGGATTCTGTATTTGGCTGCAGAGAACACTGTTGCTGACCTTGTTGTGCTCCTGAATTGAATCCCGACTCATCAAACTCTCAAGTCGTTTGGTTAGTGACACAAAAGAGTGGTTGTGTGGTTTTAGTCTGAATGATGTACAGAGCAGAGCCCTCTTCCCAGTGCTGTCTGTGAAGCCCTGATATGTGCTCAGCAGCCGAGGGCATGCTGCTGCTCTGACAAATCAGGGATGCCTCCTTTTGCCTACCCTGCAGAACGTACTGGCAACATCTCTTTCCCATTTCAATTCAAGGGTATTACTTTGATAAATGGTGGAGTGCAATCCTGAAGGTGGTGAGATGGCTTACCGTCCTATCAGGGCTCTGCAGTTGTGGTATCTGTTACTGTCTGTGTGAGAAATCCACATTTCTAAGCCCTGCCAGGAGTCAGTAGCAAACAGCAGATCTAATAATCTCTTGGAAAGCTGTGAGAGGACAGGCTTTGGAATGGAAAGCAGTATTTAGCAGTTGAGGTCCTGCACTGAGATGCAGTTAACCTGGGCTCAGTTCCTCCCTGTATCACAGGTGTCCTGTAGACAGGGCAAGATTCAGAACCAAGATGTAACCCCAAGGATGGCACTGCAGAAGTAATTAGGACATTTCACTGCGGTGCTCGTTTAGGTTCTGTATAGCCATAAAGTCCAATGTTTTCCACATCAGATTGCAGAAAAGGGGATGGGAGACCACTTGCTCATTATCCTGCTGGGATAGGAAAAGCAAATAGGCAAAATGTAGCCTCAGTCTTCAACCTAGGGACGAAGGGACCTCCAAGCTCTTTCCTCACCTCCTGGGAAATGAGTGTTTTTCCTGAAACTATGCAGGGAAATGCCAAGGCTTCTTGCCCAGGCACATCAGCTTACAAAGCCAGCATCTTGCATGATCATGTTTGTTCTTCTGCATTCCTCATTGCACCATGGCTCAGCTTCAGCAGGAAGATGAAGGCTGACAGCAGCACCTCCAGAAACCAGTTATATGTTCAACCTGTTGTGGTGGGGCAGCCTGGAGTCATCCTTCCTGGGGGAAACCTAGTCACGTTACAACTCCAGTACAGGGCAGGCTCATCTCCTCTTCCTCAGACTGGGCAGGTAGTGCCAGCAGCTCACTTCAAACCAGCATCTTCCCAAGATGTGCTGAGTCTTGGGCAAGCTCTGAAACTTGGTGATGTCAAATGGATGCTCAGGTTGAACATCGGTTTGTGCTGACATAGTCTGGAGATCTCTCAGAGAGAATAGGACTCCAAACTTATGAGCTGGACTTTGAGAATAACCCTTATTTTTTTAATGGCAGCAGTCATATCAACAATAATTTCCAGGAAACAACAGACCTGATAGACTTTGACAACTGAGTGGCAGTTTATAAAGAGACCTTGTAAGGTAGTGAAGATTCCTAAAACAGAAAGTTCTGCTGTAATAGTATTATAATAAAGCAGCTTTATTAGAAAAGTATCCACGAACAAATTGTTCTCTGGACAGCCAAATCACCCCACTGTCTACTCACACTGCTTTTGTCAGGCTGGGATACAGCACACAAGTAAATAAATGTAATGAAAAAATAACCCTGACATGCTCATTTGTCTATCCTGTCACCTGTGATCTATACTTTTGATGATATCCTAAGATGAATGGCCACAAGAAGACCTTGATTGTGTTATGGAAAGCACAAGCTGCCCTTTTAAGTAAGAAGATAGATTTATCTGCAGGCTAAGTATCCCTCAAGTATTAATTCCTATCTGTTTTTAGGACAGTAAGAGCTGTTTCTGGCTTTTTCATGATGTATCTATGATAAAATATTTGCAGAGTGAAGGCTATCCAGCATATAGAGAGATGTGTGTATACACACACACGCACCTACATGTTCCAATTCCTGGTGCACTGCAATAACACAGGCAGCCGGTTGCCACAGTTAGCCTGCAGACAGACAAAGTTGCCTGAAGGCCAACACATTAGATCTGTTCTGCTTTTGAGAGCCTCATCTACTCATCATGTCTTACAGCAGCTCCAAATCTGGGCAAACTGAAGGCAATGCAAAACAAGTCTCAAGCCCAGGCAGGCAACACCTCTTTTTGAACAGTCCTGCATTAAAGAGGCTGTGGGACCAGATGAGAACTGTGAAGGTAAAAATCTGATGGTGTATTAACCTGAGCAGAAAGGAAAAACTCCAATCTCCAACGATTAGTCAGCATATCTGTAGACCTGGAGATCACTTCTGTATCAACAGAAGAAACAAGAGAAAGAACAGCAGTATTCTGGTGTAAACCAGGGAGTTTTGTGGCAGCAGCACATTGCCATGCTTCAATCATGCACCAAGAGAAGTCACTCCTGTTCCTAATTTCCTCCCTCTGACTACCTCTGTTCACTATTAATCATTAGGCAATTACATTCTTTAAGATGAATCACCACAAGTTTCTCTTCTGTAAACAGACAAACAGCTTTTCTTTGTAAAGATTGATTCAGTTGCCCCTCAATTTCCTGTTTAATTAAACAGGATCAGTCTGACAAATGCAGGGTTTTAAGCACTTTGTTTCTAGCTTTATTTCCTTGTCCTAGGAATATACAAAGGATGGAGTTATTTGTCATGGCATTGAAGGGGTAGCTAGGTTAATACTAATCACTTTGCCCTTGGGCATTGATTAATATCAGCTTTGTCAGATAATCTCATATAAGGGAACTGCCAGAGTGATTCTCCAATATCCTTTGTAGCCCTCATCTGGTACAGAATGAATGTCAAGACCTTCCTGGGTAAGAAGATGTGTTTTGTCCAGATGGGTCATCTTTGCTCTCCTTTCTCCTCAGGTACATTGAGCCCTGTCCAAAGGGATGGAAACTTTGGTTATCTGCATCTCAGATCTGCATGTTCGGTAGGTAAAAAAAGAGGCTCCAGAGCTGCATCTTCTTCAGGGAGGTAAAGGGTGTCCTGAGATGGGGCAGGAGCTCAGAAATCTGCGAGCACAAAGCTGAGGATTATCCTTAGATGAATTTTGGGCTGTGTCTTAAAACAAATCTGTCCCCAGACACAGCAGGAAATTGAGGCTTTGGAGAAAAGCTTGAGTGGGACATGGCCATGGGTTACCAAGTCACAAGCGTGAGAGATGCAGCCAATGTGGAACCATTCATCACATTGATTTAAGTTAGGGCTGAGTAAATGAACAGGAGGCTGATGTGGCTAATGGGGATGGCAGGGGGAAGAGGCTGGGGCAGTGGGAGGGATGGTGCAGCAGAGCTGAAGAGTACTAAGGGCCAGGGGATCTGTGGGGTAAGTGGAGGGGGAGCAGGGGCAGCAGGTAGGCAGCTGTGGGGAAGCATGTGCCACGACCACACTGCTGCTCTCCTAGTGCCCACCACTGTGCTGCAAGAAGCTGTGCGCTTCTACAGCCATGATTGTCTCAAAACACCCATCAAGATGAAGTTATATGGATTGGGAAAACAGTAGCCTGTCACATTTTTATTGGCTTTCAGATAAATGTTCCCTGACACTGGAGTCATCTACAGATTCAGTCCTGCCACTCCTTTTATTCATACCTCTGGTTAAACTATTTCTTGGGAGAAATCCAAATGTTCATTTATTCCCTTTCAACCTCCTTCTGTGCATCTGCCTGGGAATATCACTGATCACTCAATAAACAATTACCACTCAACCCTCCCATATACTTAATACCATTATTACACCAAGAAGACAAAGGTGTCTTGTTCTTGCTGCTTGTTCCCAAAACAGGAATAGGAGCAGGGATTTTTCTGGGAGACGTTTTCTTAATTTTTCCCTATGGGGTATTACAATGATGCTACTTAGCTGTTGTGTCAGGAGACAACCCTACCTCATGTTGAAAGCTGCTTGTCTTTTGTTATTAGCTCTGCTCCAGAGTAAGCAGTTTGACGTTTCTTACCGGTTCATATTCATCCCATTTGACATTTGGGCTGTGGTAGTACAGAGTGATTACAGATGTACAGATATACATAGCATCAAGGCTGGTTTTGGGATTTGGTAGGAAATGGTAGAAAAACTTCTTGCAGAGATGTAGATTGTGCTTTCCCAGACTCTTTTTGCCCTTTTACAATGCAAAGGCACAACCACCTGATCTAAGTGAATCTGCTTCTTCAAGGGGGTTGGACTAGATAATCTCTAAAGGTCCCTTCCAACCCTACCGTTCTAGGATTCTATGAACCCAAACATGTGTGAATGTCCTGCAAACACATGGTCTGGTATGGGAATAATGGCAATAGGATAGGTATTGGTGCTGATTGGCACCTCTGTGGCATCACTGCCTTCCAGATGCAGCTCTGGTCTGCAAAACCTTATAGTCACACCAGTTTGTGGTGACCTCTCCTTCCTCCTTGCAAGCACTTCAGTATTTCCTAACCCATGTCACACGAATTGTGCCAGAGGAACACCAGGGAGGCAGATTGCCTTTGGCAGAGGAGGTGGTATTAACCTCCAGGTGTGGTAACTCTGTCTGCTGGCACGGTGGGAAATGGAGGATGTCTGAACCATAGAGTAACACTAACAAAAGTGACTCTTCTCCTCCTGAGGGTTCTAATCTCTCTGCATGAGGGCAAAGATGAAGAGGTGATGCGGCACGAGCTGTGCAGGAATTGAGCAGGTTGTGGAGAGATGGCCCTCAGTGCTACAGCAGCTGGAGCTGAAAGGGAGCGTCACCCTTCTCTACCAGGCTTTCCTTGCTGCTTATCCTGATGAAACATCCTCTCCCTCAGGCAAAGTGGTTCATGGCTCTTGGCTCATTGCTATTACAAGACATTTATGTTTCACGGCAGATGGCCTACTGCACAACTTGTTCTCTTGTTTTTAGCTAAGGTAGATCAGCAGGCAGTGGTAGAGTCTCAGGCAGCTCATGGTTGAGATTTCAGTATTATTCCAAATCTCTTTAAAGCAAATGACAGACAAAAAAAGGGTGTTGGGAGAGAAATATTGTCATATTCACAAATTTGTCGGTTTTATTGTCTATTTGGCATGTAATCTGTAAAGGCCACAATATGATGTCACAAGCACATTTAGGAAACCATCATACTAGAAAATAATGAGTGAACACTAGAGTGCTTTGTGACTGAATGCATGAAAATGTGCCGACTTTCAGCTAAGCTGCATGGAATTTGACCTTGGCACAAATGATGGCATTTATCCACCTTCTTTCTGACCTGTGCCTTTTCAGACGATTTGTAGATTTAATTTATGATGCATTTCCATATACAGAGGAAATGTGCTACAACTTTATCTGTCCACAGAGTCCCAGCAGTCTCAGCTTACCAGATGTTCTTTACTCATTTAAACAGTGCATTGAGCTTTGCTTAGTATGATAATTTTGAAATGCAAAGAGTATGGGGACATATAATGAAGAGTTAGAGCCAGTGGCTGGGAGGGTAAAATGTTTCAAGGAAGAGATCTATTGCTATGTGTCCAGCTGCATTACCATAACAATGGGTATTAATCGTTGTGCAAACACCTACAGGTCACTCTGAGCATCAATAGTGTCTTAATTTCTTTCCTTAAGGCCAGAAAACTGATCAATAACATTCACGTGGAAACAGGAGCTCACTGCAGCAGCTGATCCCAGGCCATGACCCTTGAAGCAGCTAAACAAAACACTGTCATCTCCAGGAGCTCTGTAAGGGGTTCTGAGAAGGAGCTGTGCAGCAGAGAAGAGATTTAGAGAATTGTACTACCTACAGGTTGAGAAGCAGTCACTGATGAGGGCTGTCTCACTCCTTTCTTCATCAGAGAGGCTGGAGGTCCCCAGCTTAAAAGTGGAAGGAGGATGTTCACAGTTATCCTGAAGAGATCTTCCTCCTGAAGAGGAGCTTCACTGTGAGCTTCCACTCCAAATCCAAGAAATGAAATAGAGAGAGAGTTTTACCTCTAGGGCAATAGGTCACAGTGTAACAGGACCTTCCAGGGTGACATTAAGAAACAGAATGATTCTTGTATCTCTCTGAGGTGCCCTGTGCATGCAAGACCGTGCTTTACCTTGCTTCAAAACAGAGTGACTGGGCACAGCCTGGAGTCAGGCAAGGGACGGAAGGAGAGTGTGCAAAGATAAGAGCACTGCCAGCTCTTGGCCAGGCTTCCTGGAAATGAACAAACTCTGTGAATAAAATAAATTTCATTTTCACACAGTTCACAGACAAACAATCATCTTTTTCACCAAAGGCAAGCACACAGTTCATGTTTCCTAAAGAAGCTGAAATGTAAGAATCCACAGAGTTATGTGTTTTCCCCTTAAGGAATGTTGGATATCTTTATTGGGATTCAAGTTTCTTAGAGTTAAAAATACATTCACCTCCCCTCCAATAACTTGCTGAAATGGTAAAAACCCCTCAATCTTTCTCAAGTTGCCAGTGAAGTGTTTTTGCTATATATTTACAGCAAGGTCAATTTTTTCTCCCTGAATTTTCTTGCATATAATTCATTTGAATGGGGCAGCTTCTATGTCATCTTTAATCTTCTAAATGCATCTTATGTCCAAATTATAAATCCTAGAAAGGAGTCACCTATAATGAATTCTTAACCACAACTTTATGGCAGAACAAATACACTTCTCTAATATGCAAACTGTTAAATGTTTTCTTATCATACTAAAAGTGTGAATTAAATTATAATGTGATGAAAAAGTAGCAGTTTGCAGTAATTCCAAATGTGGCAAATCTGCAGCAGTGCATAAAATTATTCAGTGAACTGTGGAAAACATCAGAGCAATTCGAGCCTTAAAGCTTTTCTTCCAACAACCAAAAAGTGCCAAAAACAAGCAAGCATAGCTAAGCATTTCATCTTGGAAGCAGCTTATTGAATTAATAAGACAAGTCAATTAATGTAATGCTCTGTTGCTTCAGGATAAAACATGAAAAGGAAAAATATGGAGCTGTTTACTGTAGTGAGATCAAGCAACCATGAAGTCTGTAAAGCTAAAGTTGCTCATTTCTCTAAATCCTAAGGAAATGATCAGCATAGCCATTGTACATACTCTCTTTATATGTAAGTCATCTGTGAGGTGGGGATCTTCTGCTCACCAGACACTGGTTTTAACATTAATTTGCTCCTCTTTTGCCTCTATGCCACATAAATTTGAAACTGAACAGCTGAAATCATTCACACTCGTGGATGGTGGGCTGTGTTACATGGGCTCACCTGTGACTCAGGGCAACTTAGTGCTAACAGGTGAGGAAAGTTCCCACTCAGGTGTGAAGGATATTTCACATGAGTACTGTTTTCCCCTCAGTTTAGCCTGTGTGTTGCAGAGCAGGGAAGAAAAGGGAGAGCTGCAGGTGGAAACTGTGTATTTCAGCAGAGCAGCCTGGGCTTAAATCAAGGTAAGGTTCAGATAAATTGAAAGTTAAGGTTGGTAATCTTTTCTTTCAGGTCAGTTCTTCAATTTTCATTTAACTTAATGCTAGGCTTGTACGTGCTCAGAAATCCTGATTCTTGGTGTCTGTGAAAAACTGTCTGAGAAGGATGGAGTCAATTAGTGATGAACAACAGCTTTTCCTGGATAATAGACTGAAACTTCCCAGAAATCCTCGTTATGCAAACTTTGGGTTTGATTTGGAAAAAAAAAATCATCACCTTGATCAAGAACTTTACCTGTTGTGAACTCCCATTTTCCAATTCTCCTACCCAAACTACTTCCTTTGATTGCAAGGGACTCATTAGATTGGTTTAAATAGGGCTGCTGTGGGTTAACGAGGACCACAGAAAGCAACTGGCTGTTGGTAGAGATGAGTCTCTTAATTATTCAGGCAGAAGAAGACTTTCATGTCTCACAGCAATTTGTGGAGAACAACTCTCTCAGCTATCCTGGTCAAATTCTGTTGAAAGCATAAGGGCAGCAGCAGAAACAAGATCTACTCTCATTTCATGGGGTGTCATGTGGCCTCCCATTTCTCAACTTTTGGGGCTCCTTTGCAAGTGTCAAGAGCCATATACTAAACCTTTTTTAAAGTTTTGGGCTGCTTTTCTTTCTTTTTGCCCCCAGATCTTGAACAGCAGTGACTGTAAGAAATCTCACTGTCCTTATTTTCCTTCACAGCTTTATTCTGTGATGGAGAAAGGGGTGTATTGTGAGCCCATCATAATTATTTTTGTAGGTTGCTGCTAGATGCACAGTTGAGATATTATTGTTGAAGAGAGTCACCGTGGGACGTTTGAGAGCTTTTGAGGGCAGTCTTTAACTCCATGGTCTCATAGATCACGTGTAGCAATCAGTCCCAAAAGGCACAATATGAATAATTTTTGGGGGGAGAAAAGAGACATATTTAACATAGCAGTGGGGCTGCAAAGCAATATTATGAATTGGTAAATACCGTGGGTCAAATCCAGTTATGAAGGAAACTAAAGTACTTTGGCAGAAAACAGCTGTAGACCCTTCCTCTTCAGTCCTTTGGGGTGAACTCAGTAACTTCAGTCTGGAAAAATCTTTCTAGGCAGCAGGTTGGTCTCTGTGTTTAGATAACCCTTTCCTGTTTTTCTCCCATCCCTATCCTTCTGCTAACCTGGCTGGTGTTGGTGAAGTTTTGCTGTGCCCTCTGCTGAGGTCAGTGACTAAGTGATAAAGGCTACCATTAAATATTAAACCATCTAACATGCATTTTAATTTGTAAAACATGTAAATGTCTGGAGTACCAAATCAGAGTTGTCTGTTTCATTTTATATTGCCCAGGGGTGGTGTTAAGTGTAACAAGACACTGCTGGAAAGAACATTGCATGGTGGAAATTGCAGGTTACATGGACACAACATCTATAGGAAACAATATGGTGGAATCGGGCACAACATGTTGAAATCTCTGTTCAATTCTCCTCAAATGAGAGAATTAGAGATGGGTTAAAGGAGCTACAGCTCTTAACAAATCAAAGTTGTCTGACATTAAAAAAGAAAGATGGGATACAAAAAAGATGTTTCGGTTCTGGGGATAGCTTGGAATACTGTTCATAATCCCATGGTGAAGCAAGTGATGAGATTAGTTTTGCTGAATAAGACTAAGGAGCTCTTATCATCTCTCTTGCTTTGTATGTCAAGTAAAAGATTAGGCTTTTGTGTAAGCAGAATATTCTTTTCTCTGCTTAGGACAAAGGCAGGGTGGAGATGGGCTGCAAAGGAGATAGGCTATAATAATATTTAGAAATCCCGTGCTGAGAGAGTAGAAAAACTATCAGAGAACATGATATTCTTACAGTAATCACATTGCAGCACAGATGGGCAGAAAAGGCTGCTGTAGGCTTGTACAAGTTTTAGGTCTTTGGGTGGCAGAATTCACTCTTGCTCTTGCTTTTCTGAGTCTTCCCTCTTTCCTATGCCAGCTCAGGAGAAAGCAGCGCCAACTAGGGCTACTCGCATTTTTCACTGTTTTTTTCCCACCTATTTGTGCTGTTTTGAGCCCATCAGTTCTTGGAAGTCTAGGTCAGAAGAAAATGAAGCCAAAGGAATGAGGCATCCATTGAAGCATCTGCTTGAAGGTTCCCATCCAGACTGTGGTGGTACTTTGTTGGGCTAGCAGTGGGGCTGCTTTAGCTTACGTGTCTTTGAGATTCCAGTGGCCAAACATAATGGGGGAAGACTGCCAAGGTGCTTAAGGAAAGCATCTTAGACATCATTCTTCTTGAGCAGCTTTGAACACATAGGCCACCAAACTCTGCTAAAAGAGCAGGTACTTATAATGTGGTTATCTGCTTTCCTCAGTAAGAGAGCTTTATTTGGACTGCTGTACTGTGTTGCAAAGTCATACGTGCCGTTGTCACATGTACCCATCAGCAAATTCAGGCTAGATTTAGATCAGTGAAAGTGGGTGGAGATACAAATCTGCTTACAGTGGATCTCTTTGGTAGCAGGCATTCAGTACTAAATGCTCAACTTGCCATTGGCATGGTCAAAGAAAAGCTGGAGAGTGCCTGGAGGTAGCAATGAGAGTCAGTGATGCCTTTGTGGTAGATCTTCTTCCCTGCTCCTTTCATTACTAAGACTTAAATGGGTGTCAAGGTCACCTATCAGTTATTATTCCAGAGGCAAAGCTAGTGAGGGATTTGACTAAGGGCTTGAATTCAAGAACCAAGTGCGTTTTGTCTTTTAGGATTTTTAGCTGATCTTCAGCATTAATTCAGCATTGAGGTTCTTCATGCTGCAGAATGTTCTGAATGTCAATGCTTTGTTTCAAAAATACTTGCAGGGAAGATTTTACTGAAGCAGAGAAAGGACACAGAGACCATTGTCTTCAGCCTGTGATAGTCCTTCATTGTTTCTCTGCCTTATGTCAGTGTCTGTGGGACTTTAGGGACTTGGTGGCAAAGTTGTAAAAACTCTGGACCACTTTACACGAGATGCAACACAGGCAAGTACAGATAGAAAAGTCTCTCAGAAAAAAAAAAAAGTAAATGAAAGACCACCAGGAGAAAAAAAAGAGCCAACCCACCCCCTGCAATGTGTCTTGTGCCCAAATTGTGCATTTAACAGCCACTTGGCATGTTCTTTGCTCTCTGTTTCAAGTCCAAGAAAAGTCTGATCAAATCAATAGTGATAAATTTTCCTCTTGCAGAGGCATAAACTAATGGCAAGCCTTCAATTGTCCATCTGCTGAGTTCTTGGTTCTGGTCAAGGTATATGAGACTGTAGGAGAAGCAACAAACGGGACAAGTTCAGTGAAGGTGAAGAACTAACAATTAACTCCTTTGCTGCAAATCAAGTACAAGTGGCATCTGCTTCCTTACACTAGGGCACACCTGAGATGCTCCTCAATGGCCCTGAGCTGAGGGTTACTGGGGTGGGCAGTGCAAATACAGGGAGCTGCTGGCACAGCGGCAGCAGAGAGGTTGGGATCTCACTTTCCAATGTACACAGGAAAAAGGAAAAGATAGATCCCATAAATCAGTGCTGCTGGGGAGAACAGCTCACTGAATTGGGTCCTGGCAAGACAGCTGCTTTTCTTTAGTCTTTGGGGCAGTAGTGGTGATAAAAGACTAATAGAGATGGATGAAAATAATTAAGTGGTATGAAAGAGAGAGGACGAGATGAAATGAAGATGAAATGAAAATGAAATGAAATAGAAAATGGAGAGCAATGGCAGGTGGGTGGAAGTAATTGCATGTTCCCCTGAGCAATATTTTAGATTATGGGTAGTTTGCTTCAGATCTAGATAGGTCTCTAGCCCTCATTTCTGAGTGAAAGACAGACATTTGACAAAGGAAGCTGACAAGAAATGGGAAATGGGTCAGTAACCTGATGCTCAAACATGTACATTGTTTCTGGTCATACAAATTTGAACATTTTGTCACCTGATGAGAAAACAAAAATAATCTGACAGTGAGTGTTGGATGAAAAGAGAACATACTCACATATCTGTACACTTCTGAGCTGCACTGAGGAGTTAGGGGGACTTGTCATGCAACAGAAAAAGGGTTTATCAGAGATTGACTAAGTGTGCCCACAGATGGATATTCGTCAAAAAGAAAGTGATTTCCTTGTTTTCCCCTCATGACTAAGTTACCCTGTGTAGTATCCTCTCCCCTGGCAGTGATGCTTATGTTTTTCAGTTGAGAACAAGTTATTTGTGCTTCTTGTTGGCTGGTTCAGGCACTTTCTGGTGTGATGGAATGTGTGCTTTCTCTGCTCACATTTAACTTTGACGGGAAAATCATTCTATCTGAGCAATTGTGACTTGCAAAGGAAGGATTGTTGGCTACATCTGTTTCTCAGCCCATCTCAGCCATTTCTGTGCCTTTTTCCCATCTTTTCTCTGACTTGAAAGGCTCAAAGCAGCTTTTCCTAAGCAGCTGCGAAACCAACCTAAGAAAAGACTGTGCCACTGTGTCCCTGTGGGAGCAGATATTGGAGTAGGTCTAGTGGTGGTCTTTCACATATCAGTGGTTTGAAAATCTCAGCTGAGGGAGACAAACAAGCTCTGGGCATTTGGTGCTTGCAGACAATTGTCCACACTTGACTGCAGGCACCCTAATTCCACTAATTCAGGGTCTCCTGTCGGTGAGATTTCACCGATGTGAACTGTAGGATGAACCATCTGCAATGTTGACCTAAAATCCAGGTGTCCTCAGTCCTACTGCTGCCTCTGCTGCAGTTTTTTTCAGTTTAACCTTGAGGAAGTCTTGTCTTACGACTCTGTTTCCTACCGGCAAAACAGAGGCTTCAGTTTTTTTTCCTCAGAGCAGCACAGTTTTATAAACTATACATTTTTGTGAAGTGTTTTGACTGTGTGAGCATTGCAGAGCATAAACCATAAATATATGTTGGGCCTATGATCTGAATTCAAACTGGTGAAGTAGAAAAAGTGTTGACAGCCTTAAACCAACTGCCCTGTGCACACATCTCCTCCTGTCTACCTGAAGGATTATTTGTGGACTGTGTTTCTATTTTTCTCTGACAAAAAAATAGAATACTGGCCAAAGCAGCATGACCCATTGCTTTGTCAGGCAAGCTTTAAACCCTGCTTATTGGCATGTGACTGAGGTATTGATAAAAGAGAAGCTCATTTTAGGCCACAATATTCATCTACCCACTGAGAAAAAAGCAGAGACTGCCACATTCAGATGAAATGGCTATGCTTGCCAAGCCAAGATGTGTTTCTTTCCTCCACAGCTTCTCTATGATCTGTAATTATATTTGGACCACACAGTGAAGTAGAAAAGTGGCAAATGAAGAGTTATGAACATAACTGATTATATTAGAATAAGAAAATATACAAGCAATACACCATTGAAAGTACCTGCAAACTCTGTTAATGGTCACTCAATAGGTCAGATAAGAGCATCACTCATCATAAACTGTCTCACCATCAGTAATTTTTCCTGTTCCTTTCTCTGTGTAGTACCAAGTTTGGGTGCACATGATGCTGCTTCTAACTGTTGGCCATAGGAGGAGTCTTTTTTCTTCAACTAGCATATTCAAAGCAGTATCAGGTCATACCACACTAAGCTCTTTATTACCAGAGATTTTTGGGCAGAAGCATGTAATCTAGATGTTTTTGAATCAAGAGGCAGATTGTAGCTACTTGTTTCTTTTCTCAGTATTTTTTTCCAGCTCATACAGTTCAGATTTACAGAACTTGGCTTCACACATCTGAAGAAAAAACATTGACATAAATCTTAAGTTTATCTTCTACGCATTTACAAATATTTTTCTTTTTTTCCCTTGACATGTGAGTGTCTAGGCTTCTGCCACAATGTAGGAACTTGAAAACTTTCCCTTCCAGTGATATAAATACCTTTTAGCATTGTGCAGAGACTGACATGACTCTCACTTTCTTGTGAGGATGCGGGACCCATTCACTCCACCACTGAAACGCATTGGGTTTACATCAGCCAAGGCAAGTGGCTCTGACAACTCTTCCCTACACACTGTGTTTCTGTGCATGTCACTGAAATACATGATCATTGTGACTCCAGGCTGGTTGAATTTATTTTATTGTTGTTTTCAGTTGGTTTCAGTGAAACAATGAAGGTTAGCTGCATCCAGCTCTTCATTTGACTTCACATTTTATTAGTCATTATTTTTGCAAAGGCCTTAATTCCCCTCTAAAACATTTTAATTAAAACAGCAGTTTCTCAGGGCTGCACTTTGTGAGCAGATTTTGCAACAACTTCAAAGAGACGCAGATGTTTACTGGATTTGGTGTGGTGATATTTGAGGCTGCCTACTGGCAAAGAAAAATTCATAAATATCTCTACAAAACTTTGCCATGGTAATGACAACATTTCCTCCTTACATTTTAGCAAGTCTAATATTTCCCAATCTCAACAGGCATATTTCATAGACACAGGCATAAGCATTTTTATCTGCTCACAATCTGGGCCACTGCTATGAGGCAAAAACCTCTCAATGGTGATACCGGGGGCTTTGGCAAAACGTACAAGAGGCCATGGGTTAGTTTGCCATGTGTGGATTATCTAACAGAGTATTATTAGACTGGGAATAAGGAAACCAAAGTTCATTTTTTTCTGGATTTTTCCATAGCCCTCCAACGTGACATTTGAGTTGCCATTTGTCTTTGTGTGCCTCAGTTCCTACAGGTAAAGGGCTGATAAATGTAACTTGGCTTTCAGCCAGCTTATCTCCTGGTGGCAGGATCTATCTCCTAGTACACCAAGGACTTCCTTGCTCTAGAGGATCCTGGGGTTTTTAAAGTGCTGTTCCAGTCAAGTTAAGAAATGATAAGGATTTCTTTTGGAGGAGTTGCTCCTTACCTGTGACAGGTCAGCTTGGAGCAGGTCTGATGATCTCATTTTGGGACCTGACTGTCAGGTAGGCAGTGGTCCTCTCTGAATTGACCAGGCAGATCATATCTAAAGCATAGACTAGAGTCCAGGTATCTTCTGTGGCTTAGATAGATGGCTGTGGCTAGAAAATACATGGCCTGTCCAGCTGGGCCACAAGTGGAGCTGCTTTCCACATGCTAGGACCTACAGCTGGCTAGAATGCTCATGCTCCTATTGAGCTCTTCTGTGAACAGAAGAAAAACAGGTTTATTCCCTGGACACTTTTCACTCTGGTATCTTTTTGAAGGGGAAATACTAGAAGTACTTGGAAACAGCTTATCCATTTCCCTGTGAGCATCAGGCAAGGACCAGCACAGAAAGCCAGCATGGAGCATGGCGTGACACGTCATGTAGCTGCTTTAATATACAGTGTAATTACAGTGACAAATTTCTGCCTCTTGGAACATCAGGGATTGCCCTGAAGGAGAAAGAAAGTTAGTGGGAGAATTTTGACCAACTCTAGGTCAGGAAGTGCAAAACTTCCCCTGCATTGGATTAAAAGTGATCAGCATGGCCAAAGGGGTCCTGTGAGAGACAGGTAAGCAGACTGAAAGGAAATTGGAAATATTAAAGAAATGAAGCTGCGCTGGACAGAGCAAGTTTTAAAATTCCCTGTTCCTCTTTGATTTGATAGAATGAGGCGTATGGAAGGGTAGATGGTGCAGACTTGTGCGTGACAGCAAGATACTTTTCCACACGAATAAACCCCCTGAAATTAATTGGACTGCTCACAGAAGTGCCTAGGAATGTGAACTAGGCTTGCACATTTCAGCCCTCAGATTTGATCTTTCTTCAGCAATGCAAGGGCCAGGCTGCATGGTGAACAGCGACAGCTCAGCTAGAAATGTGAATTCAGACCACTCGCAGTGAGGAGATAAGCATCTCTGTGGACAAATCCTTGCTGGGGAACACCTCATCTCAGCTGAATTCACCTTAGTAAGAAACAGATCAAAATTAAACTGAAAGAAGCTGTCCCTGAAATGAAAGTAGGGCTCAGACACAGTTTGTTTACCACTAACTGTGGTGGGTTTGCTGTGCCATGGAATTACCCACACATACGATTTTAGCTGATGGCAAACGATCTCAGTGTGAATTAGCTTGGCCTGCAATGAGGGAACTTTATATTTGGGTTGTTTTGCTGCCTGTGCTGGGGTATAAGAGCACACAGACAGCAGTGCCTTGCATGTGGGTTTGCCACAGCGTTCAAGGTGTCCACATGGGCATTTGCTTAAGCTGAAATACTTGCTCACCAATTGCAAATGGGCTTGTAAAAAACCAAATGGTATGTAAAAGCTCTCTCACATGTTGGTCTGGAAAGAACCAGCTTTGCTGTTGTTACAAAGATTTAGTGAGCCAACAATGCAAAGCATTGCAGTTGGTTACTGGGTTTTTACTGTAGTCTCTACCAGCTATACAAAGTCTGAAGACATTGTATGTACAGTACATCTTTAATAAGAAGGGAGCTCACAGTCTACCAAAATCTGCCAAATAAACTTTTAATACATACTGTACTTCACTCAGGAGTTGTCCATCTCTTCTTCGTGGAATAGCTATCAGCTCTAAAAATATTTTCTTGGAAGAGGATAGAATTATCATTGTTATATATCAATCAAGTATGGTTAATGAAGCAAAGCCAGCATGCTAGTATTGCACAAGGGGAAAAGCCTCCAGAACACAAAGTGGAACAACAAATGCCCTTGAAATTCTGCTGAAAGGAACAGGATGCTCTGGATGCCACATCGGTAGGATTCACGTAGCTCTTAGGTGTCCTTGTACTGCAGCAGGTTTGCTTTGCCTCTTCACTGCCACATTTCTCTCTGAAACAGATAGGGATCTTCCAGACCATTACAAAAAAGAAAAAAAGTTTACAGCAGCTGCAGCAAAGTGTGGTACTAGTCAATTTCTTGAAGACTGAGGCTTTTATTTCAAAATATCATATATTAATATATATATATTTATATATATATATATACTTTAACTGGTATAAAGTAAATTGTAGATCCAAACTTATACTGTTGTTTGTACTTCACAATCTTGGAAACTTTAGCAAAGGAACCATTTTCTTCATTTTTATTTTCAGCTGTCAAAAATCAGGGGCCTTATTTCCACTGAATACTTTCTTCCATCCAGTAAAGCCACTGTTGTTATCTGGTAAACAGTCAAAGTGCAAATAAGAAATCCATTTGGCTTGTAAATGCTCAGATGGTTTTAAACTTTCAATACTTTGTCCTCATAAATCAGCAGGGCTTTCACTGTCTCCATGCAGACGGTGCTCTGTTAGGTCCTGGGGTGGATCTGCAGTAAGAAAGTGCAAAGGAGTCAGTTAGTTATATAAAATATGTTATGAGAGGAAAGAAAAGACCCAGGCTTCATGGCACTTTGCCCTGCTCATGGTATAACTGAGTTTAAATCACAGTCTTTTGGAGGGGTTCTTTTCTAACTGAGATAATGGGGATTTAAAGATGTGCAAGGGGCAGACTGAGAAAGAGCTCCTGCCTGTGCTTTAGGAGATCCCAGATGATCTGGTGGCACAGGAGATGCCAGGACAGAAGCCATGCTTACCCCAGCCTTCCACCCTCCCCTCTCAGAGCGATGCTAATAGCTTCTGCTACACAAGGACATGCAGGTTGGATCCATCTTTCAGGTTCATTTGGAATCCCACCAACCCACTTACCCAAAGATGGGCAGGATAGGAGTGAGTAGCTGTATAATAAACCAGAAAGTCTGCATGACTTCCTCTACTCACCTCGGGTGAGATAACACAGCCTGCACCAGACCGTGAAACCATTGCTCTTTATGACTAACACCATAATTGATCTGAGTGAGCACACTAATGGCTTGAAGAGGAAACACCACAGCCCAGAGGGTGTTTTTTTTGTTTTTTTTTTTTAAGATGCTGAAATAAAAATGACCAATCAGAAGCAAAAATAGGTCTCTCAAGGAGAGCTTTTTGTTTCTTTCCTGCACTGTTGCACAGAGCACAAGGGATCTGACCCTTTGCTAGATGACTAGGTCGGCAAGGAAACTTGAATATGATACAGGCTCTGACATTAAATCAGGGCTACAAATTATTCGCTAAGCACTGGGTGATATGATGAAATGCAGCAGTAAGTCTTCTAGCAAGAGATATTTACTATCTTGTGCTTGACTGCTTTGAACTGACCTCTTAATTACAGGGACTGTTATCACAGAAATAGAGACGTTTCCTCACAGCTTTAAAGTAAAACTTAGTCTGGAAACCATCTGACATATTAACCTAGTTGTGTAGCTTAAAAAAGAAAAGAAAACTCGGGGTTCATTTACCATTTCCTTCCCTTCCCCAGTTCTTGTGTTTCGTTCTCCTGGTTTGCTACCGACAAGTGACCCAGCTGCGTTTTCTCTCTTGCAGATGAATACATCACTTTCTTGCTTCTACACTGCCTCAAGAATTTGTGTGGTTGGTGTAGGAGTGGGGAACGACAAGGGACCACTGTGCCAAGGGGTTGTGGGCATCTCAGGAGCTATTTGCTACAGCATGAAGTGAGCACTGGCTGGTAAGAAATGTGATGCTCAGGTCCCATGGGACACTGTAACATGGACTGCATGTGTCTGATGGCAAAATGTATGGTAGACCAACTGTTAGTCTGGAAAATGGGTGAGCTGCAACTCAGGGCACAGGCTGTGATGCCGGAGAGATGCTCTGCTAGTCCCTAAGTACTCAAACTTTAATTTCCATCCTCCACAGTATAAACAGGAAAACAGCTTGTTAAAGTGTTTAAAGGGGTAGTATGTGGATGCCAGGTGGTACAGACACCAGTCCAATGTCAAGAGCTTGTGAGTGACTCCCTCTCTCAGATGGGAAGTAACAAAACGTGAGATGCACGAAAAGCCATGTTTTCCTGTCTTTCAGCAGCTCTGGTTCTTACAGGCATTTATCTGCCCTTATGGGCACCATCTTCCAGCACTCAGACTGAGACTGTACTCTTGCATTTCCCTTGGTGCTGTTGCTCTGCTGAAATGCAGTGATGTGATCTCCAGCCAGGTCCTAGTACAGCTCCAAGAGCCCCATGCTTTTAAGGAGAACGTTGACACTTATTTTCTTAAAAAACAAAACCAAAAGAGGAGTGAATAAGGGTTAAAAATCCCCTTTGAAACTGTTCCATAAACTGAATTACAAAATTATTTCTTTCCAGTATTTGTCATCTACTCTGACCATCAATAGACAACAAATCGAGAGCCTTATATCTTTGGGTTAATAACTTAATTAGTGTGCTCTGCTAAAGGACTAAACACAGGAATAAACATACAAAAAAGAAGGAATAGAGGATGTGCCGGCAAAGCCTGCACTGGGTCTGTTGTACACCTTCTGACACCTACCAGTATTAATCACATCTGAGAACCAACTGCTAAGTAATACCCTCCAGTGAAAAATGAAATATGTCATGTATCTATATGTATTAATATATATATACATAGACTCAGGCTTATATGTGATTTACTGTGGGCCTTGAACAATGTACTAATAGGTGTTTTAATTCTGTGAGCCATAAATGTGAGTGTTTTCCTTGTCAGGACAGCAGCTGCCTAATGTAACTGTATTTAGTGTAAGGAAAAGCCTTTATCAAAACAGTTCACAGCCTGCAGTGACTTGCTCTAGCTTTTTGGCTAATCACCACAGCGAGATCTAGGATGTTGACTGATTTGTCTTGTTTCTTCTGCTTCCTCAACTTCCTTAACTACATAAATTAGACACACGTGGCCCAATCTTGCAGCCTGGATTGGGGTCAGTACAGATTATATAGTGTAATCTCTTTCTCTGATGCCATCTGAAATGACAAAACAAACAAAAAAAGCCTGTTTCAGGATCTAATTGCTTCCATTATTTTCTATTTACGTGGCTAGGCTTGACGCAGCAGCCTGGACTCAAGCAAAGTTTCAGGGATTGGGAAGTTGAAGTTTTGCTTAGAAAACGCAAGAGACAGTTGCTAAACCCATCATGTCACGTTGCCTTTGTCAATTGGGTTCTGTAATGATATTTTTAAAGCAACAAAGCAAAATTCTACTGGAAGCAGCACCATAAGGTAGTCCCCTCAGAAGCTAATTAAAATAACTCCTGTGGGTAAATGAAGAAATATTTTTCAGTTATGAGCACTCACTCTGTAAGTATTTAATTTAAATGAAATACAAGAATGCATACTGAATAGATTGGACCATACATCTGCATGTTAATGAAGCTGCTCAATTTCTAGCAATCACTTCTAGATGCAGGCTATCGCCTAAAACCAGTTTCTGTGATGAGGGCTGGGGGAGTTAAGAGCACAACAATTTCACACAAGAAAAAAAAAACAAACCCAAATGCAATTCCTAAATTATATAATTTGCAGACAGGGTGCAGAAGTACTGAATTTAACAACAGTATGACATACTTCTTTGTGTTGCTTATTACTCCTTTAATATCCTTTTCTTTCATTTTAATTCTCCAATTCAGTGAGAAAAAAAAATGTTGCCTCACTAAAAAGGACATGGAGTAAGTTTGTTTGTTTGTTTAATTGCACTGCAAGGCAGGATCTTCCAGTGGTGTTTCAGGGTGGAGAGATCTGCTGTGAGCACAGAATGGTTTGCAGCAAGAACAACACTGCAGGAAGAATTCAAGCCAAGATATCACAGTTCCCTCCGTGCTTTTCTTTGCTTTGGGAGATGATAAACAGATAATATGCATCTTGTTTTCAAGGGCCACTGCTTGCCTTCTGCACAGAAAACCTCCTAATTTGGTATGTATTTTAGTAATCTAATGTGGGGGTGAGATTAGCCATGCTAGAAGGCACTGTTCAAGAAACTAGGGTTGCAATACAAATCATTCATACTGGGGTAAATCACATGGAGGGAAAGAACTGAATTCAGATGGCATGGGGCTTTCCCATGCCACTTTTTTTTCCCCCCAAAGGTNATCAGTGTGGGGTAAAATCTCCTTCTTCAACAAAAGGCCTGGAAGACATGAGCAATGACAGGAATCCTAACTGTTAGGATTTTGGGAAAAGAAAGAAGTCAGGAAATCACGACACTAAGCTTTGTTTATGAGCAAGTAGCTAGGGATGAGTGTGTAGAACCTCTTAAACAACAGGAGAGGAAAAAAAAAATCTTGAAAATTTGCTTTTTTTTTTCATTTAGTAGTTTTCAAAAAACACTTTCCATCTAATGAAAACCAAAATTTATTCCTTTGCAAGATGATTCTGAGTTGACAGTCATGTAATTTACTAGGAAAGAAATTCAATTGTGGTATGAAAATAATTTAGAGTTGTTGGATAGAGGTAGAGGTGGCAGCTTTAAGGCAATGGCTGTGAAACAATTGCACAATTCAAAAGCAAGAATTTATTTTTGAAACCCACTTTTTTTTCCCCCCAAAGGTAATTCATAGTGTGAGTTTGGGCAACTCATTCACACTCTATAGTCAGTTTTCACTCTGCATTTTCCTAGCAATGCCTGATGAAAGCTGTCATCACCTGTTGGCCTGTGCTACCTGAATCCTGAGTATCTCAAGAGTGTGTCACCAACGGATGCATTCGGCTAGAGCTGCTTGTAAGTAAGTCCTGAAATGCAGATAGTCGGTGCTCAGCATCATTTTATATTACAGAACATTTATACAGCTGCTAACACAGATTTGGCCTGGAACAGTCAAGGAAAGAAGGTAGGAGCCAGAAGATCCCTTCAACCTAATATTCTGCCCTTTAGCTAGCAGCAAGGGACTCAGTGGATGTGCGCTAGTTGTTTTTGTTCTGAGGCGATAATGTCTGAGAGAAAGTGGCCTGGCAATTCAGCAGCTCCAACCTGCTGGTTAGCAACCTGAACCCAGCTGTCCAGCCTGAATCCATCTGAATTTTCTCTAGGAGGTATGCAGAGAACTTTAAGACATTGACAGCAGATGTGGTGATGGAAAAGAAATGGCTGAGCAATCATTAGTGACTCCCTATTAAGAACTCCTCAATACAGACAGAAAGACAACTTACTCTGGTAGTCTTGATTTTATTGCCAGTTGCACACATCCATCCAGAATTATCAGGCAACGTCTTACATTCCTCTCCTTCTAGGCAGGGCTCCATCTCACACCACCATTTCCCAATCACTATTGAAGCTAAAAGAGAAAAAATCCCAATGTTCACAATGAAATATAATGAAAAATGTAATTAAATAATATCTCAGCAGTCTAACACTGCATTTAAGGGGCAGAATGCCCCTTCTAAACAGCTGAAATTAAGTTGCAAGGATTGCACATTTAATTACTTGGTTTCCATCCTATATTCTCTAAGATAGGGCACTGCTTCCTTCTACAGCAGATTTAGTCTACTGTCATGCTGTGACTGTGGGGAATGCTGTGATGATAGCAACACTGCTCCAGGCCAAAGGACCACCCACCCTAACAATCCTTCTTTGTGAGTGGCCAATCTGATCTTATGGATACGTATAAGAGTAAGACAAGCAAAAAGAGGATTTTCCTCAGAATATCCTCTAGATCTTCAGCACTTGTGGCTCAGTGTAGTCCAGAGTAAACAGTGCCTGCTTTGCTTTCAATACTTACAGCTGGCTTTTCCTTCCATAAATCTGTGCAGAATTTTTTGAACCCATGCAGGCTTTTAGTTTTCATAGTGTCAGAGCTAGAAGTAGAAGGCAAGGTAACACTGAACAGCAGCCACAATTTGTTGAAACATGATGAATTTTATAGAAACCATGTTATTTCCAGGGGTAACTTAATTTCCAAATGTTTAACATTCTAAATAATGACAGTGTTTGGATCTTGTTTGCATTTAATTGGCACATGTGTTTACAACCTTGACTGTACCTTAATGAAGTTTCTTGCCTGGGAATTGGTATCTGTCTATAAACTGAACCGTATCTTAATGACCTTTCTCGTCTTGGGATTTTGATAAACTTTAGCTAACCTTGCAAACTGTGACTAGTTGGTGCATGAGTGGTTTGTTTTACTTGGCAAGAATTAATTTCATGGTTGGACACATGAAGCCTAACTATTTGTCAAAGCTGCTCGCACACTCACTCAAATACAGATGTTCAGCCCATTCATACCCCCCCCACATAGCTGCTTCAAGCCCATAAAATACCTTTGAATCAGCAGACTGCCTTATAACATACCATCCTCTGGAAAATGTCCTGATTAATTATAAATTCTGAAATGTCTTTAAATTAAAAGTCTTGATTTATATTTTATCTAGTTGTAATCAGTTTATGCTCACAAAACCCCAAGGAAACACCCAAAAATGTTATCTGCAGCTGCTACTGCTGTCCATCCCTCTAAGTCACTCTGAAAACTAAATGCACTAAACCCACAGACACTCCTAGACTAAAAACTGTGTAGCTTAGATCTTGCAAAGAGATTGCTCGCCCTCAATGCTGTTCAGCATGGGAAGGTTGAACATTGCAGCTTTGCGATTTTTTTCCATGTCCTTTTCTTTGCACCTTTGGAAACAAATGATGCTTAGACATATGGCCGAAGGGCCTCCATAACTGAAGTAGGAGCACAATGTGTCATGGGTGGCACCTTCATGATGAGTGAACATGCATCTTCACTTCCATGAGTGCATCAAAAAGCCCTCTGAGTATTTACAAAGCGTGTACAGCTGTTCAGATGCAAAATCCTATGTTTTGTTACCTAGGTACACAGATGAAAACATCCAGATTTTAAGGAGAACAGTAGAATTTGCATCATTATCTTCTGGATCAGGTAGATCTCAGAGATCTGGGCAGCATTGTGAACAGGCCAATTACAGACATTCAAAGCTTTTCTAAGGCCCTACAGTTCAACTGGTAAAATCTTTTCAAAGTCTCAGATTCTAAGACAGTAAAAACATGAAGCCACCAGAAGCTCAGGCTTGGAGGCCAACAGGTTGTAGCCCTCCTTCCCAGAGATGACACCAGATCTCAAGTCAGTTGAACTGTTTGGCAGCTATCTCTCACTCCTTGTTCTCAGTTGCAAATCCTATACTCAAACATCCTGTACAGCAGCTTTTTAAACTAACTATTCCACGTTCCACCGAGCTCAGACATGACCAACGCTTGGTGTTTTTCCTCTGACAGTTATGGATCACAGTTGATATTATATATAACCTTCACTGTACCTTTTTAGAAACTTTGTCTATTTAGAAACTCAATTTTTGCAATGAAAGGCAGAGCCTTAACAAAACAGGATTTTATTCAGATTTCTGTGGCAGACAGAAAGGACAAGAAATGATCAAATAATCAATATATGATACACTTGTGTCCCTAAAAGTACATTCTTATGCTTTTCCTTGGAAATTCTTGAATTCATGCAGAGCAACATACCTCTAAGGCAAACATCAATCCTCTCACCTTTATTTATAGTTTTATGCTTGTGAGTTTATTAGTGTTTGACATAACCTCACTGCAAAGACAGTGGGTCATTTGAGAGCAACCTGCTGACACTAATGAGTGCTAATGAGACTAATGAAAATATTAAATGCTTACATGCAGGGAGCTGAAATAAATATAGGTGAACAAGTATCTCCTTCTCATCTGCATGGAGAAAATTGATCTTTTATAGGTTAGGGAGACACATTGCTGCTATTTATTACTGATATTTGGGACTGGATCCATCCTTTGAAGTAGAACAATGCTGAGAGCAGGTTGATAAAATATTTGTGCAGTGTAGCAGGGTTATTTACACCCTATTTGAACTGCTTCTATACAGCCTAGTGAAAGCTTAATCTTATTGTTATATAATTAATGAAACGCCAAAGAACTGCAGCATAATTATACATCTCTGGAAAGACAAAAGGAAGCTTCTTATAAATATTCACACACATATTTCACACCACAGTTGAGGAGCTGTGTGCCGTCAAAGAAGAAAACTCTTTCCGTGCAATGCTAATTCTTCATTAATAATAATTCATTTAGAAAGTAAACGAATGAGTTGAGTGGTAAAGAGAGAACAGCCAGGCTGTGAAAGGAGGGTAAGGGAGGTACACATTGGTTTGTGAGTGGCCTTGCAATGCTATTCCTTTGGTAGCTGCAGAGACTCTGTGTCAAACATATATATACACACATATCTGTCCGATGAGCTGCTGTGGTCCTGATGCTGCTGTTACATGATTGCCACAAGGATATAATTGCTACGGCTTGGGCCCTCATGACAGTAGAAGTGAGTACCCAGGAGAAACAATTATTGCCTGTTTTCCAATTAGAAATCAATGACCTGTGTTTAAGGTCTGATCCAGTAGCTACTAAAGAAACAAGAAAAAAGAAATCCTCCTTAGTTTTTGCAGGCTTCAGCCCAAACCTGGTGCCTGTAGAAGCTGCTGTTTGCTCAGACGTGAATCCCCTGCTCTGTGGGGGGATGGGTTTAGGGAGGTGGAAAGGAAAAGCTGCAAGATGGGCTCTGAAGAGTGAAAGTCTATTATGAAATTTTGACTGAATGAGGTGCCAGAAACATAGCTTAGCAGCAAAGCACTCTATGAGAACACTGAAAATGAATAAATTATATAACAGTAATGCATTTACAAGGCATAACAAAGCATGCATAATATATTGGTAGTTATCAGTTATGGAATTAAATCCTGGTGTGCTGCTTGGGTATAAAGTGTGTATTATTTGTTTCTTGTTTCCAGTTCACCAAAAAAGATTCCTGTAAATAAATACAGAAAATTCTTCCATTGCATCTACAGCATTTAATAACACATCATGTAATTATGTGTTATTAGTCAATGAAAACCTCATTTTTCAGCTTTGTACACACTTTTCCAGGTGAAAGTGTTTTTTTCTTTTGTTTTTAAATGCAAGCTATTATATTGTCATGGCTGTTTTCTGTGAGAATTACTGAAGGCTCTGTGTTTTAAAGACCTGAGGCTGAATCTCTAAGCTTAGAAAAGGCTGAAATATGTGGCTGGGGTTTTAGGTGTCTCTCTGTAATAGTGAGAGCTGTCAGGGGGATACCTGCTGCTGAAGAAAATGTGTGAGGACAGGAGAAGTGGCAAAAGAACTGAAAACACAATGGCCAGAGATTGGTGTGAGCAGCAAGAGGGTGATGTTTCTCCTAAAATCTGGATATCAATTTTTGTAAAAAGAGACTGCTAAGAGGTGTGAAGTACATGAAGCCATCTGCTGTTCTTCCCTCAAAAAGGATAGGAAGAGAATAAGAATCAGAGCTGAAAAAATCCTGAATCAAAACACTCCTCAGTTTTGAGCTTGTTATAAGAATCTAATCTCCTAAAATGTTTGAACACCACCACTGAGACTCTTGCTGGGTTAAGTTGTATTGTCAGATTCAGCAATACATTGAGCAACTAAATACAGATTCAGCCATCACTTTACTGCAATTTAATAGGAGAACTTTTGCTTGAGACATCATTCCCTCAGACAGGCTGACCCTATCACGTCAGGATGGGGTTGAGTGCTCATAATGGCATGATGTGGCTCTGGAAGGACTTTCTTCCTAATCTTACCAGTGCATCTGCTGGTGTGATCTTACTGATGTCCAAAACACCTACCATCACATGTCTTTGTACTGTCTAGTATCAGTAAAGCTGCCTAATTAACCCATGACTAGTGATTAAAGCATTTTTTCAAGTAGCTGAAGTTCATTTGTGTTTGGCCAAATTCATAACACATTTTTGGTGTGTTGCCTCTCCCCTGAAATATTCTGCCTGTTGTATCCTGATAAAACATGCAAAAATCTATTATCCAATGGACACATATGCAGAAAAACAACACCCTTCATTAGCTGCCTGTTGGCATATGGCTGGTTGATTTTCAGAGTCAAGTGATGTGAGGGTAACCCATGGGTGACCCAGGATGCTTTGGGAAAGGATGAGAGCAGACCTTTGCTACTGTCTGTATCACTATTTTCAGACCGTATCAGCTACAGAAATATATTTAAGGCAGATTGGTTTACAGCTGGTGGAATGTTATTTAAACCCCCACTAACCAATAAACATGCTGCAAACTAGGGTCAGGTGCCCTGTGCTCTTGTCATAGGGATGGTTCTATCTGAAATGATAAACTAAGGGAGTTTTTCTTGTCCTAATGATGACACTATGAACTTGCACATGGTGTGACACTTTCTATACAGTGTGATACCCAAAGACAGAGCTTCCATACTTCTTTAGGAGATTGTTTAATTAACTTGCAATTATCTCTTCTGGGAAAAGATATCACAGGCCAAATTCCCTTCCCTGAATTGGGGATAGCTATGGTATGAATAACACACCTACAGGACACTTAAATATCCAGTCCACCTCTCAAAATTTACCTCAGAAGGGCATAGTTCAAAATCTGTGTGGAGGAAGCTGCTTTCTAAGGTTCCTATAAATGAGCCAGCTGCCACTCCCCAAGGTAATTACTGATTTATTAAAAGTGTTGTCTTCACTCAAATCTCTTTGTTCTGTGATGGAACACAAGTATAATTTTGTTTTAAAGATTAAAGCAACATTTTTTTTTTGGTAAACAAATCCCTAATTGCTATTACAAATTCCATCATGCATAATCTTGACATGATAGATTTGGAGATATTTCAGTGCAACAATGCCACTGCAATTGGAACAAGAACTGCGAGACTGAACAAAACCTGATGAATTGAGCACATGATACTTTGTATCTCATATCATGGTTTAATTGCTGCTTCAATATGCATGGAATAAGAGAAGTAACTCAATTATAAAAGCTTATCAGAAAGACTTGAAAATTCTGAAATTCAGGAGTGGATATTAAACTGACCTTAACTGACAAGCTTTTCTTTGAAATGATGTTTTCCTTCAGTGCTCATAATGCTTATTTACTCTGAAACATTTTACAGAGCTCAGAAGTCTGTTAATGGGCACTTGAAATTTCATGGCTGTGTTGGTATTGGCACAGCTCATGTCTTTTTGCCTCCATTCAATTCAACTCTGAGCTGTATTATTTTAAAAGATGAACATTCATTACCATTTACAGTGGGTTTTTTTTTCTCCTTTTTTACCTTAGAAGGCTCCCTGGATTGCACTTCTAGGTAATCCTTTGCTACAAATAATTTATATGATGATCTTACTTTGCTATCCTTAGAGTGAATAATCCTGAATTTATACAAGGATCATTATTTCCTATGTAATGCAGAAGATGTGCCCTTGAAAAAAAAGTAACCAGATGGAAGCAACTGAGAGTCTCAGACTCCAGATACTCCAGGAATCTCATGCATACCCTCTGGTCAGATGATTCTTAGCTATGAAGCCGTAAGCTCTATTCTCATCACTACAAACATAAGTGAAACATTGTATTTTTCATAAACATCTGCCCTTGTTCTACTTGATCTCATTAATGCTCATACAAAATGAATGTAAATGGAGCCTGAGCATGCCCAGCACAAGTTCTTGTACAAATCTGAGCATGAATTAGTGTAAAAGGCTTTACAGAATACGTTCAGCTCCGTCAGTTGCAAAATGTATGCAAACAGAAGCCCTCTGAAGATGAACAGCTAAACAAAGATGCTGAGAATTGCTATAGTTACTGCAAACCAAACAGGAAGCTGCTTTAGATGAAATTTTGTAATACTCATTCTTCATCTTTTAAAGCACTTTAAGCCAGCACAAGGCCAAAGTAGTTGTGTTTGCTTTCCATACAGTCACCTCCACAAATACCTGAAAGTTAAACCTACATCAAATAGGAAAGATAACTGGCTGGTGAAACCCCTGATTCTGGCCATTATGTTACAGTTCTCAGACCAGTAAGATTTCTGATATTCTGCTTTAGTTGTGATTCAAACCCTTAAGATTCTGTGATCAATGGAATAAAAGATGAAAAAGTGAAGGAAGTGAGTGGACAAGTGTTGGGGAAAAATGCTGGACATGTGGAGCTAATATGAGCTGCCGTTCCTCATAGAGGTGAGTCCATCTTTATAAGTGCTTCAGTTTTATCAGCTATCACAAGGTCACAGTCTGAGGCTTTACAGCAGGAGCATCTCCTGGTCTGTCTTGCATGACTGTGAACTGAATTCACCAAGTTCTCAAGAAATCTATATTTCAACCTCAAAAGATTCCTTGAACACAGGACAGTTAAGAAAAAAAGCACATGGTGAAAAGGAATCAACATCAGACATGTCTTTTTATTTAACCAGTTTAATTATCCATTACCCAAACTCTGCAGAAGCACTTCTGCCCTGATTGGCACCTGCAATTTATAACATGCACTGTTCTTGACAGCCAAACATGACCACGTGCACAGAGATTGGGACTCAAAAGATAGATGTATCTACAAGGTGAGCCCTCACTTTACTAACCAACATTGCAAAACTAAAAACTCCAAAGCTGAAGCTTCCTGCTATCTGGAAAAGAATTTCCAGAAAAGTTTATCCAGTGTAGTTTTTGGTATCCTGCTGCTGCCATATTTATGTTATGTTTTACTTGTCCTCTCCTCTAAGAAATCCCCTTGCACTGCCCAGGTTGATCTGCCACAGAGTTGTAAGATTGATGTTCTTTCCAGTGCCGCTTACAGTATTTGACTTCTCATTCAATCAACTGATCTGTGTGAGTGATTTCTTGTTTGACTTGCTCCAGGCTTCTCCTCAGTACCTCTCTCCCCCTTTCTGTTCATTAATTCAGTTTGCACACCTGCGATCTCCAAGCTGAGACTCGAAACCGATGGCTCCTCTTCTAAGACGTTGAGCATGGATAATTAAATGGTCACATATTTGATTGTGTGTCACATTTAGTGCAAGCCAAGATAGAGATTATGTTGTTTCATTTCAAACTTCAGGGGTTGATTTTTTTGCCCTAGCCTTGGACAGGCAGCAGAAATGGCTTTGCTGCAGAAGGCAGCCTTCTGAGTTTTGTAATTTAACTTTAGATGAAAATAGAGTATAATAATTTGTAGAGCGCTTTTTGCATGGGCTTCCTTAAATATTTATAAACTCATTTACATAATTAACACAGGAGTTTTAATAAACTGTTTATATTCACAAAATGAATGCAATTTCCAGGAAGAACTGTTCAGTTGATGGGAAACATGGGTGGACCACATGAATTAAAAATAATGGCTTGTGGAAAGGTCACATAAACCTCAGATGCAAGTTGTCTAAGATTGTTTTCTTGGGGTGAAAAAAGTGCTTCTGTTGAGCTTGTTAAGATTCGCTGCACAGGCTCATTTAGAAAGGAAGAAAAGAAGGACCTTCTGTTAGCCTGGGGATTGTCAAGATCAAGGTTTATTCAAAGAAACAAAATATGTTATCTTAATTAAGAGAGTCAATAGATTTCCTTTGGTTTTTTTTGAGCAACTGTGGCTGTACACTATTCTCAGGAAAGTCAAAATAGTTTTTCATTCCTTAGCAGATCTTTGCATTTATCACTATAGCAGGTCATTGTTTAATCAAGCCTAAGCTATCTAAACCAGCCTGGGACCATTCTAACGTGGTTAATAACAATAAAATTATCAACAAAAGCTATTACTTCACAGGAATCCAGCCAGCTAGGGCTTTCCCAGGCTGCCTGAGCAGCACTGATTTCCTCCCTCAGCCTCTGAAGCCAAGTTTAGCACATAACTCGCACAGGACACTTGCAACCATGTCAGATTCAGGCTACTGGAGGTCAAAAGGGAGTAGCTCGCCCTGTCTCATTTTTATTCCATATATTCCTTTCTATGAGGTTGTGGAGTATTCAGCTTGTGCTGAGGTGAAGAGCCTGCCCCATTGAGCTGAGCACGGCCCCGGCATAGCAGATCTGTATAGGCTGCAGGGCAAAACTTCCCTGCTAGTTCTGGGCAGACACTCTCATCTTCAGAAACCAGCCTGGACCTGATACTTGACTTCTGCCCTACATCCATATAGCACTGAAACCAGCTATTGTTTCCTGCCATCCTCTAGTTACTCAGTAATTGCTATTGCTGGCTCAAGGGATGCCTCTCAAGATGCGTGTGGGAAAAGTTGCCTTTTACCTCAGTATCATTTAACCTCTTGAAGGTTAAGGTTGCCATGAACCAACTAAATGCAAGTGGTTCTTCCCAAAAGAGAAGCTGCTTCAGGTCTGTCAGCTCCTGCATGAGTACTGGGTCGCCCTAATTCCAAATACTGTCTATTTCAGATACCAACTACTGTCACTGCTCCAAGTAGACTGAACTCAGTCATATAATGAAGGCAAACTTCACATAGAAATAGCAGGTGCAAAGGAGATATACAGGTCAGAAAAAAAATCTAAGCACAAAAAGCAAGCCCTCCATCACAGTTACAAAGGCAATCACAGGTATTTCAAATACCAAACACATCCATGCTTATCTTGTAACTTCTGCTATCATGAAACTCTGGGGTACTATGTTCTGCAAACATCTCCTCTTTGCATAAGTCACTAGCAATCTCCAGCTCCAAGCCTGGAGAGAGCTTTAATAACTAAACCAAGGTGGAGAGCAGGGAAGGAAAGTATGCAAATGTCGTTGGGCACACTATAATTACTAATTCATAGCAGAATAGATCCCAGTATTTCACACTTATCCCATGTAACTCAGTCACAGCAGTATTCATCTTACTATTAATTTCAAGAAAATAATGACTTTATAGAGAAGAAAGAAACTACCATCAGAGGGCCAGATCCTCAGCTGCAGGAGATATGGTGATTCGTGTCAGTTTGATGGATTTTGTAACCTTTCTTTTTCCTTCCTTTGAAAAGGAATTCAGTAATTGACTAGTTGCCAGACATAATCTATGCTAAGTGAAACAAAACAAGAAGAAATTGTGAAGCAAAGAAATGCAAACACTTAATGGTAAAGTTTACATATCTGGATGTGAATGTTTCTGTGTGTGTCTGGCAGACACATGCACACACATACAAACAAGTGCCTCAACAGCCAGTTCCAAGTTCATTCCCAATACTGCCTGGCAGGAGAAACAGTCTCTGCAGTGACATTCATTGCTGCATTTATAGTGTTATGTGTCCAGATTCAGCCCTTCAAAATAGCACAGAGGTTGGGATTCAAATAACATCCTTTTTGAGTATTAGCAGAGAGAAAAGGAGTTAGATTATGAGCCGTCTAAATGACCTACAAAATGAGGAATAAAGAGCTGTATTATTATCTCAAATGCCCAGAGAGATATGCAAACCACTTAAAAATTTTGCTTTTGGTCACTGGAAACTTTTGATAGCATTACTCTATAAACTGCAGCTCCCATCATTCATATATTTTCCAGAAAAAGCTTTGACCTTACCATATGCCACTTTCTGCCCTCGCGTCCATTCTGCTTTTTCTCCCTGACATTTTCTTTTCCTTCATTTGCCTGTCTGGACTCACATGAGCATCCTCAGCAGATCTGCCTTTTGCCTGAGCTGGTGTGCAGCGAGGAAGTACAAGGAGGTAGAATTGGCCACCTGCAGCTGCCTCCCATCTTAAACCAGCTTCAGCTGCTGTAATTTAGATACTTCAAGATGCTGCCTTACATTAAAATGAAATGGTTTGAGAATTACTACTGAGATTAATTGAATTTATGGCCCCATCCGAGTGTATGTGCCCTCTTGTTGTGATTAAGATAATCCTCTGCTTGAAAAAGAAGTTAAAACACATGTCAATGTTGCCAGACTGCAGTGCTGTCATTGGAGTTTTTTACCTTCAAAAAAAAAAGAGAACTGGAATGTAATTGTTTCTTTTCTCTCTCCTAAGGTTTCATATTCAACTATTTTATTTCAGGTTCCTGTTGAAATTGAAACTACTACAGCATTGTATGCAAAGAGAAATCAATCTCAGAGGGGGGAAAAAAAAGACGAACCAAATATAGATTAAAAAGCTGTCTCTCCAAAGATTTTGAAATATGAGAAGCCTGGCTCTGCATGTAAGATTAATGACAGCCATGTGTGTGATGAATAGTTCAGCTCAAATCAGGGGAAAGTTTTACCTTAAGTATCTGGTGCTCTGAATTTCGAAACCCTAATATCACACAGCCATGCAGCCGGTGCATGCAGCTGCTTTATTCTGGACTGCACAAAGAGAACTAATACACATGCCTATAGTCAACCCACATCACTTTATGACAGAAAAAGGTAATTTCCCTCTCTCTCTGGATATCTTTCTTTCATTATTTTTAGCATGGTAATATATTGGCTTTGTTCATGTCTTATTAAGAAATGTAGATACAGCACCGGTGACAGAGGCTTCTCTCACATTGCAGCTTATGAATGGAGCTATTCTTGTACTTGAAATTGTATGCTTTTGAAGAATGGACAAAACTGAATATCCAGTCACTGTGCATTCAGGGGCTCATTTCATGGCCAGGGAGCATTCAAGACTTCAGTTCTACATTGGGAGCTCATCAGGAGACCTTCCAGCTCTGCCTTGCAGGGAGCACCAGTCATGGCCAGGGAAATGAAGAATGTCTTCTGCTAAGAAGTCTTCAGTGGTTGAAGTGGTTCAAGATTTTATATCTTAATATAAATCAATTATTCAAACAGTGTCAGTGTATTTTTTCATTATAAAGCAGGTAGAAATACTCAACTAGGACAGCTTTTGACCTCTTTGTAGTTATGGAGAGGCTCCTGCTGCAGCCAAATGTGTGCACTATCATGCCGTAGAAGTTCTGTGTCTTTTTAGTACCTCCAAGGATCTCAAAGCAGTTTCCAAGCTGTGACTTAACACAGTGAAGCCCTGTAGAAGGGGAAGCATATTCCTGCCTCTGGTTTCCTATGGATTGTACAAGCTGCTCCAAAGGATGTGGGCAGAAAGGGTAAAAATGTCCACCATCTTTCAGTGGAAATACTGGGTTATATCTGTGATCTCTTTGCTGGAGAGAGATTAGTGGCAAGCTCCCTTATGCTTTCTGTGGGCAGTGGAATAAAAAGACAGTCATGAATTCTTTAGGAATGGCTGTAACATTTTATAGAGCTGTAAAAATAACTTTTTTTCTAATACTAAAAAAAAATGACCTGAGAGAGCTCTCAACGTACATTTCTTATTACTGTTTGGAAGGAAATTCTTCAAAAGCTAATGAGTTATGCAAACGTCTTTTTATTTAGTGATTGTATTTGCTATTACATTCAAATAGAAGAAGTCAGAGAAGATGAACTGTATGGTTGTTAGTGCTTTTTGGTTTAAATTGTGATTTTTAATTTAGAAAACCATCGAGGGCAAGTCATTTATGTGGAATTTACATGACTCACTGGAAGCCCTCAGTCTTGGAAAGGGAGGTCTTGCATACCAGTTTGTGCTAAAGAAAGAGAAGCAGCTTATGTCTGCAACTTCACTGCTGCACCCTAGAGTGTTGTGTGTTCTGGGTCTTCCTTAAGCCATCTGCAATCCCCCTCTCAGATCCCTCAATGTGATTGCAAACAGCTTTTCTTGATATGTACCTGAAGAAACTATAAAATGAGAGGAAAAAAAATGTAGACAAGCAGCCAGCCACGAAATGGATTACACATATTTACAGCTATATATTTTTGTACCATCTTTTCTCTTTTTGAAGGCACTGAGATGGACCATAGGGACACACCTTTGCAACATCAACTCCATGCAGAGATGTCTGGCTATATCCCAGTGAAGCTAAATTGCAGCAGCATTTTAGTGAGACCTTGTTAAATTGTAGTGAAGTGATTGGGAGTCAAATCAGGTCCACAAAGACAAGATAACTACCTATTTAATATCCCTAAGGGATTGTCTGTGACCAATCTCAGCACAGCATGCTGCATTACGTTTTTGTTCTGCAAGGGTAGAGTAACAAATGGGACTATCAGAAAGGGCCACAGATGCATCTTCTGTCATTTTAAAGAAAACTAGATTTGTAAGAAGTCAGCCATACTGTATGCAAAAGAGGGTCTAAATGTACTGGAGTAAGATTGAAGACTTGACATTTAAATTGCAAGGCTGAAATTTTTATGCATGCATGCTGTTATGGCTGTATGAGTAGATGAAGGGTAGGAAGAAGGAAGTGAAGTATCCACCTTATCATGAAAGGAGAAATTGTTATATGTAGGGATGTTGAGCACATCTTTACAAAATGCACTTGCTTCTTATTCTGTACAAAGATCCAGAAATCTCCTGACTTTGCTGAACTGTTGGAAAACATGTGCATGTAAGTGACAGGGTTTCACACTCTCATTTTCAGTGATTTGATTTAAAGAACTTCGCATGTGGACCATGTTATGCAGTTTTCTTGCAGGCCTTATTTGTTAGTTCTGCTGGCCACAAAACTAGTGGTAAAGCTTCTTCCAGAAGCTGAAGTTTCCCTTCAGCTGAAGCAGTCCAGCGATACCAATGGTTTTAGATAGTCCACCAAGGTACCACTGAAACACTCCTTAGATTGAATGACACAATGGAGTTTAAATCAGTTTATGCATCGAGTCAACACATTTAGTTTCAAGAGTCATGCAAAGAATATTATATCTTTGCCTGAAATTCCCAAAACTGAACACAGTATTTGAGATGCGGCCTCACCAGTGCTGAGTACAAAGGGACTAGTGTTTTCCTGGTCCTGCTGGCAGATAGCACAAATATACTTCTGGATTTAGGGCTCATGAGAAGAATCTCACCACTCCAAACCTGATCCTTCCATAAATACAGCATAGATAGAACAGCAACAATTGCAGTCCCCAGTCTAACAATGATGTGAATCCTACATTACTATAGATGGACTTCTGCCAAGGCTCCAAGCTATAAAGCATGAAGTACTCTAAGAAAAACAAAAACTCACTGCCTTGATTTAACTAGAAGGTGATAACTGCAAATATACTTTGCATGATGCATCATGCAATGTGTATGATAAATAAGGGTAGAATTGAACATTAAATCCACCAGCATTTCATAATGCAGGACTACTTCCTAACCAGAAACGCAATCTGTTATCTCACTAATTTTGACTCTGTCTCTTTCTGTCTTCTTCAGTTTAGTGCTGAATAGATCTGATTGAGAATTAGTTTGCTCCATTTAATGCTAATTCATGTGTATCTCCAAGATTTCATACCTTGTCTGCCTTTACTAGAGCATATACCTTTAGTGCAATAACCTATAGTTTCTATGATGACAATAAGCCAGAGAAGGAGCTTCAATTGAGCCAAACTGTACTCATCCTTAACATAAATGTTGTCTTATTATCCACATCTCACTTCAAAACAGTTATGAATCATTGCAAATGTCCGTCTAGTGTAGAGGTTTGGACTGGACCCATGCTTTTACATGGCACAGGTATCTACTTCCCTTTCAAGAGGCTCAGAAACAGACAGGGTAGTTTCAAGAGAGGATCAGAAACAGCATCAAAACATCATCTCAGCCGTCTCTCTTTGCTGCTCTTCCAGAGAACCGTGTCAGATGCTGAAGGCATCTCTTCCAAAGGCTTCTTACAAGGCAATTCAAGGATGAAACTTTACCCCAATTGCTTGCTTAGTGAGGTGTATATTGTACCTCTCTCCTTCAGCAGGGCTGAATTGTTCCTATAGAGCTTTTCATGGCAGCAAAAGACCACCATATGAGTTAACTTTAATTTCTACCAGTTGATCATAAAAGAAGAAACACAGATATGTGTCAGTCTAGAAATGATACACAAGGGATATCACAGACAGATTAATCTGACGCCTTGGAGACAGCATAACTCATTTGGATGTAAAGGGAATTCTCCTCAGCGACACAGAGAAAAATTTCCTTTTATCCTTTTCTTGGCAGCATGTGAAACATTCTGAGGCACATGGGGAATGCTGTCATAATTGCTGACACCATCCTGGCCAGAGATACTCAATTAGCCCAGTACCCATTTCCCTTCTTGTCCATAGACTTCATGGGCATTTGTGATTCAGTTCCCTAAATATACCATAAGCATAGCACCAATTCTTCTGTCCCCTCATAATATCAGAACTAGTGATACAATGGGCAACGGTGGAATGACCCATGAGTATTACAGCCTCTCCTGGGAGCTGGGACCACGAGCCTTGCACAACTCATGCTAGTCTGTAACACAAACAAATCCTCCCTCTGTAATGGTTAAGTCCAGGCTGACAATGGCCACAGGACATCACTGTACTTGCTGCAGCTTCAGCACTGTCAAACTCTGCCCTCCAGCCTTCCCTTAGAAAATGTATTATTGTAAGCACAGTTAATTCCCTGTAACTGTCAAGAGGCTTTATTTTTATTTCACCCCTGTGATGAATTCCCTGTTAACCAAAATAATGTGACAAGGAATAATTGTCAGAGAGGTAAATTCACACTCTGCTCTTTTGTTGATTTGGCAGGTTTTGAATCTGCATAGACAGCAAGCAGTATGTTTTCAAATATACTGAACCTGAATAAAATCAGGTGTCCTCGCAGTACAATACTTGTTGTCCACGTTTCCTAATGGAGACCAATGTGGACAGATGCAGGTCAAAGCTTCAGAGCAAGGCTCACTGAATGTGTTGACTCTGTTTTGAGGGTAACTTGCCACTCCCTGGAGATATTTGGTTTTCAAAGCAAGTATAGGTCAGCTCTCTTAGAAAATGAGACATCTATGGAGGTCTGTCCAGTTGGTACATCGTTATGCACCACTTCATAAAATTTCAAGTAGACTCTTCTCTAACTGCTATTTCTGCTGTAAAGATGTGCAAAAGAGGTTACATTCATTTCTCATCAAGAACCTGAATCAACACTCCTGGAAAACTCCCATTAGCTTGAATGTGAATTGCCTTATACCAATAGAAAGTTATAAATATGGATTAGCACCACTGGCACAGAACTGACACTATTGTAAAATATGAGGGATGATTACCTTGGCCTGTTTTATTCTGCGTGCTGCTTCAGTAATACAGCTTCCAAGGCCCACCAAAGTTTGTAATAATCCCCTAATTTGCATCAGATGTCTATCCTCTGTTCAGCAGCTTTTCAATGTCCCAGGGCAGTGATATTGGGCACACAACTTTGGCAGAGGTCCACCTGAAATACAGTGTTTCCCTTGCAGAATTTTATTAGCAAAAGGCCAAGTAATGGAAAGAGAGTCCAAAGATGTGTAAAAATAATAATAACACTGAGATACTGATTTATAAGGAAACAGTTATTGATTACAGCAGAACAAGCAACATTTAAATTGAACACCAAGTAGAAAATAAATAAATAAAAAGAATATTGAATAGTACTATGCAGGGAAATGAGAGACTCAAGGGTTAACAAACTGAACAGTAGGCTGGAGAACAGAACAATCAGCATCAGCACAGGGAGACCTAGAAGACAGTACAACACACCAGCTTTACACTAGATCTTGTTGAAGGTGGTTGACTAAGCTTATGTCAGTGTTTTGCAGGCAGGTAAAATACAGGTGAGCAACTCGATCAAATAAGGTAGTAGAAAGACTGAGAAGAAAAGTCAAGACTAGGTCTATAGTCTTCGTTTTCATTACCTGTAACATTGACTTTCCCTGGAAAAGGAAACTATATTAAAAGATATTGGCCTGAGAATGTCCCCCTGAAAACAACGTGTGCTTGTTTCTGGCTAGAGACAGGATAACAGGCTGCAGACATCCTGGAAGTAAACAGTGCTGCTGAAATGCTGGTGTAAGTGCAAAGACCAAAGGGGCAGCTAAACCAAAACAGACTGTGTCACTAAATCACATTTTTTTTCTGGAAGGGATGAAGATTAATCAAGACAGGACTAAAAGTGAGTCTTTGATAAAATGCTTAAGTGGCCACACTTGAACTGCAAATTATTTGCATCAACTAGGAGGATGAAACAGTAGTTTTCCATTATGCTGCAGGAAATAGCTGCTTGCTAAATAACTCTTTTAACTTTCCTCTGGCACCTATTGATTACATCCACTAGAAATTAAGAGTAGAAGGCAATTAAGTTCAAAATTTAATGGTGTTCAGCTCCTGTTAATTTACTGCCTGACCTGATCAATACATTACACTGGATAACAATCTATGCCAGCAAGGTTTGGTTCCTCCAGTGTCCCTTTCACTAAAATTACAATAATGACAAACAACTAAAGCTTAAGCAAATAATACATAAAAATAATAAAACAACATATAAAATAATTAAGAATTGGATTATTCACTGCAGTGGTGAAAACAACTGCTTAAATGGAAATTGATTTTTATATCAGAACTTAGACTTTGTCAAAGTATTAGATAAGCTACAACCTCAGCCTCACAAACCCCTCTGGAAATCAAAACCTCAAGCAAGTTTTAAACACCTCAAATACACAGCATTACAAAGAACTCCCCCTTAATCTAGAGGGCAACACTGACGTGGGAAACTAAAGATCAATAGTAGTGAAACACAATATTGTTCTATAGCCGTTATTTTTTGTACATAATAATTGGTGACTAAGTATAGGATAGACTTTATGTGTACTAACATAACCCCTGAAGAGGACAATCTGGGTGCAAAATGTGACCACTAGTTCAGCAATGTGTAAAGCAATGGAGCCTTTCTCTGGAAAGGTGTCTCCTAGGTGCAGAATCAAGAGACACTCTTCCTTCTGTGTGTATGCCTATGTGCACACATGCCTATTTAACTGGCTGACTTTTCATCACTTTTTGTGTTTGCCAAATTTCAGCATGTCAGCATAAATTCAAAACAAAACACAATGAGGTTTTCTGCAAATATCCTCTTCACTGACGGGCTGGATCCCTACCAGCATTCACTGGGTAGCCAGCACACTATTAATCACTATGAAACATTTTCATTTATTTTGACACCAAAGAGAAATTGGAAGGAGGATTATTTTTGGATGGGAATTGAAAGCAAGCTGTAGGAATATCTCCTATTACCTTCAGGTTTCCCCAGCCTGAGTGTAGAAGAGGATCCTATGGGTCTGCCCTCTCTCTATCCCCAGTGCTACATGCTTTTATCTCATTCTTCACAGTAACAGTGGTCTGAACTGTGTATGCCTTTAATCTAGTTGTTGCACACTGTTTGTGAGAGAGAAACAAATTCCAACTGTTTGAAGCTATTTACTGTATCTAGTATTATCTAATACAGCAAGTCTGCTCCCACTCTGCAGAGTAACCTCTCTTCACTCTTGTGTTGCCCACAGCCTAATTTTCTAAGCCCATGCACCTGTCCTTGCTGAATGCCTACTTTGTTTTTCAGTGTGAACTAGTAGACTGTGGTTCCTTTTTAGACTTTGGAGTGCAAATATAGCCCCCGTTGGACTCTGCAAAACTTCTGGAAAGAACTCAACAACTATAGTGTTGCTTTCTTAGTGAAAAAAAAAAACCCAAACAAAACTAATGCTGTAATAATTCCAGGAATCTGTCATTTTTAGCTGGAAAATGTGGTAGGTGGCAGCAGCATCTACATTCTTTGACATATCATAGTATGCTATGAAGCAAATACAAGGGTAGACATAAGCAAAATGTGTTGTACAAGCAGGACACTACAGTAATGCAGCTGATTTGTATTCCACAGAAAGCTACATTTACCAAGACCTAATATTTCAAGGAAAGTTAGAAGAATAAGTCCACAATCCATAGCCTCAGCACAGGGATACTGCAGTAAGCCTTGTCCATAATTCTGCTCAAAATCTGTGGACTCAGCAGAGCCAGGAAGGGCTCTGGCTGGCCCTTTTGCTTCTTCTGATATCTGCCAGCAGTGTTAATGTTCCTAGCTACACATTTCCTCCAGGGCCATGACTATTTGACAGTGATAGTTGAGAAAGGAAAGTAAAAAAAAAAAAAAATAACACTAGAATAAAAATACAGTAAGACTCAGCAAAAGGCAATTAATACTTCCTAAAATGGCATAGATAGCCACCAAAAAACAGAGCTGGCACTCACAGTGATGATGAGGACACAGTGTAGCAGGTCATTAAGATTCAGGGGGTCCTTACAGGATTTCTACTAAAGATGCACTGTGGAAATTGAAAGAGCAAGTTTTTCACTTTGCATTTTTAGTACCAGTCAGTAATAGAGACCAGTGCTTTATATTTACTTCTTAACTCATCCTATGGAAAGCAGAGCCTAGATAGTGCTTCACAGTTAGCAATTTATTTGATTTAGGAGTGTATTTTGTGTCCCTAACCAATCTGCTAGCTGAATGTATTGATTAAACTTTGGTTATTTTAGAACTATTTGGTGAAAAAATTTTTGAAGGGGACAGTTTTCTCTCTAGCTACTGTGGCAACCTTTCAGGCATGCACTACTAAGAGTTTATTAGCTGGGTTGAAACCCTTCAGTCTCAACCACAACCAATTTATTCCTGTAACACTGTTCCCTCGCAGGTTATCATCTATACAGATTAGACCTGAGACCTGGAGGTTATTTAAAAATATGAATTTCTATTACTCTTTCTATTGGTTCAACGGTAATCCAATAATAAATGATTTCAATCCCCTTTTTCTTTTCAAATACCAGACTATTTTTCATTACAAATATAGATGGCAATGGGGGAAAGAAACCCTAATTAAAGAGCGTTAAATCAGCAGGGCAGAAGTTCCTTACAGTGCTTAACATATGAAACCATTCACAGGCAGGGGTTTTTACCTATACCAAATATGATTATGTTAACAGTTAAACTGTAATATTTTTGGCATTTCTACCCCAGACTTCCATGTTGCATCATATTCAGAGTCAAGGGAGTTTTTTCACATCATCTCTTTATGAGACAGGCTTCCTTACCTCTGAAGACCAAGAAAAACCCCATCATGCTCATTTCAGACTGCTTCTAGTGCCAGTGGTAGAACAACCTCACAATTTACCTTCTGATTCCCCAGCAGCTGCTCAGCCAAAACAGCCTGAAGGTGCCAATTGCCCACAGCTGCTCCTCACCCATCAGCAGCCTCTAAGGACGTGCGCCCCTCAAACCAGAGCTGGTGGTTCTCATGCAGGGTTCATGCCTAATCAGAGCTACTGATTTTGGAAACTAGCACAGAGAAGTGGGAGGCTGCCAACACTAACTTCCTAAAGGTTAATGCTTACAACTACATTTTGGCTCATATTTTCAAAGCTGCCTAGAGGGAATGGATGCCCAGTGCCCATTAATTTTAATAGGAACTGGGCAGGCACAGTCCTTATGAGGCTCTGGCTATTCCAGCCTATTACTGTTGGTGACATAAGGTTTGATATTGCAGGAGGCTGATTACCTGCTGGGAGCACTGAAGCTAATGCAACTCCTATATTTTGGCTTGAAAACTGAATATGCAAAATGCATTAAGAGTGTGGCTATGCTTACCATAAAGAATGAGTTTAGAATGAAAGTGGTTCATGTGGAAAAGGTCTAACCCAACACTTGTTACAAATGAGTATTCCTGATTATTTCAGAAATAGACTGATTCAATACAACAGATACTTGCAGGAGTTTTCACTAAAGGTCATTGCATAAGGGTTGCTACATTTAGAACATAAGCTTCTATAACCTGGCTTGTCAATTTATTCCTCTTATTAGGAAATTGGATCAGCTTTCAAAAGGTTTTCCAGTGCCAGTAAACAGCAAAAAACACAGATCTGGGTGGTATGTAATTAGTTTTGAATTTCAGGAATTTCTAAACTTCCCCCATTTGTTTTATTTACCAAATCTGGCTACACACAGTCCATTCATGTCCCTTGTAATCACAGATCCTGGGTTCCATCCTGCTGCGTGTGCAGCTGGGAAATCTGCAAACTCAAACCAATTGTTTTGGTAGAATCCCCACTTGCAGGCACCAGTGATCATTTGAAGAATTTAAGTCAGGTAACAAGGCTATAATTTCCTAAACTTGTGTTTGCAAATACTGTTTTTTTGCAATGACCACACAGAACTTCCAAGCACTGTTTCAGAGAAGTAGTAGGAATTGATTCTGCAATACTCCCTTATTATTGCTCACCCAGGGAAGTCCAGCACTGACACTTCTGACAAAAAGAATAGATTAAAAAAAATCCAAGTCAATACTTACAAGGGAGAATGAATTGGTTCCACTGCTAAAACTGACTTATCAGCACATTATTGCAAATAAATGGATTAAAAAATTAGATCAATGTTGTCCAACCAAACAATAAAAAACTATTGTATCAAATGAAATCACACTGGAACTGAAGACTTTAAAATGGGAGGAAACTTTTCCATATATCTACTTGGTAATTTTATTCCCCCTTCTTTTTTATTGTTAGAGTCACAACATTGACAAGCCATTTTTGTTTTCAAAATATGTATCTGAAAAACTACCAGTGCCTCTTGCTCTTCACTCTTTAGCTGGTATGAAATGCAGCTGCCTGAAAACTAATGTGAGCTTTCTGTGCTAAGGTATGTTTTTTTTTTTTTCCATATTGAATCAATGCAGTTTGTTCTATGTCTGTCACATGAATGAATTCTTATGAGTTTGCTCTGTAGCTGTTTTTATTACACCAGTCTACAGTTCGTTCATTGCTCACTAGTATGCTGGGGTGTTATTTTATCAAACAACATTAATTCGTTTTCCTTTTGTAAGGTGGAAGCAAAAGACACTGAAAATCTTCAAAACTGGATGGCATCTCTAATCCTCTAGCTCCTCTAAGAGTCAAGACTGTTCTTCTAATTGCCAATATATCATCAGGAGTTTATATTTATCAAATCCTCTACTACTTTCTTAGCCCTTCTCCATTCCTGGTGCCCCTGCACTGATCTGCCAGACGATTCACACTCATTCATGCCTTGCTTTGCTGCCCTACAACTCTTCTCTCTCGACAGCCACTGCCTGTTCTCCCAAGCAGCCAATGCTTTTCTTCATACCTTGGCCCACATGTTAATTAACCTTCTTTTATGAAGCTGAGTGGCTAGAAAAGCACATCCATGTCAGGAAAGGATCCATCACTACACTAGAGAAGCATTACACTTCTCCAGCTCTGCCTCAAATTCCTCACCTCATTCCCTGTCTGATATTCAGATGAGACCAGTTCATCACAATACCCACACAAACCAGACAAATGAACAGCAGCAGTGCAACAATGAGGCCAGGCCTTTGCTCCTGAGCTGAATCCCAGAGGAAACACAACCAGTCAAAAACCATACAGATTTTCTCCTTTACTGCTCTATTCCTATGCTCTGTGGTTCAAGGCAGTGAACCTTTTCCTCCATCCTCCTCAGAGCAATAGGGATCTGTGTCCGTGGATAACAATCTCACTGTGATACAAGTGTTCATTACACTAGTGGGTTTTGTTTTGTTTTGTTTTGTTTTTTAATTTAACAGGGACTACAGGTGCTCTTGTTTGAAACCATTTTCATCCAGTTTTCAAGAGGAGGAAAGGAAATTTCCAAAGAAATAAGAGTTCATTTGATATTTGCATAACTATATTACATACAATCCCATTTGATGGTATTTTGTGGAGGGGTCTGAAGAAAAAAGAGAGGGCATTTTATAATAATAAAACCAGTACAGAGATATGTATTCTACTCTCATTTGAGTTAATGGGAGATTTGCCATTGTCCTCAGTTAGGACAGTGTCATTTGCTTCTCAATTTCATTCCTGAGTGATGGTTTGTGCTGATGTTTCACCTTGCTGTTTGTGAGCTCTGGGCACATTAGGGAGATAAAAAAAAATGTACTGACCATGCACATGCATCTTGAAAACTGCTGTATGCTTGCTGCCTAGGAATTGTAATCAAAAGGAAATTATTATACAAGACCACATATTAAAAGCAATCCATCTGCTTGCAGAATAGGTTTTATGTACTAATGGCACAGAGCAGAATGCTTAAATGGTAAAGCACAGCTCCTTTCCACACTGCTGCCTTTTGCATGAGAGTTTCAAAAGGGAGAGGCAGCACTTTGAAAATACTATTGACTTTTGCCATACTACATCAGCACTTGCACTTGCTTAACTTTGAGCAGTTATTGTAGTAAATTGAATGGTCTATGGAAACAACTCCCACAGAGGAGCAGTTTTCTTTGAGATACTGGATTAGTAAACTGCTTTCTGACATGTACATATAGAGCCCTGTTCCAAAATCTGCAGGCTACGTAGGTGCTGAACAGCAGACTTCCTCAGCACAAAGCCTCAGATCTGAAATAAATCCCTCCCTTGCAATGTGCTTACTTGATTCCTAAATGTAAGGCAATTCTGCAATATTAATGCAGGGAAATCACCCAAACCAGACTACAGGCTGACAAACTGCTGAGGGGTTTGGATCCTACAGCTGCCTGGTTGTATTCTGAGAGGAGGAATTTGAAACGTCTCGGTGGTCAATTTTATGGATAATCAATTCTCTGAAATCGATTAAACACTTGTTGACTTGTCCGCCTCTAGTTGCAGTTGCCAGATTAATTCATGTTGTTCAACAAAATGGACAATCCCAGTGCTAAATTAGTGACTTTTATTTGAACTCACTGCAACAGTAAAAGGATTAGTGATGTGCGTTCCCCTTACAAAGGCTCGGTTGTTGTCTCTGGAACAGTGTGCAATAACTTCAGATTCTCTTCTCTTAATTTAAAGGGAGCACACTATGTAGCAGCATTTCCCATTTTTACTTCATCATCCACTTCTTTTGTCCTCGAATCCTAATCCTACAAACCACATTCAAGCCTTGTGAACTGCCTCCATGTTTATAAATAGAACACAGCTTTGAAAGAAAAGAAAAAAGGACTGAATTCTCTGCAACACTCTGGTCACATATTTTCTGTATTGTATTAAAGACACTTGTAGAAAAGCAGCATTTCACAGCTCTGGTCCTGAAAACACAGTATCTGATGAAAAAAAAGGTGTGTGACATGGTCTTACAGAGCATTAGCTATTTAGTAATATGGTCTTTCTTGGCAAAAATAATCATCTGAATTACTGCAAAGGTCTGGTGTAAGGGGGTACAGCACTGATGATAACCCAACCTTAACATTCCCCTTAGGTCCTCTTGGCTACTGCTTATCTGAATGTCTCATATTCCCCGAAGACTTTGAGCAAATTTTAATAGCCAGTCACCATTCTGTGCATTTTCCTAAGCTCAACAAACCATGTCCCCATGCTGCACAAACTAGCAGGTCTCTGGATTTCAAGAGTCAGTTTACACCAGCTGAAAATCCGTCTCAGGGTGTCAAACTGCTTTCTGAATGTGATCTGGACAGTGCATGTGTGCTTTGTCACACAAGACACAGATAAACCCAGTGTTTGTTTAAAGGAATGGTGTGGCTTAAATCTTTCACTCCTGAGACACCACATATCCTGTATCAGCTGTCAGCATCACTCCACTCAGATGCAGTAAATGGTAGCAAAGCTCTTACTGCAGCCATGCAAGGCAGATACAGACCAGACTCCACAGCTTATGGAGCCAATGAGAAATACAAATATCTGAAGTGTCTTACACATAAGTCCCTCCTAAATATCCAAATCTTACTCTTCTGAGCTATGTCTGTGCTACCCTTCAAGCAAAGCTTTTTGGCTCTGCTGCTCACTCCAGACTTGTGATCTCTTCTTGGACAGGCTTTGTGCATCTAGTTCCTGACATTTGGAAATCTCCCTCTCAGTATTGCTGTATGCTGGCTGATCATGGGAGGAGCCTTCCTCAGCATTCCTGAAGCTTTTTTTGATGTCTACATCTACCATCTGTAGATTTGCAGAAAGGCTACAGGAGGCTGCTGCCCTTCCTCTGGGATACTGTGGGCTCACCGAGATAGACCTGTGCAATGTAAAAGCTGCAAAATCCTCTTTTCTTGGTTACTCTCCATGCTTGCCAGGCAGCATACTCAGTCCTTATGCTACCTGACCTCTACAGGGCTCACTTGCATGGACCTGCCTGTAGCTTGACCCCTGCAGGGGAATTTTCTCTAGGCTCTCTTTTCCCACGCAGTTTGTCTTTCTTTTTTCACCTGCAGTGCCTGCTGTACTGGTGTGGCCTTCTACTCTCCATGCCTGTGCTCTCTGCCTCCAAAACCCCTTACCAGGCTCTTTCCAGTACTGTGATTAACACTTAATGCTACCTATAAGAAGAGAAAACTCCTACTGTTTTTCCATTTAGCCTCTAGTGGGCTTACTGCAAGTGTTTTAAAGAAAGGTTACTTTCCTCTCTATGGAGGTGAAGTAATTATATGTTTCTGTGTGTCTTCACACTGCTGTGCAGCCGTGCCATTCTCTAATTTCCCTGTAAGGCTGCTGCTTGTGCACCTTGGTTGTCTGTGAGAGCTCTGCTCCCTCTGTGTCAGCACTGAAACATGTCAGCTGGAGCCTGGAAAAATGACCACCCCTCACGCAGATGGAGATAGTGCCATGACTTATGGCTTATTCCCTCTCTTAAGTAGAAAGACAAAACGTTTTTCCTGCAGAAACTAGGATTTAGGTGAGCTCTCTGAACTTCATCTGGGGTGGATTAATCAGCTGTTCCATGGGCTTGATATTAAAAAGGGTGGCTGCTTTGCTACACGGGAAACCACAACGTTGATTGAAAGAGAAAGAAACCTAAGACATAGGTAGAGAGATAAATTGTAGCTGAGATGAAGATGTACTCACATAAACCCACAGTCAGATGATCTCATTAGCTGCGCCATTCTCACACCAGGAAGACATGATCATCCATCTACTTCTCCCTAATGTCTGGCAGATGTTTGCATGTGGCAAAAACAAAGCAGCCCTTGCTGAGGGATGGGGAAGCCCTCAACTCAGCAACCCTCACTGTGAACTTTGGCTTAGCTTGCTTGCAAATTTGACACTTGAAGTTCCCCCTGCTGTGTACCTTAATGACTGAAAACATGCACCGGTGTCTGAACAGCACTAGGTGCTGTGATGGACCACCCATGGCAGGGTGACTCTACAGCACATGCATAGATATACGTGTACGTATGTATATACACATATATGTGTTTGCACATATACTTGTTCAGGTAGAAGCATGGCCCCTCTGCTCTTGCCAGTTTGCTCACTGATGGTCTGGGTTCAGGAGATGACACCAAAACTCACTATCTGTATAGTCCCAGCTCTGTGGACAAGGAGTCCTATTGATGATAAACTAAATATGAGCCAGGAGGACCTACTTGAGCAGGGCAGTTGGACTAGATGATCCCCAGAGGTCTCTTCCAACCCCTACCATTCTGGGATTCTATGGTTCTATGATAGTCAGGCGCATGTGTCCCCCCTGCTCCATTCTGCCTCTGCCATGTAGATTAGAAGGCACACTGGTAACGTGAGCTACTGTGCCTGGGCAAATGAACTAATTACTCTGCATTGTCACTGCCAGTTTTGCTTTTGCTCTGCCTGAAGTCAGCACCTCTGGGGATCTGGCTGCAAATTCAGGGGGCCTGCAAGGGCATTTCAAGAAGACACATTTCTAGACAAAAGCAAAGTCTTAAAATATTCCAGTACACAGTTAGACTTCTTTCTCTCTCCCTTTTTTTTAATAGTGCATGTGATATACTGTGATTTTTTTTTTTTGGAGCTTACTAAATGAGTGTCAATGGGGAAAAGATACAAGTTTTTCCTCCTTACAAATGAAGTCATCTGAATTCACCAAATAAAAAAAAAATAGGAGTCTCCTACTCAGTTGCAGTGGTGCTGCAGAAGGACAGAGCTATAGATTTTCCCAGGAGTGTGGAATAATTCACCAAGCCTGCTCGTTATTCATATAGACAGTGCATTAATAACGTGGGACCCTGAGATCTCTTCTTATCTAGGCCAAAGCACAACTAGAGAGATGAGAAGCTGACTCCTTGGATTTCAAAATGCATTTTTCCCCCCTTTCTTCAAGAAATAAGAATTGATTGAAAGTATTTTCACAGACTGCAAAAAGAAAAAGGCTTTCTGGTGATATCACCTCAAATACACATTAGATAAATAGAAAACTATTGGCTTTGTGACTGTGAACCATTTTCACTTGATGTAAGTGCTGATAGATACAGGATTATATCTAACACAGCATTTACTAAGGACCTGACCCAAAGTCAATAGGAGTCTTTAATTTGACTCTACAGGGCTTGAATCCTGTACTCATTCCAGGGAGAGCCAAGAAGTTTCTGTATTTCCCATACTCACTTCTTAGTTGGGATGACCTGGAGCTGTGGGGAGATGCACAGGCTGAGCATCAGCTCAGGGACCCATGAAGGGATATGCTATACCTGTGCACTGCAGGAACACAGCACTCTTGAATTATGAATGCTCACTCTACTGTAGGCATCTTATCTATATATTTAAAATATAGACATGAGCTCACGTCAGCAGCACGGCTGCACTTACTGTCTGCCCAAGGAGTGACATACCCCATACAGCCTTTTCATTTGTAGGGTATTTTCTCTCATTGGGTGAAAGAAGGGCAAACAACAACAAAGAGAACATGTGCTAATGAATGTTGTTCTTTCTCTGCTTTCACTATTCCAGATGGAAAAATAAGGATGTGAGCTACCAACCATCCAGGAGCATGACCAGAGAGGTGCTGGCCTAGAGAGGTATTAAAAGTCACGGTGCTCCCAATGATCATTAAGACTTGTGTTTACTTTGTTAATGCTGTCCTGACAAAAGCCTGGTGTAAATTCATAGGAACACATGGTGGCTAGTGATGGATAATCCTCAAACTAATAGAAATCTGAGGTACGCATATGCACGTGAATATTTCACATATTATGCAATGATTTGAAACTTACTGTGATCCAAAGCCAGTCTGGGAGAAAGGGAAATACTGGATTAATTTCATTTTATTGTTCTGTATCAGTGAGTGATTTCCCTTTCCCCTGATGCATGACTGGTATAAAATAGACAAGAGCAGACCATGGAGAGTTACAACACTAGTCCTGCTACCTGAGAGCTAATGCTAATCCTGTGTTGCAGACAACATGGAATTAGATCATTCCAGATCTCTGCTGAGACACTTTTTACAGAGGGAGAGACACTGCACAATATTTTAATAACACCTTCCTTTTTCATCATTGCTTTTGACCAGTGTTAAAACCACCAAATTTCTTAAAAGCACTGGCAACATGCACAACCTGCACGAAAGTCCCTTTGGACTGCTTTCAAAAGCCAGTGCCAGTGCTTTTCTGTTCTTCCATACTATGTGGTCCAACAAATTTCACAGATAATTGTGTGAGAAATATTGAGGTTCTCTCGGACAGAATTTTTAAAAGGCTGGAAGAAAATGGAAGAAAAAGCAACAGAAAAATTCAAGCATTAAAAAAAAATGTGTGCCTGAGAGCACCATGGACTGCAATACAGTAAACTTCAGTATAGATGAACAAAGTATGTATTATTGAGAGGCCCTGAAGAACACACAGACATAACCACCTACTGTCTGTACAACATGGTTCAGTACCATTATAAATGTTATGGAATAAAGCACATTATTCACAGTATAAAAGGGACATCATTAACATTACAAATACCTTGTATTTCTGTTACATTTTTATAGTAATCATATGAAGCACAGAATTATAGAATCATAGAATGGTAGGGGCTGGAAGGGGCCTCTAAAGATCATCTAGTCCAACCGCCCTGTTCAAGCAGTTCCACCTAGATCAGGTCACCCAGGAGTTCATCTAGATGGGTTTTGAAACCTCCAGATAAAGAGACTCAACAAGCTCCCTGGGCAGTCTGTGCCAAGACTCCCTCACCCTTACAGTAGAGATTTTTGTGTATTAGAACTGAGAGAATTTTAAGTCGGTAACTGCAGGGGCTCGGCCTCTCTTCCCACTTCCTTTATACTGGCTTTTTGTGACCAGTCCTGTTTACTGATAGCCTGGAAGGAACGTGAGCAGCTGCTGCAAACTGCAGTGGAAAATGAAAATGTGTATCCTTACAGGGAACTGGAAATTTTTCAATGGGAGGATTCTCATATGCTTTCAACTGGAGTGTAGAAAAGATGGAGACCCCCATGTCCAATCAAACATCCATGTTGTTTATATTGAGTACTGAAATGAACTACTTAAAAGCCACCAAAAGAAAAGTAAATGAAGTGACCACAAGACCGTTTTGCTGATGGAAACAACCAAAGAAAAGTGGAAGCCATGTGTAGACCAACCATAAAGAACTCAAACATAAAAGATATGTATTAACCAATTTGCTGCTGCCACTTCGTTGTTCGTTGTTGCTCTCTAGCTCACACAGCCAACTCTATTCATGCCACAGAAGAAAATCTCAGCCTATCCAGAAAGATGATATCAATTTTGCATGAAGATTAGGTCAATGAAGAATTAGAAGAGGACATTAGAGTCTTGACCCAAATATGATGTTGGTATAACCCTGTCAGAGCAAAGTTATTTTGAATTTATGTGCAACCATATGATGCAAAGAGCTGGTAGAACCACCAAACCTGGAGCAGTGTGCAGCCATTTATTTGAAGGAAATGTCTTCCAGTGTAAATGCAAATCCCTCAGTAATACTTGAATATTTTGAACATATGCTGAGTACATCTAGAAAAGGTTCAAATAGCAATTTTAGAGGTATTTAAAAGTCACATTTTTTCATCAGGGTTTCATTCTGCTCAGTGCATTCCATACTGAGAAGGAAGATGGCACAGGAAAAGAAAGCTCTGATGAAGTGATGAACAAGATAAGAATACCTCCACATTATGCAGGAACAATAGAAGAAATCATGGTCTTACTTAATGTAAAGGAGGTACTGAGAATGGTGAAAAAATCCTAAAAAAGGCAAGTATCTCTTTAGAAAAGAGTAATATAGGAGTTTTTTCTCTTATTTCTTTTAGCTTGGTTTAGTGGATTTATTTAGTTTCATGTAGGATAACAGAAAATTAAGAAAAAACAAGTACATTTTGGAGCCAGTGACTGATCTTTATTCACAGAGGTGAACAGATTTTCTAAAGCACGTGGGCTTGACGCCTGAAAGGCCAATTGTTATGTGCCAACTGACCCTACCAGGGAGATGCAAGAGGCATTGCTATAAAGAAGCAGAGGACATCACTGGGAGTGTCTCTCTTAGATAATCCCAGAACCAAAAGAATAAGTGGTTAACAAAGACTAAGGAATAAAACCTGAAAGCACAAGAGAAATTGTACTAGCCACACAACAGCTAGCACAGGGATGAACCCCGGCTATTTATGTTGATGCTTGAGTGCCCTCATTAGTCCACAGCATAGGAGGAAACTTAATGGGCTTCTGAAACGAGGAAGACAAGCTGTTTGTAAGCATGGTGGAGAGGGAAGGTGTGAATTCAGAAACATGGCTAAGAAACCCTTGCAGAAATAGGCTGCATGTCACACAAAAAGTGCCTGCAGTAACAGGAAAAGGAGAGAGTAGTTCCATCGAAGTGTGAAGCTACAGGAGTCTGCACGCTAGGCTGAGTGGCAAATTCAAGCTCTTTGCTGTCTCCAGCAACCTCTGAAGTGTGTGAGCGGGAAAGCAGGTCAGGAATTGCTCTGGTGCCTTCAGATAGCCATTGCAGACACCAGCGTTGCTGTGGGGTGGTAACACTCTACGCTGCACAGGTCCCCTGTGCTCCGGAGGCACAGATACTCTCTGGATATGCTTGACATTGCTTTCCCCAGAAAAAGGAATTCTCTCAAGCTGCTGTAACACAAATGAAGTAAATCCGTTTGAGACTTGCCTTGGAGAGGTATTTAGGCAAATGGTGAAAATAACAACAGCCATGATCAAGAGCTGAACAGAGTGACATGTGACAGAAATGTAGGGAGGGAAAGGAGCATTCAAAACTATCCTCCAAAAATTAGAAAAGACCTTGAACTAGTGAAGGGAATCATGAAATGCAAACGTGCAACAGAGTGGCAAAGAAACAGAAACTGGCATCTCTGTTTCACAACAAGGTTTGGCTTCTGTTTTGCTCTTCACTGTTGCTGCTACATAATTAATTGGTGGCTGAGGCAGGTTTTAGGACAGTGTCTACTGAATGAGCAGCAAGGAGTTATTTGTAACTTCTGAGGCTACCAGAGCGTGGCCTCACTATACTTTTTTTAAGATGAGGCCCCAAAGAAAAAGTTTGCTGTACTTGACAGGAAGCAAAGTTTGGGATTACGTGGCAACTTCTGCCCTTCGTGGTACAAATAACTCAGCCTGAATTCCAGCTCAGGCAGGGGGAGGACTGCATATGTGAGTCCTATGTATTATGATGGTGCCCTACCCATCATGAGATTTCACAAGAGGACAAAAGGACCATTTAGCACTCCTTGATACTTATTGATTCCTATGTATAATTGTATTCTCTTTTAAGCAGAAAACAAAGATAGCTCTTTGCACTGTGCCACTGCCCAGTGATGGCCCAGAACAACGGCTGATAGGAGTGGAAGGCAATGCAATCTCTCTAATCTGAGCTCAAATTGTCAAAGCATCAGCCTTGATGAGGTGTTTTCTGATTAAATTGGACTGAAAAACACCAAAAACTTGATTCTAATGCACTAACAGTTTAGGCCAATGGTACAAATAGGGCAAGACTGAGCATCATCTTGGTTTATACACTGTTCTGAATGGTCATCAGGTGGAGATAGCTCCAGGCAATAATCAACCACAGGTGAGACTCAAACTGCTACCACGGGATTTTCAAATCCTGTCACCTCTCAAAGCTGGTCAGTCTGTTCAGACGTGAGTGTATTGCTGTATCTGAACACCCATGGATTTTTAATTAACAGACCCAAGTGAGCTTTCTTAGTGATAGATTATGGTTTGAAATCATATGCAGTGTAAAAAACAGTGCGAGATTAAATGGTCCTAATCCTTCCCATATGGTGGGTAAAGAAAGTTAAAAGTTGCAGATAGCCTTTTGAAACATCCTCATGTACAAAAGACACAACAAATCCCAAACCTTTACATCAGTTACCGTTCCGATGCCAATGGGACTGGCATGGGAAGTTTTGGGAGTTTGTCACAGCAAGAACTGAATCACTAAATAGGTCAAAGTTCTGACTTAAAACAGGTGAGTATGTCAAAAGTCACAAAGCAAAGTCTTGGATAAAACAAAGGCCAAAGCAAATGCCCCTTCTATTAATTTTTACGAGAGTCATGTTGGGCTTTTGAACCATTCACCAGTCATCTACAAAAGAAACTCTGAGATGACTACAACAACTAAACTTGAAAGGGGAAGACATTCCTTTGTAGTTCACATTTGCTGGCTTTGAAGTCACTATGAGTCTTACCAGTGACTTCAATGGGACTAGCTTCGCACTTTTATATTAGCCATTGTTTTATCCTCACTCCTTTCAAAATTCCAGACAATAACATTTCTTTTTATTATAATCCTGACAGAGCAATTAGGCTCCAGTCCACACCTGCACCCGACTTTTTCTTCTTCACACAGCGTTCTTTGAGCTCCTCTTCTCTGAACAGAATTATGAGATCTGAATTAATGGTGTCTCTCTGCTCTACCCAGTGCCTCTGTTTTTCATGACCTGATGAAGAACATGAAATACTTCAAGGCTTGTACAGCTGATCTTTGGTTAAGACCAGCTGTAGGTTTCACCTCCAATTTTATGAGTGTGCTTAACAGAAAAAGAAAAGCTGCTTTTTATCAGGGTAATTAAGCAATAACAGAATGACAGAATGTGGATTAAAGCGTAATCATTCACAGGTGCATTCATGGCGTGTTTCTAGTTACGAGTTCAGAAGCTGAATCCCATTCCCAGTGTAACAAGCTATGAAACACTGCCTCATCAGTTAAACATTTTAAAGCTTTGAGAAAAAAAACCAGCAACTTTCTATCATTAATATATAAACTGGATATGAACACACCACAAATACCTGCTGAGAAAACATGAAGTTCTCATCCCTCTAAGGCACCCTTGATCTCTCATCTTTTTGATGTTGCATGTGCAAGCCTCACAGCTTTGTCTAAACACTCCTGCAGCCTACAACACCCACCAATACTCCTGTCTAACTTTGGGCTACAACTGAGCCAACCCCTGTTCCCTTGCCTTTGCAGCATGTGATTTAGAAAAGGTATCCAGAAGAAATAATTTTCACAAAATCACAGAATGGTAGGGACTGAAAGGGACCTGTGGAGATCATCCAGTGTTACCCTGCTGTCTAAAGCAGGGCCACATAGATCAGGAGGCACAGGAATGTGGGTTTGGAAACCTCCAGAGAAGGAGACTCCACACCTTCCCTGGGGAGCCTGGGCCAGGGCTCCCTTACCCTACCGTAACATAGTTTTTCTTTATGTTTAACTGGAACTTTTTGTGTTCCACCTTATGTCCATTACCCCTAGGCTAATGTTTGCTTGCACAGCTTCTCCCTCTCACTGACTTGAGGAGAAAGCTGAAGGCCAAACAANATCCCATTCCCAGTGTAACAAGCTATGAAACACTGCCTCATCAGTTAAACATTTTAAAGCTTTGAGAAAAAAAACCAGCAACTTTCTATCATTAATATATAAACTGGATATGAACACACCACAAATACCTGCTGAGAAAACATGAAGTTCTCATCCCTCTAAGGCACCCTTGATCTCTCATCTTTTTGATGTTGCATGTGCAAGCCTCACAGCTTTGTCTAAACACTCCTGCAGCCTACAACACCCACCAATACTCCTGTCTAACTTTGGGCTACAACTGAGCCAACCCCTGTTCCCTTGCCTTTGCAGCATGTGATTTAGAAAAGGTATCCAGAAGAAATAATTTTCACAAAATCACAGAATGGTAGGGACTGAAAGGGACCTGTGGAGATCATCCAGTGTTACCCTGCTGTCTAAAGCAGGGCCACATAGATCAGGAGGCACAGGAATGTGGGTTTGGAAACCTCCAGAGAAGGAGACTCCACACCTTCCCTGGGGAGCCTGGGCCAGGGCTCCCTTACCCTACAGTAACATAGTTTTTCTTTATGTTTAACTGGAACTTTTTGTGTTCCACCTTATGTCCATTACCCCTAGGCTAATGTTTGCTTGCACAGCTTCTCCCTCTCACTGACTTGAGGAGAAAGCTGAAGGCCAAACAACAGATCCAAAGATGAAACACTGGGAGCTTCCAAAATCTGCAGCTGTGGAAGTCCAGTCATGGGAAGGATGAGGACAGCCTAGAGCAGAGCTCACCTTGACTCTAGCCAAAATCACCCCTGGCTCTCCGAAGCACCTTTGGCCTGTGGTGTGGTACAAACACTGACACCAGGCTCTTAGCATAAAGAATAGTGAGGAATTTTTACAAGGTATTCTGTTTCACAAAGCTGCTGCATAAAGGGATTCTGAATCATGGAGCAGCTTGTTTGGGAATGGTAACTAATGGGATTAGTACCACTAACTCCCCATCTTCTTATGTGATTTATGTTTTGCTAAGTGCTTCCAAGCCATGTCTCTCCCCCCAGTTGCTGCATGACTTCACCTTGCACTAGTGGCAGGGGAGGCCCAGTGAGGAATACACCCTGTGCAGCCAGACCTAATATTAAACCCAGGCACAAATAACATGATGTTTTCCTTCAGCAAAAAGAAATCCCTGTGACAAGAAACAGCACCAGCTATTTCAAAAGAAAGAAGCTTTCTGTAATGTTTGTCCCAGGACAGGACAAGATTAATTTACCTATTTTGTCACTGATTTTTCATAAGGATAATGAAATTAAAATGAATGGCTGTTTTCCTCTGAAATATTTATGAATCAAAACTAATGTGGCACTGGGAGGGCTCTGCCAAGTGACATGAGGGATAATTTTGTCCAGTTATTTATTAAGGGCTTGGTCCTGCTACAGAATCAGTTATATTTATCTCAGTGTCTGTACTGAATACCATACTTTAACTTTTTGAGTAAATCTTAATGTGACCTATGTGCACAGAACGATGTACTAAAGTAACAGACAAGGTGGTGTAAATCTATGCTTATGCCCAGAGATTTTTCTCTTTTCTAAGAGAACACAACAAAGCTCCTTTGCATAATCTATAGACTTAAAGGTATTTACTGATTGTACACAAACAGAGACATATATACAGGAGGAACTACTTGCCATCAACACAGGAAGGTCTGTTTCTTGTAGTCCCAGCCACTTTCCCAGGTAGACAGGAGCATTTTACTGTTTGTGATCTTTCCTCAATTCGATTCTTATTACAGCATCTGTGTGCTGCTATAACTTCACACGTTCCTCCTTCTGGCAGGAAAAAAAAAGAAGAAAAGAAAAAAAAAAGAAAAAAAGAAAAAGAGAATATTGACACTCTGATTAAGAAGAGCAGCAGTGGCTAATCAAAGCACCCAGGTGTGCTCCTTTCTGTCTCTCTATAGCTTCTACACAGGTGGGATTACAACATTATTTCTCTCATTGCATGTGGTCCTAAGCCAGGTGCTGCTATACTTCAGTTTTAATAAATGTCCCTTTAAGGTAGATATAGATTGTCTGTCTTATATTAGAAGCCATAGGTAGAATTTGTGACCTAAAATGACTGTGTTGAGGTCTGGGCCTGAAGAAATGTGGGTAACATGCTACAGTAAATGTGCAACTGTTGGCTGAATTTATGCCATCCAGAAATAAGCTTTTTCTCCAGACATTTGATTCTACACCATTGTTCAGCCCTTTGCAGAGGACAATCAGCCTCTGCAAATTACAGAATGGTCCAACAGCGCTTCCCTTTGCTACCTCACTCACTAAATTGGCAGTTTTAAGGCAGGAAACATTCCCACTGTGTGCAAGATTCCTAGGCTTAATCTGTCTTTTCCCTAATTGTTCTTTCTGAACAACTACAATAGTTTGATTAGGTAGAGAGGTGGCTTAAGGTTTATGAATACTTGGTGTTTGTGGCATATGCTATGCAGATAAATGAAGTGTCAGGTGTATTATTCCCATTCACCTTAGCAATGCAGTGCAAGGAGATGAGACACCACAGTGGGCTAATGCACTGCCCAAGTAATTTCTTGATTCCTCAGTTCAGATTGTATTTAGCTCATAATCACCAAGTATTTAATAGTGCCAGTCTGTTTCCCACAGATATTTGGCTGCTTTATGAAATTGCGGCATAAATTTGGCAGGATTTGTTTAAAGTTAGCACAAAACACCGTGCACAGCCTACTAAAGAGCAGGATGTGTAAGAAGGTTTACTAGAAGAGGATTATTACTTTATGCCACTATGAAATGCTAACTGTACATTGCATTTACTGTAGCATAAAATGCATTATTCCTGCCACTGACTTTCACTCTTTATGAAACATCTGCAAGAGCTTTTGAACACTACAGTAACCCTGTGGATGAATAAGCAGCACGGAGATGCTGATCCATGTCTGTCTGTGAAGAAGGGATTTGGGGAGAGGTGTGAGAATTCAGAGGCATCTCCCTACTCAGGTGAGAAGCCTGGTGATTCTAGAAATGTGACATTTCTGTAGTGAAGCACTGGGGTAGGTGAGTAGGAAGGCATCTCCCTTGACTATCCATTGTTAAGGTCCTATGGTGATGTGTCATCAGCTGTACCTACAGTATCAAGTGGTACAACAACCACCAGCAAATAGGGATTCCACAAAGTGTGGAAATGTTTTATGACATTAAATTTTCAAAACATAGACCTCCCAGGGTGAGTCAGTGAATGAAATCCTGTGAACATCCATTAGGGTGAGTGAGCTAATGTTGTGTGGTCATGGGGGTTAAGCACTGATGAGTTTGCAAGCATGACACAGACTGTTTCCACAGTAAATATTAAACTCATCTGGAAAGAAATACTGCTTTATGTATTAGTTATTAGGTGCATTCGGCCTGCTGACACAAGGTTTTGAAAGCCAATAGGTGTCACAGCGGAGAGATCTAACAATTCAGAAAGCCATCATCTCACAAACAGCCTTTTAAGCGTCTCTTAGGAGTAAGAGAAATGGTGACAGTCAACTCAGCCCCAAATGCTTGTACTTTTCTATGAAGTAATTTTTCAGATAAAGTCCCTGTTCCCCCATCCAAATCATATTGAAGGCAATGAAAACATTCTCGTAGGTTTAATTCATCTTACGGTCATGCCTTAAGAGAAGAAAGATTTGTGATTTTATTGATTGCAACTTCAACAATAAAGATAATGTATGCAGTAATAAGCATTTCTAATTTTAGACTACGTAGGCTGCATGGTAAATATCTGTGAATAAGCTAAATGCTTAATTTTCTCTATTAATTTGCTGTATGAGTGCTAATAACCACATGAGCCAGTTTTGCTTATTAGAATATCTATTTAAAATAATGCGTTGTAGTGGATGAGCTTTATAACACCTTTAATTCTAATGTGGAAGCTCAAGCTGCTGCAGCAATAAAGAATTTAACTCAAAGTCTAGAGCTGTTTAGGAGTGGCAAAACATAATGAAACTGTAAAAGCAATAACTCCCCACTTTTTTACCATTAGACAGTTAATTACATTAATTGGAGCTTTTATCTGCACGGATTACAGTTATAATGCAAATAATAATAATAATAATAACAAAAAGACCCTTCCCAATGCTGATACAGAAGAAAAAAATCATCTCATAGGGTAAGTTCTGCATGTTACACACCCTGTATTCCTGGAATATTCATTCTGTGAGATCAGATTCTTCCATTAAAGCATGTTTAGCCTGCCAATGACTGCTGGAGAGCATTGTATGCAGTGTGATTGCTGCTGTATGTTTCACCAACCATGCATATGCATGATAAAATTTTTAACAGCCATATAGAAAATGGGAATAGATAGAGGTGCCCAGATAAAAGGACAGAGTGAGACTGGGAAAGAAGCTTATTAAAAGAGCACACTCTTGCTTGTGTTATTCACAGAAATACATATACCACAGAAAAATTGGGCAGGGGGGAAGGTGGTGGAGAGAGGTTTGACTTGAATTTCTATTTCAAGTGTATAAATGAGGAAACAAATTAGAGTGGGGAGAAGAACATGAATCAGTCTTCAATTTCCTCTGTAAAAAAAAAAAGGAACAAGTTCAGATGTATATGTGAAGTTCCTCTTATGCTGTGAGTTTTATTTTTGAAATCACAAAATCATGTAGATTGGAAAAAAAACCTTGAATATCATGGAGCCCAACTGTTAACCCAGAACTGCCATGTCACCACTAAACCATGTCCCTCAGAGCCACACCAATGTGTCATCTTAATACCTCTAGGTATTCCAATGATATTTTTGTAATACCAGTACCTGAGGATTTCTGCTTTCGAGACAGTGTTGGGTTTTTTTTCTCAGTGCTTTTTCTAGATTATGGGAAGACCTGACAAGATGTTACAGTGCTGAGAGTCCTGAAAAAAAAAAGTAAGCTATTGACCTGATAGGCTGTGAGTGCAGCAAAAGTTTGAACCGTTGTCACAGAGAACAGAAGAGTCTCTTTTTGGAAGTTTATGGTCCATTGAGCTAAGTTGGCTTCTGGGTTTGTTTCCATACTAACAGCCTCATCCAACTCATTGAAGTCAATAGGAGATTGGCCGTTGACCTTAAAAGGAAAGTGGCCTAAAATTCTCTGTGTGCCTTCTAAATGTTTAGTTGACTGTTACATTTCATGAATTATCCACCTGGCAACAAAAATAGCTTAGGGTTTTAAATGATTAGAAACTGAATAGGAACTTGCAAATAAATAATAGCTTTGTTCTGCCTTTAAGAAACTTCAGAGATGAATGAAAGTGTCCTAACATGACTTACATCCTCTTCATACCAAGCATTAGGACTTGATAGTAAGAGCAGCTAATCCTTTATGAGTATTCAGTTCACAGGATGCCCTGAACTTTGCATGAAAGAAATGTGGTGCCTACGAAAGCATGAGGGACAGAATTGACTGCTGGGAAGGACTCTAGGCTGTTGAAGATGGCAGCTATTTGTGGCATTTCAACTCTGCTCATATTTCCTAGCCTTCTGGGAGTCTTTGTTCTGCATAGGCTTAAAATACAGAACAGGAGAAATTATATCTCATTCTTACTGTAAAACATGGGTAAGTCTTTGCTGCTCCTGCAAATGGTTTCATTCTAAGTAGAGGACACTAAACTGCTGAAATCATGTTCATTTTTGTCTCTGTTTTAAAGCCACCTTGAGTTTACACACTGCAGAGCAAAATATTTTATCATAAGTATGAGCTTACTGTGGGTGGCTATGATTTAAAATATCTAATCACCTATTGGGTCTGAGCACATTCCTGGCAGAAGCCAAAAAACCCATCTTCTAGTCATCTTTGTTTTTTATGTCTCTAGCTGAGAGGTAATAATAAAAGCATATTTTGCACTTCAAAATTATAACTCGCCTCTGTATTCTAGCCAAGCCTGAACTTATCAGTAAACAAACATAAAAAAGGCAAACAGCACTACTGATTTGTGTTATACATTGTGGAAGTCATTAACTATGACTCAGGTAGCAAAACTTATATGTTCTCTCTTTGACAGTGATGACAATTTAATAGTATTTGACTCTGCTGAGTTACATGGAGCATCCTGCAGCAATGAGAGAGGATGTTTATCAAAATGATAAACATGTTTTCATTTCCTCCTTGGCTGCATGTATGTGATCGGAAGTCTAAGGCCATCAAGAATTCACTTATTCTGGCCACCAGGCAGACATTAAGCTATTCAGGACCATCTGTGCTTGAAATGAGTTCCACTTAATGGACCTTCCTAGGGCAGGTCAGTCATAATGAATGCATGTGTGCATGAATGCATGAGCAAAGCACCGCTTGGGTGAGACTTCTTGGGTTGTTTGTCAGAGGCACAGTTGTCTTATAGATAAGATATGCCTTTCTTTTTTGGGGTCATATGCCCAGTGATTTTAGAATTCAGATCCTCTGTTAAGTTTGCTTCTATCTCATTGCCAATGCACCACGTAACCTGATCCAGTTGAAGGTTGTTGCAAGAACTTGTTTATGTTACTTGCAAAAATGTAGGGATATCCAAACAACTTCATAGGATTTGCTGGTCAAATTCTGCCTGCTGTTACACCATAAGAAATTCACCATGGCAATATGCGCCAAGAAAATCATATACATCACTTTTATCAACATTTACAGATAGTTCATTAAAACTATTAGTGGTTTGGATAGCTATATTTATTTATACAGCTTCAGCTAGACAGTCTACGCTTCCATGTCAGGATCCTGTTTGGGGTTATATATCCATATGTTATTCTGGTAAATGCTTAAGTATATGCAGGTGTTTCTAGACCTAAGAGATCAGAAAAAACTTTAAACAGAATTAAAGTCCTTTAGACTTTAAGTAAATTTTTAACAACATGACAATAAAAAATTCTTCAGACACTTGACTTTCTGTAAAAGTGCTTACAGAAATGAGCAGGTAAAGTATTTACATCCCTGTCACTTCATGGCTTTATACAAACACCCTAGAGAAGGAAAAGGCAATCCTGTGATGGACATTTTTACATTTGCTAAAAAGAATCCAGATTTAGGGGCTGCAGTTTGAAGAGTTACAGTTTGAATAAGCTTTGGAAACTTCCCAGGTGTAATTAATAGATTCTTAAGCTTTAATCAAAATGTTTATACCAGCTAATGTGCCAGAACCACAGACTATGCTGTGCTCAGGGGAAAATACTGTACTTTACTTTAAAAAATAATAAGCCACTACTATGTTACTTACAAAACAACAATTTTGCCTCTGATGGGACTATGTAACAGATGGAAAAACAAAGTCCCAGGCTATTCCATGAGTAACTTCATCAGAGAAGAACTAAAAGTGGCATAGCAGCAGCACAATTACACTCCAATTTCTGTTTTCTGCATATTAACATTCTATATCTGATCCAGAAGGAACGGGATCAAGCTTACAGGATGCATTTCTGCACACAGAGAGTGACAATGGTTGCAGAACAATAGGGGTTTCACTCACTTGTATAAGGTGGAGGCTGACAAAAGCTGCCAGGTTGCCATCAGTTCCAGTGAGCTGACAACACAGCTGAACTTGGCACATGAACTTGGAATAACACAAAGGTACCAAAAAAAAAAAAAAGGATCCCAGTATAAAAATATAGCATTAAGCCATAGTTAATTGTTTTACATTATGATGACTGATACAAATAGATTAATGGGAGACTCATTATATATGGAGTCATAGCCATTGTGGGAATTGGTAACACACCACACATGCTCTGCAAACCTCCTGGTTACATACTGAGCTTCTCTTACCCGATGCATCAGAACAGACTGCAGTGGTCTGTTTCCTAAATTTACATTTATATTTTCATTAATATTCAGTATAATGGCTGATTTATATTATTTTCAGCTTGGGAAGACTCTATGCAACAGGAACAACATGGGAAATTCCCACTGTGGGTCATTAAGTTTTAGGTTGAGAGATTATTTTCTCAGATGCTGTTGCTATGAAAGGGTTCTGGACACACAGCGTACCTCCTGGAAATAAAACTCTATTTGTTTACAAAAGACTAGAGCAAGTAGTTATGTGAGGAGTTTGGCCAGTGAAATTTGGAGTCTTGAGGAGTTCAAACTCCTATTGAGCTTCTTCTAATGTTTCGGTCACTTAAAAGAGCACTCATGGAGGTCATAGTTCAGCCAAGAGTCCGCAGGACTCTTTCCCCATGGGTGGTGCAACATTCCTGTTCAGTTCCACCCCAATTCCCCTATCACTGACACAACGACCCTTTTTTGAGTAAGGACAATGTTATTGTCTTGGTTTCTGTTGACACATTGCTCACATGGTCAGAGCCTAGAAAAAAAAAAAGTGCTGGACAAAGCAGGTAGCTACAGCTGGAAATTAATTTCATGTTAAGCCAATGTTTTTACAGATTCTGGAGTCAGAATTCAAAACCTCAGAGAAGCAATGTGCATTCAGCATAGGCATCTCTGATTATTTACAGCGTCATAAGCTACTTTTCAGAGAGCAGTTTCAACAGAAAACACCACTTCCATAAAATCAAACTTCTCTACAGAATTCCATAACAAAAGAATTCGTGGAGGAAAACACCATCTTTAAAATGTTTTGTTCAGCAGAATTCTAATACTTCATTTGAATATTTCTCTTTTTTTTCCATTTATGTTTTATTTCCCATTCAGTGTAATAGGGGAAGCAGGGATATGCAAAGCTCTAATTAACACATGCACTTGCACTCTTCTACAATTTTCTGCTAATGCTCTCTGCCATCAGCCACAGGAGGCTTTTTATCTGAGAGATTTGCAGATTCTTATACTTACACCCAGAATAGACTCTGATCCTCAAGAACTGGTTTATTCACAGAACTTAAAAATAAGTAATTTTCGTAATGGAGCAATGGAACTGATTCTACTTTTGAATTCACAAAGAAAACTCAGAGCATGTCAGTGTATGAAATGTGGGTGGATCTAGGGCAGGCTTACGGATTTCCATATCAAACCAATATACACACTAGAGGATAGGTCTTTCTACTAAAGAGCCTTGCAAATTGATCTCCTGAGAAATTTGCAGAGGACCTTATTCTTATGCATAGTTAAAAAAGAAAAAATCTTAAAGATGAATCAAAGGAAAAATGATATCTAGAAAAAACAAGGCAGTTTTCTAGCAGCTACTGCCTCTGGCATATTGCATCTCAAATGGCAGTGCAATAACCAGCATTGGCTGAGAGGACAACAGGGCAAGAGCAGCTGGAGAGGAATGCTGATGAGGAATTTGCCTCTAGTTGTTATTGAAGCAGAGTTATGGGCACTTTTATGATTCTGTATGCACGTGTACAGTATACACATACACAAAAATGACAGAGTATATGAGCAAATCCCACCTTTGGTGTGTGTCTGCTGTCCCTGACAGACAGAAGAGTGGAAGCAATCAAGTAAATCCACCCGCAGAGGACCATACATACACCCCATAGTATTGATTGCTTTTTTGGTCACAGGGAGTCTTGAAAGTGAATTGTAATAGGTACTATTAGCATTCTTATATTGATGAACTACAAAAAGCAGAAATGTAACCTGTGAGGCAGCCAAGAATCCAATGTTCTCTTAGTGGGGATCTTCAGTCTTTTAATGAGATTTTTTTTACTACAAAGGTAGATCAACTTACAGCAACATTGAGAAATGAAAGTTAGAAGTTTTGGTAGGATTTACAGCTCCAGAAAGCCATTAAGAGATGTATATGAAGAGGTAGGACATTGAAAAGTCAGCAAGAGAAGAATGTTATTTTTGAGGAATAACTTAAGTTGCACGTCAAAAAGTAATAGGTGTTATGACTCTAAATTTCATTGGCTTTCAGTGAGATATGACACTCCTAAAGGAGTGTAAAAGGAATTGCTTGGTCTAAATGATGCAGGACTAGTAAGGCTGAGCATAAAATCTGGAAGTATCTTTAACAAAATCTCACCCTTATTCACGTGGGTAGTTTGGAAAATTTTGCATTTTATATGTCAGAGAGGATAAAAACAACCAGTTCAGGCAAAACAGAAGTAATATGCCTGCATTCAAGCAGTGCTTCTCCTATAACTTAAACTGCAGGCAGCAGTATAAGCTAGAGATTAAAAAGACCTACTATGCTATTCTGATCATTTCTTTGCAGCCTCACAATTCTTCCCCAGAAGAAATTTTCTAGGTATCAAAGCTGTGGAGAAATGAACATTGCTGCTGCTGAAGAGAAACAAACATTTCCAGCATTGGCATCTCTAGTTCTTTGCCAGAGCAGAGTGAAAATCCAAAGTTGAATTAAGCCTGAAAATATCCTAACAATAAAACTTGAGTGAACCACAGAATATTCTTCTAGAGGCCTCAAAATGTTTTTCTAAATGCTGCCAGCAAAAGGCACTCAAAGAATGGATGCTGTGTCTCAGAAAAGACAATGATAGAAAGACAGGATAACTCTCTTTTCAGATGGAATGATTAGGCTGATAAGAAATACGTGATCTAGGTGCAGCTGCTGAGAAATGAATATAGAAGTGTGCATGAGTAGTTAACTAAGACAGGATTTAGAAATTATTCTATATCAACCATGCAAGGACTGTTTTGTCTTGCTAGTCTTGCCCAACAGGCTTTCCCCAAGCACCTTAATGTTTCCAGATCTCTAAAACTGCCTAATCCTTTTATTAAATGCCTTTATCTTCAGCCTACTCTCCAAATTGGGAAAATATATTACTTTTCACATCAACCTCAAAAGAGATCCAAAATTTCTTATTGCACTCATAACACATCCTCTATTATTTCACATGATACACAAAAAGCTCACACTTTTAGGATCTCTGTTAACCAGTCATAAATAAATCTACAGATTACAAAGAAGATCAGCAATAACCCACTTTAAAATCCAGGCTTTCAGTCAAGCCAAAATGATGCAGGGATTTTAAACTCTTGGGGAAAAGCAGAACAATTCTGTTCTATACAGTTTGTCTTTTGATACAATTGTTGCAGATAAATTCATCCCCAGATAATTTTATCCACTAAGGTGATTAGCCCATGGAGAGCCTATGATGTGTTTACTGAGCAGAGTAACATAGTTTATGGTAATGCTCTTGTCATGCTTTATAAATGTGTGAGGTGGTTTTTATGAAGTAGTTAGATAAGGGGTGGTGAAAGTAATGTGATCCATAAAGAATGTAGAGTGATGAAGAGCTAGGATTGCAGAGATACTATAGACAGACTGAAACAGAGAATTATAACCAGTGCAGAAGCTGCATTAATCTTCCAAAGAATGGCAATAAATAAAATAACAAGGAGCAGCAGGACTAAAAGCATTTGGCCAATGTATAAAACTGAGATGTTAGGGTGAGATCAAAGTGAAGATGTTTTGAATGGGGTCTCTTACAGATGAGTTGTCTTGCTGTAGTGGCAGTAACACTTCCATCAATGAGGTTCGCTACGTGTTACAAAATCCACGAAAAGGAAAACAAAAGATCATAAGTTACAGCATATGTAAGGAAAATGTCATTATACAGGTGCTGTGTGCCACAAGCAGCTGCAGTAAATTCTGTTCTCTGCTGCAGCTAAGCAATGTCAAGCAATCATTGCTCAGTCATTTTTCAGTGGACAAGTGTGCACATTATCCCATCCCATATATTCCTAGTCATTCACACTGTGACCACCAGCAGCTGGTCCTACATTTGAGCAGAAAATGAGACTTTTGCCAGGAACTGACTGAACAATGGTGCAGAAGGACAGAGGATGGAACTGAAGGAATAGAAGCAATCAGATTTTTATGCATGGAAAGCATTTCATGCTGCATATATTATCCATAGCAGAAGAATCTGGTAGTCTCCAGCCTAAAGAATTTATAGCACGTTCATTACTGAACCTTATTTAGCTTCAAGCACAGTCAAACACTTAAGTAAATGTTACAGACTGGATATGTGAACAGCAGTATTTTAATTTTCTAACTACTATACTGTGGTTGTAAATTAACAAGTTAAAAAATTCTCTCTCAAAAGAATCCATTTTATCCAGATCTAAGAGTGATTAAGCTGTTTTACTGCTGGTCATGGCCAAACTATGACTGAGGAAGAGGCAGAGAAACAGTGGATGCTATGAGATTCAGATCTTACTGTTCTCAAAATGTAACCCTTCCTTGCAGCCAGTTCTACAGGAAGCCTTAGTGGAAGGGGGGTTGCCTCCTCCTCAGCAAAATTTGATGAGAGGGCAGTAGCAATATTTCATTTAATGATAACGTTTAGTTCCTATTATTGTCTTCTTTTTGTTTTATTTTGGTGACGCCCATCTCAAACAAAATGTCTGACTGACTTTCTCTTTTGCCAAACTTAAATGTTCCCCAAACCTCCTTTCCCCTGGATTTTCCCACAGTCACTATCCAAAGCTGCCTTTTTTTTTTTTTTTTATGAGTCTCCATGTTTTGATGTCTCTCTCCTCCCTTCTTCTGTTGATGAGCAATATTTTATTTCTTGTCACCTTGATTTGTTCTATTATTCTACTCCAGCTCAGCATACAATTCTTACCCTGATTTATTCTGGTTCCCCTCTCTCTATTTTTACTTTTTTTTTTTTTGTAACTGCATCAAATGTTTCTCTCTTTGAAAATTTCTTTCTCGTCTCTCTTGAAGCTCCTGGTGAACACCACAATGTAGTACCAGCTGCTTCTTTGAATACATGTGCAATTCAGTTCACTCCGTTCCCTTATAATAGGAATAGAAAGGGCTGCATACTTGAGTGGAAATACATGGAGTCTAGTGAGCAAATAATTTTCTACTCTGAAAGCAACGTGTGATGCATTACAGCATTTGCTTCAAATTCATATTAATTTATTTTTTATTAGTTAAAGAGCAGCAGTGTGCAGGGAGCTCTGCAGTTAGCAGAACCAAAGAGGCCAACAAGAAAACACAGTTCTTTTTCTCTCTCTTGTTTACCCTTGGTAATGACCAGAATTCATTCAAATACTATCTTTGATAATTTGTAATAGTTTTTTGAATTTAAGTTGCTTTTCAAACAGATTTTTTTTTTAATCTGAAAATATTTTGGTAGAAAAATTGACACTTCCTTGGCAAACATCAGTAAATTTAAATTCAAGATAATATCTCTATGTCTTGGCTGGGGAGGGGAGATTATAATTCCTTTAACTATCTTTATCTAATGACTTCCAGTTTCTTTCCTATATAGTACCACGGTTCAGTTATGTCCACTTGGTGAAACACTCTTCGTTTAATCCCAAATGTTTTCCTTCAGATAGCTCAGATTTAACTGCTATCTCATGGGGTTCATGTGCATCCAGGCTGTACAGCTTCAGGTGAGCCTCTAATGGTATAAGCTCTCAGTTCAGCTACCTGAATTACCAATCTTGAAAGTTTTGGTTTATGCTAAGTATAAAATGGGCTCTCATTACAAACAAACAAACAAAAGATCAGTTCAGACTAAAAATAAAGCATCTCTGCCAGCTCTTTCTACTAGACTGATGGAAATTAGAAGCAGAAGAGGTCATCTTGCTCAGTCCTTTCCCAGTATCAAAATGTTTCCCTCTGCACACTCATGAGCATCTTGCTCAATTTATTTTCACATTATTTAAGCAATTGGGCTTCTCTTGGTGCAACAAGGGATCCTTTGAAGATACCATTCTAGCGTTTAATGTGATCTACCATTGAGCTCAACAACAAAAAAATGTTCTGTGTTTTCTTTTGCTCAGTTTTCCTCATTAACCCTAATTGTAATGCTATGACCAACTGAACACAACTATTCCCTATCCTGTGTTTACAGATGTCAGATATGTTTTAGATGGTCATCACATCCCCCATCATCATTATCACCACTTAGACAAGCTGTGCGTTTGCTGCTTCTCTTCATCTTTCTTCATAAGCCTGCCTCCATCACCTTAATTATGCCTACAGATCTTCTCTGCATCATTGACATCACTGGTACTGATGTTTTAAAAACTCCACTATATAACAATAACATTGTTACTAACAGTGATAAAAATTCTGTGCCCTTAAGTTGATGAGTATTATTATCTCCATGTAAGAGAGGAAAAGTGCCCTATTTTCCCAACCCAGTACTTATCTCTGGTCTGCTTTTCAGCAATATTAACTAAAACATAGACAACCAACACAAGTTTCAAGAATCTTTGAGTATCAATGTATAAACTGCCAGATATACAGATATTTATCTATTATTGCTTAGGCATGTAGGCACTATGGAGGTAGACAAGGAATGAAAAAACAAGGGATAGAAAGAGAGACAGATGCTATGCAATAGAAAATCCAGCCAACAGTCTGAGACTGGAAGAGGAATGGTATAACTAATTGAAATGGTGTTCTGTGCTTTCCAACAGTGTTCTCAGCAAGGAAAGAGACTATTACCTCCTGCTCTTTGAGAAAATGCCATCACTTTACTATTTTTTTTCATCCCCACTGTAGCAGTTAGCAATTTTCCAGCATTAATACTTGAATACTTCTGCTTCTCAGATATATTAGTTCACACTTTTCTAGATCCACTCACGCAGTTTCCTGGGCCTTCAAATGTTTTGATCCTTTTTATTATGACTTTGGTGACATCTGTCATAACATATATATTTAATATCCCTGTTAAAAAGACAAAGGCCCCATTTCCTATGAGGCACAACGTAGATAAAGCAGTCCCCAAGTACTTATTTTAAAACTTAACAGAAGAACAGGATTTTTCACTTGGCAGAAAACTAAACCAGCCCTTGCAATACCTCTATGGCCCAAAATGGTCTAAATGGAAACCAATTTAAAGCCCAATCTGCTAAGATACCCAACATTGCAAAGATGTGGGTTACCTTCTTTTTCTAAAGGGAGACTTCTCCTTACCTATATCAAACTGAACAGTAACAAAGAGGGAATTTAACCCTGCAGCCAGAGAAACTACTGACTTTTCACTGAACAAACAAAAATGTAATATCAGAAATACCTATAAGGAAGACTTGGTTGACAAACAGGTGTTCTCTCTGTAAGACAGTTTTCTTATTGATCTGTGCTAACATCTTGCAGAAGTGAACAATCTCATTGCCATGTCAAAGGCTAACCATCTGTGAACAAGTAATGCAGCCAGAAAATCCATGTTGCTACAATAATAGCTTTAGGACGTGGGTCTTATTTCAGTCACCACAAAAAGAAATCAACACACACAAATCTAAAAAGTCCTTTTTCTGATAAATCAGTGTACCTAGAAAACAGTTTTGCTTACACAGATTTCATCTAAATAAATTACAATAATTCACACACTCTATCAAGCAGGTAAAATACTGAAATACTATGAAAGTTCATTTATTCCATTTCTTCCTTTGATATTGCAGTCACCTTCTTACAGTCTCATGCATTGTAGCCCTTCTCTTATTTAGAAAGCATAATTCTCTCTGTGGGACAAATCACCTCTTCAATATCTGAATAAATATGTTAATACTTTCAGGTTCAGATACTTCTTTTCACACCAATAAACAATATTCAGCCATACCAGAACTGGAATTTTAGACTTAGACCATTCTGAGGGACTGATATGCAAGCACAGGATCATACTGAGAGTCAGAGTAGTGAATTAATGATGCTGGAACAGAAATCTAATGGAAGCACTTTCTCAGACTAGGAGATGGTCTTGTGAGAAATTTTCTAGCTCAGTGAGATAGCACTAGGTCCTAAATAATTGTCATGTCAGTAGATGCTGAGGCTGCTGGGCACAAGTTTTGAGTGAGCAATTTAATAATCTAACTACTCCCTTAAAAACACAAACCAGGAGCTTCTTAAGATCAAGGTCATGAGGTATTATTATTATTAATCATTATTTGCCTTTAAGAAGCCACCTAACATTGTCCAGTCTTTATACAAGTTTTATATGTATAGTTTTGATCTTGAAAAATCCAAGGTTCTGGCTAGATCTGGAAACCTTACGCTTTGTCCTGCTGCTCACTTGTTATGCTCCAGAGCAGCCTCATGGACTACCACCAGTGTGGCAGCCAGAAACAACTGTGGTTTCCATCCTCCTGATGATTTGCAAGGAGCAAAGGTGAACTTATGGTCTCTTTCACCCAAGGAAGACTGGTGAGAGTACTTGAGTGCAGATGCTTCACTGCTACAGTTCAACACTAAGATGTTTGGCCTAACTAGCGACTACTGCAGTGCAAATTTCTGTGGTGGCAGTGAAGAGGGCATGAAGCAGAAAGCACACTGGCTTTTAACAGCTGAGGTCCTGTTTATGAGCTGCAATAGAGACAGAGTAAAGGAGGGAATCCTTAACCCCAAGACTTTTCAGCTCAGTGCACAGCACAAGAGAAAGCTGGGCTGGGAAGAGGCACAATGGGACACAGCTGTCCCAAATTTCCCATTCTCCTTTCCTGCATTGTTTGTTCATGTTTTCATTGCAGCAATCAAAAGCCTATCATCCCCAGCGAATGTAGGCAAGCTATCTGTGAGGTCTATTCAATTTGTGCATAAATATTCCACCGGTTGCTGCTTTCCAAACAGATCAGATCTCCCAGGCATTTGTGGTCTCCTCCCCACTATCACTATTTTGTTGACTTGTTTCAGCTGAAAATTTGCATGACCTTGAAGCATTGATTCCAATTCTTTTTAAACTAGGTTGGATAAAGAAAGTATTGTAGAGATTGACAATAGAAAAAAACTACTGCAGAGAGCTACAATAGAAAATAGAAAATACAGCACTGTCAGTAATTCAGCAAACTCATGGTTCTCTCTTCTTGAACTCTTTCAACCCAAAAACTCAAAACCAACCACTTGGCATTTCTTGATGTATATTTGCATACTTGTTTACTTTTCAAAGTAATTAGCTTTTAAAGTATTACCAGGGAGCTGAACAAATGTACCATATAGTTCCAAAAACAATACAAGAGAAACTGTTTGCATTTGAATGAATTTACTTTGCTGGTACCATGCATGTATCAGCTGAGTGAACACTTAATGTTGAACATTAATTATACAAACAAAAGAAATGGTACAAAGCTGTTGTCTCTGTTAGTTTTCTTCCCAGATTAATCCCTGTTTGTGTTAGAGGTTTTGGGCCCTAAATAAATTGCTTACTGTGACTGCTTCAAAAAGAATGATATTTAAGATGATTGAAAATATGCACTGATCAATGCCCCAGACAAACAAGCTCTTAGCTGTTGATGCTCACTTACTGACCCTCACTCAGTAAGAAATTCTTTTTATCATGCTGTGAATTTCATCTAGTGGTCATCAGCATGATGGACTGATGATAGCTCTGCTCCCTTCTGGCCAGTTATCTAACATATGGGCTTTCCAGTCAGCTGCTCTCGGTTTTATGGCTTTGTTTCTGAACCTCGAGAGAGAGAGAGAGGGAGAGAAAGCACTTGGGCATCACAACAAAGCAAAAAATAAAAGTGTAAAGCTTCACTAAACTTCTTGAAGAAATACAGCTTTAGTTAAAGTGAATGTTTAAGCCAAACTCCCCAGATACTTTTGGCTGTTGATTAAAAAAGAAAAAATAAATGGAGAGAGGAAATTAATTTTGGCAAAAGATGATGGCAACCATCTTGCCAAAAGATGTAAGACTGCACAAGTCAATAGAAAGAGATGAAATAAAATCTCCTGTGTCAGTCAGATTCCCTTGGGTAAGAGCAAAATGATGTCCTGTGAAAATACCTAGCACTTCACAACTAGCAGACACCATCTCATGAAGATTATTTTCTGAGACCTATCATGCATTGCTCTTTGTACCAGTCTCATAAGACAGCAAGGTGTAGTTACTGGTGGCCACCCTGCAGATTTCTGAAAGAGCTCCATAGAACTGGGCTTCGCTAACTTGGTTGTCAAGCCACCATAGCCTCAGCCATTGCTCCCTGAATGGCTTTGGTGTGTGTGCAGCAGGGAACACAAACTAATAGCTTCAAATTGTAAAATTTATTGCCATATGATTCTGGAATGTTCACAGTCACAAAAGAGTCAACCTTTCTGCTTTTCTACCATAAAGTCAAACCAGGCAACACTCACACTCTTTAGCAAGCTACAATAATTGAAAGAAATGGAAGAAAATCAAAGTACAAGTAGCCTATTTCCACTTGGCAATGAAGTTAGCAGTGTTAATGTTCCTTATGGAACATTATGGACTGTTCCCTCATGGAAGATGCTCAGATGGTGAATTCCAATATAAGCATTTAGAAAAGGGACAGGATTCTGCCTTGGATAATTACATTGCACTTAAATTCATGCTGCAGATGAATATACTCATCTCTTTATGCCTGGAACTACATAAGTGCTGGTTGTGTGTCATCATATCCCACCCTATAGGAGACTGCACTGTAACATTGATTGCATTCAGTAGCCTTGACATGTTTCTTACATGATGCGGTCTTATGTATTTCTTAGTCTTTTGCATGAGGTAGAACACCTTTTATGAAGCTTACCTTGTAAATGGATGTAACATATCCTGGTGTGATTTGTCTTAAATTCATGTAGTTATATAAAGAAAAAGCTTTCTCTCTTATTTGTAGAGGTCTGAGATTTTTAATATGGAAGTCACCACAAGAAAAATGTGAAAATAATGGCTGACAATTCATTCAAAACTTGAAGAAAATAGATAAGCTGGAAGAAACTACATGTCTGTTTTCAAACGAGGTTCATAATTCTGTGTTTAAAAAACTTTGGAACATACTTTTAGTGATTTGGAACAGTAAATGATGATTATAAGGGCAGTTACTACATATGAAAATCCTCTGAACAGCTGAACTGACATACAACAGAAGTTCTGCAGCTCTCAGCTTGCTTTCAATGTTAGCACTTAACTCCTGTGAACAAGATAGTTCTTCATTGACCCTGCTAGCTAAAGGAGTAACTAAATCAATTTTTTCCACAGTAGGTGCTGATTTTGGGTGTCTAGTTGGAGATGTGCTAAGAGAAATGAGAGCGGTGAAAGATTTAAATATGCTGAAAATCAGGCATCTTTCAGAAACTTCAATCTTGCCTCCAAAACAGTCCTCCAAAATCCCTTGCTATTCTGAAAGACGTTTGGCTTAGGTTTGACTTAATTCATAATGAAGGCAATAAACATTTGCTATCAAAACTCAGTAAAATAATAATACATTGCGAACAGCAGAGCATGAAAAAGTCAACTTAGACTCTTTATTGCCACCTCCAAAGCCCCATATGAGATCAGGTTTGCCCAACTCCTGTAAAAAGAAAATATTAAACTGTCAGTGACTAATATTAATTAAGAATAGAATCTGAGCGTTTCCAAGTTTCTAAAATAAGAGTGACTCTCTGGAAAAGACTATTCTTGGGAGTTCTGAACCAGAGCTGTGATTTGAAATTATGTGTAATCAGAGTAGTGCTAAATGTCAAGGAAATAAGAATTTTCACTGTGTTTTCCAGTAGCAAATCCAGGAGTTATGGCAGACTATGCAGGTTCAAACAAATAAGAGACTTTCTCACACAGGGCATGTGAACTGAAAGTTTTCCATGTGTTCACAAGTAGACAAACAAAGGGCATAAGGGTTACTAAATCCAATCTCTGACTCACAAACTACAGTAAAATGAGACAGTCGAGGTGGAAACTCTGTATGTTTATCACTCCTGTCGTCTGCCTTAGCATGTGCTGTGGCTGCTACTGGAGACAAGAGACAGGATTCCTTTCCTAACCCAGTATGATTTGTTTTGTATTCTCAGACATGGTCCCAATGTCCCAGAGGTCATTGTTCTAGTCATCTGAAAATAGTAACCCTCTGCAAAGCATCACCAAATTATTTAGGGCACATACTCCTAACATAAATCCTATACTGGGAATTTCATATCCCTTTGCAGGTGTTACATTTCCATTATTTCTGTTTCACAAAGACAATCTCCTTCACACTTCCATCTCCTATATTCTCTTTCTACTCAAACTACATGAGTTTTGATGTGCTCTCTCAAATGAAGACTTGGGCTATGAAATGCCATCAAAAGTACATATTCAAAGTTGTATTTATTTAATTCATCATGTACCAGCCTGCCTTGCAGAGCCTTGGCCAGAGTCACTGCTACAGGACAATGAAGGAAATGTCAAAGTTGCTGTGCACATTCCCTAGCTCTTTGATTTCTGCTGCTAACCACACCCCCCTCAAAACTTCATTGTGCTTAGGTTTCAAGCTAAGGATGAATGTCCCATGCATTTGAGAAATCCTCAGAGCATCCTAGGTTCACTGATAAATGGCTCTTAAACATCCACAAACCCAGAACATAAATACTGCCAAACTAGATTTGAACAATTGTCCGTCATCTGTTCTGTATTCATTTTGACAGATGAAACACAAAGGGCTTCAAAGGAACATGAAAGAAGCCCACAAATGGGACAATCACAAGACAGCCTGCTTACAAACTTATATTATGGGGAATAAGAGCTCTTATTCCTTTGGAACCAATTTTAATCCTAGCCAAATTCACGATGTTCAAATGATCCAACAAACGTTATATTGTGATCCAACACATTATATCGTGTCCCTTGTGCTATTGGTAGGTACATCATTCATTTTCATTTTATCACACACTGTATTTAGAAATATTCCAAACCTGGTTCTTTACATCAGTTTCATAATTTATATCAGTTTCTTTTTTTTTTTTTTTTTTTAGTATGTGCAATTGTTCATTTAGAGAGCTGCAAATTTCAGTAAGAGAGCTGCAGATACAACTGTTCTCCTGCATTCCAGTGCATGTTGCTTCGTGAGATTTCTGCACTGTATGTGGTCAACGATGTGCCAGTTTTTGCTCATATAAAGCTATGTCCTTGTCTCTGTGGTCTATTATGTGACTCCTCTTTTAATTTTAGCTGGTGCTTTGGATCACCAGTTCGGGCACACTTATTTCACATTGACACTCTATTTTCCAGTAACCAATGACTTCATAATAAATCTCTGTGGTTTCACCAGGCTCTCCACTGAGCAGAAGGTGGTCCCAAGTGACTCACCCCTGGGACCACTCTAACTTTGCTTTCTAATAATTCTTGGTCTCTTCCTCTATCTTCTTCTTATTCTTTAGGGCTTGAACTCCTGTTATACTATTCTACTGTCCCTGATAGGCCTTTGAAAAAATTGACCACACATTCCCCTGGAGGCACTTGTCCTTCTGCAGTTTACATCATCACCTGCTCTAGTTCTTCACAGATCCATTTTTCATTTTCAGGGCACATCCAGATCACACATTGGATCACGTTAACTATGGTGCACAGTGACCAGATGTTCCACTCAGGAGAGGAATCAGGTCTTTGAATTGAGTAGTTAAGATTTAACTAGAGCCCAGTACAAAGAGGGACATCCTAAGGCACTAGCTATAGCCCAGAGACAATCATTTAAGTGGCCCTTTAAATGTCCATCTCCCTTCACTGAATATAAAGGCAGAAAAATGCCCCAAGGTTAAAATTAGCTTTTGGAAATTTCCTTCTGTGGACAGATTTTTGGTTTTTCCTGCTTTTATCAACACTGAAAATCATCTGCCTTTAACGCTACCCATTCATACTTAAACTCTGTGAAACTCTTTGTCGTGTTCTCCACAAGAGAAGTCTTAATTTTAAGACTGATCTGCATGCATAGAGAAAGAATTTCATCTTACAGCAGAAACCACAAACAACACACAATTTTTAGCAGTGTTTGTGCATGTCAGTCTGTAAAAACTCTCGATGTGCATGCACAAGGTGGGCAATTGTGCACATCAGCATTCACCGAGCTCTACAGCCATCAATGCTTGAGAGTGCCTGACTGTGGTCTGTGTGCAGATAGAAAGAGTTTTCCTGTTATACTCATAGGGCCTATTATAGAAAATCTGTGCTGGTTAGAGATGAGCAGTACATTTTTCCATACTTTTTCAGAGCATTAAAATGTTCCATAAGATATTTTTAGCTCAGTTAATTAAATACATGCACAAATATGCTCACATATCTCTAATTCCATCATGCTACTCCTACAGTTTTGCTAAGCAGTATTAAATGCTGCATACTGCATGTTTTGTGTTTTGCTGTTACTGCCTCGAGTGTCACAGATCTAATTGCCAGAGTGAACATATTTCAAGAGTTGTGAATCAAGGAGGCTACATAAAGTCGGAAGTGGTAGAGGGTAGATATCTGACATCAGGAGGGCTGTGTATCAGTGTCAATTTTATTAACAGAAAGCCAATTCTGATGAGTACTATCCATGCCTACAAGGTATTGTACATCACTGCGGGATATGTCAAGGTCTTTCTACCATGCCGCTTGATTCTTCATGCCAGTAATCAAAGAGCAATGGCAGAAAAGGTAAAATGCTGTCACCCTTGTACGTGCTTTCAAAACCATGCTTTAGACTTTGAACAAGAGATGTTGATTCCCTTTCCCAAACACACTAACAGGTTAATGCCATTATGCTTGGGCCTTTTCACAAACTAACTCCTGCCCACTTTGATATTTTCTTTGATTGCAAAAGGTCACATGTGCATCAATTTAACTGAACGGAAACACCTATAAATATCTGTAGCAGTCAATTTAGCTTCACCTTCTCAGTCTCAAGGTAGGTGTTGCACATGGAGTAAGAAGCTGTTTCTTCATTCCTATAACTACTATTATAAAAATAATTATTAGGTGTTCAAACATAATTCACTGGTAAAATAGAAGGGAAAAGCTGTCTCTTTAATAATACAGTAGAACCAATAGCAATAATTAACTAATCATATGGTAATAACATACAGAAGAAGTGGGATGGAAAAAGAAAAACAGCTGAAGTTCAGGTTTAGTAGCATCAGGAATTTGAAGAAAATAAGAACTTCTGTCTTTGGGTCAGCTCTCACTCATTTCGAATTTCTCCAGTTATTCTGAGCATATGTATCAAAATCCACTAAAGTACCTTTCTAAGATGCTTCTCAGGTGTTAATGTAGCTGAAAAGAAACCTAACTCATTAAGACATCTCATACTGCTAAAGTCGACAGATTTGGTCCCTGTATGCCACACAAAATCTCAAGGTGAAATCCTGATCTCACTAGAGAAACTGGCAAATGTGGACAGGACTTCACTCTATCTGCTTAATTCTTTAAACTGCCTTATTTATGGAATGTGGACTGTGTGAATTTCATCTGCCTTCATTTTATCTGTGCAGCCTTTTTTTTCCAGTCTCTGGCAAAAAAATTCCAGTCTCTGAATGCCAGACTGTTAGTGGTATTAGAAGCTAAATTTTGTGGAACTGTTCCTTTCTTTCCTGGTCTTGGCTGTAAATTACTCAGTTACTAGGTCATCATCATCGTCAAAAAGTGTATCTACCACACTCCCAGGAATCCAGGTGTTTTCTTAGTTAATTTTGTCATACAGAAATACTTTTTCATATGTGTTAATCTCCAAGATTGGATGAATTTATTGTTTCATTTTCTAGCAAAATAGTTCAAGGAAGAGAAAGGAAGGATGAAATAAAATGTTCAAAGGAACATGCACTACCAGATCAATGTGTCTGGCTCTTGAAGCTGAAGGGGCCCAGCCAAAAATACTATTCTAATAAAGGCAGTGTTGCATCCCTTCACTGCTTGTAAAGCAATCCTCTAAAATGATGTGGATCAGTGCTTTCTAAAAGCTTCAGTAAACCCACAGTGTTCTTATGCCCTTTGTAGAAGCTTCCCTTTTAATATCAAGTGTTAAAAGTAATATAAAATCTCAATTGAATTATGTCCTGATAGTTTCTTTGCTTGAGTAAAATAGACAATGAGGCTTTACTCTTAGTTACATCAATATTTAATCTGGAATAAACTTGGACCCTGCTCTTGCTATAAGCAGGAATAAAATGAATAAATCAATGTTACCCTGACATTAAGGGATGCCTCTTCTCACAACTTGTGGATTTGTTTAATGTGACAGATTTCTACTCTCCATCAGTAAAATGTTACACAGGAACAACAGAAACACCATCATGGGTCATTTATGAACCCCTGATAATTTGTTTTTGAAAGTATAAAGAACTTTCCAAAACTATGGAAATGGCTACTTAAGTACAGACATGATTGTTTCCATTGATGTGTGATATAACTTTTTTCTCCCTTATGTCTTAGTATGATGCCACAGTGTGAATTTAAAAGGTTTAGTGTCATATTTATTTGTATAGAATGTATTTCAAGTGACTAACTAGAACAATATTAGTAATAGAAATGTAGGAAATTCTCAACCTGCTGAGTAAGCCAAGGCATCCCAGGGCAAACCTACCAAGTAACTAATGAAGGAATTTTTGCCCTATTTCTTCCATCTGCAGACTCTTGGGTCTCTCAGTATTTATCAGGAGAAAATACAAGTTGGCATCTTGTTACTGAAGGAAGTTTTGAATTAGCCATGACAATAATTCCACTGAGATCCAATAACTAATGAGTCATGTCACTTACAGCTGGAACAAAGTTAAAATTGGGAGTTAACCAGGCAGCAGTCAGCTCAGTCCCTAATGAGATATGTGTTCTCAGAAAAGGCATTTTAGGTGTTCAGGTGACCTTTTTTTTTTTTTTTTGCTTTCCATACCTCCAGCTTTACTATGGAAGAGCTTAATATTACAGACAATTATGTACATCCAAACTCCTTCACAACTTCATTCAACAGCCCTTACAAAGCTACTGGAAAGTATGGGTGAAAAAAACAGAACACTGCCTGTATATCACAACATTTGCTTTTTCAATGCTGCAGAAAAATAGTGCAGAAAACTGAAATACTTCCAAACAGAGCATGGTTTTACTAACAAAATCCATAGGCATTAGGTACAAAATGTTACAACTACTTGGTCCTGCATGATGCATTTACATATTTGGACACAATTATATAACCAAAACATCCAAAGTTTATGAGCAACACATCATGGAAGATTTCTTATTAAACCTTTAATGTCTCATTTTTATTGGAAATAATGTCATGTAATCATCTACTTTTTGACACTGTAGAACCAAACTCATCCCTCTATGAAGAGCTGCATCACATCCCTGATGGCTACAAGTGGTGATCATGGCTAGGGAATGGCATTTGTAGCATTGCATATCCCACACTAACCCAGCACCAACTGCTTTATGAACAACTGTATCACCTCTTTCCAGTGGTCTACTGTGGCCATCATACTGCTTGAATTTATTGGATTTTCTTAAAGAGTGTGTATTTGGCTGTCTGGAGACAGTTTTCTACCTGGACAAGTTAACAAAGTAACAGTGCATCGATTTATTTGAGAAAGGTTATTGCCACAGCAAGAATGATTGGAAGTTACTAGGCAGCTTGTTCTATTTTGGAAAGAAAACAGTTTCAGGAAATATTTAATTCTTGGATTCCTGCACTTAAGCGCTTGTATGGTTGAGATTTTCCCTTCTTTACTATCAGAGTTGGGCAGGAATGCAAAATGTTATAAAAAGCAAATGGGTTTTTTTTTCAGTTGGTTTCACTGCTCTCCATCTCAAGCAAATTACTACTAAAGCTCATTTAGAACATGTCCAAACACATAGTCTTTATTGTAATAAAGTAATAATTGTATCTTAACTAAGAGAAACAAAACCTTCAATAATGGCTTCCACAGGACTTGCATCATTTATTATTTTAAGTCTAGATAAAGAGCCCTGTCTCATGAAAGGTGTCTGATGCTATGCGTTGCCTGGAAGGTTTCTTATAGGCATATAATCGCCCTGCAAGACTTCATCTTGCTTGGGCTGGAACCTTCTTTAACTTTTAGTGTTTCCCAGCATGGGTGAGCTGGTTCCCTGCTGAGCAGGTCAGTTGCTTCTCTAGATCCATAAACTACCTTATGAGTATCTTCTGAAATGGTCCAGAGGGGCAAGAGATGTTGTTGTAAATACAAAGATATTTAATGGCAAAAGCACACAACTAATAGAATCATACCCCCAGGAACTTTGTGAGATTATTCTGTAATTCCACTCAGCAGCTGGTTTTGATTCATCATATGCATAGAGTCAGTCAGTGTAGAGGCAAGTCACCAAATAAAATCAGAACGAGCCCTTTTGTTTGTGGTTTTTTGTTTTTTTTTTTCATTTTGCAGATGGAGCACAACATTTTGTCATCATTCTTTCCATCACAGGTAGCAATCCTATTTTCTTAGTGGCTATGCCTCTTACTATTTATTTGCTGCTTTCTTGCTGTTCCTCTAATTCTTTTTTAATCTTTGCACTGTCCTATGACTGTTCCTGAATACTGATGTTTCTTACAGTCTTTGTGTCTTGAAAAGCCAGATAATGTACCAAGTAGATTCTATAAGTGTAAAATAAAATAACTACATCACCATTTGAGAAATAGCAGCTCTGCTGAAGCTGAGGAAACCCGTTTCAAGTCACCAAATAGCAATTATTATTACAGCTTTCATGCAAGAGTAGGCTGCATTATATTTATTCAAAGGAACAAGCAATAGAAGATAATAAAAGGGTCACCAATTAATGTTAAAGGATATTATCTATTTTCACCTATAAAACCAGAGACTGAGTGTAACTTCCCCCCTACAATCTTCACTGAAAAAAGCAAATAGAGGAGAATGAGAAAAATGTTATGTATTGACTTTGAAGCAGGGCATATTCTGTGCTTAAGCGGAGATTATAATGCCATTTAATGATGTATTTGCACATGCTCAGAGTGATTCTAAAATCTGTGTACATGTGCATAAACACACACTCAATTTTAAACATATATATGCATAAAAGTTCGACTGGCTTAGAATTTCAAATTCAGTTGTAATTTCCTCAGGAGTCTCTGACTGTCTTGAATGATATGTGCAGTTAGCAGATAGCTTGAGGTACATTTGAACAACTGTTCTGCCTTTACCTGCTGTTATTATCAGAAAACAAGAGGAAACTGAGTGATGTCTTCTACTCTCCATCTGAAAACACCACAGGCACTAGTAAGTGTTTTAAACCATCTTTGCTTGAATAGCTTTCATAATGTCAGCTGGCACATTCTGACATTTACTAGCTATTTGCAAGTTAGGTAAAAAATTGAATACACAGATCATTTTTCTACAACAAAATATCACATTTTGGTGATAGTCCTGGTTCACTCCATGAATACTAATTCCACATGCATCAAGATAGTAGAAATACTGATCCATTGTGTTAATTACCTTGATCAGGGTTAATAACTAATTGGATTATTTTTATGTTCTCTACTGTTTCAAAACACCAAAATCAGAATCCTGAAATGGATCTAGAACTAATGAGGATCATCACAGCTGCTATTGCTTGATATGTTTACCTGATATAACTTCAATGTTTACAATCTGGGCCACAAAGCTAACATTGCCATGAACCAGATGCAGCATCTCAAGCAAAATTATTCCCTTTTCTAACACAATTTGACATTTCTCTTCTTTATTAGTGTCATTAAGGCCTTTGTTCTAGCATGTCAATATATATAGGACTTATGTAGCTTATCTGGTTGTCATGCATTATCTATATGAGATTACCAACGTTGTCCAGCAGCTGCTGCCTGGCAGTAGCATTCTCTGCATTAGATAATGCAAAGCTTTGACAGCTAGGAGATCTTTGAGCTCAGGTGTGAACATTTGCATTTTAACCATCCAAGCCATCATGAAATGAACCTCACTATTTCATAACAGAGAAGGGAACAGTCTGGGTTTTCTAAAACTGTATCATCTACCCTGCATTCTTCTACCTTTCCTGGTTTGGACTGCTATAGAAAATTCAGCACACATTAATAGTCTCACTCTTTCGTACAGGTTGGGATTTCTCTTTTCTCAGTCTGTTGCACATTTATGAGTCATGATTCCTTATTCTAGGTCTTCAGTTCCCTTGTTTCCTCATTTGATCAAAGCCCAGCTGTGTCATCTACAGATTAGTTGTGGTAATTATATGCAGCAAATGATGTTTTACAAATACATTTTGGATACAGAAATCAACAAGTTTTAGTGATGCAAAGACTTTGTCTACCTCAGTGTTTCACTCTAATCTTTGATCATATATATGCTATTATACAATTATCACCTACATGTCCCTGAATTCTCATGTATTTATTCTAGTCCTCACTCTTTCACTCATGCAAACACTTATTTGCACAAGTTCCTTCTGTAGATGCTGTAACTGCTTTGTGCAGCTGTGGTAAGCAATCTTCCCTACTGTCTCATTTTCTGTTTAGAAATGATCCATACTAGAGAATTGTATGCATCTCCTGCCTGCATGTCTGTGCCTAATGTGCAAACACAGACACCTCATAGCCTTACAGACCTCATTATGCATAATTACAAAGCATATTCCCTTGTAATACAATAAATACAGAAAGCAATCCATATTCATGTTGTTATGATATCAGGCAGCATGGATAAAATCTTGCAGCCTCACTAAGGTGATAAAGTCAATGTTCTTGCTTATAGTCAGCAAGACTGAAAATACCCATCAGGAGTTTGTCTGATATCATTAAGAGGTCCTTTCTGTATTACAAGTAAGGTACATTATATTACCTACTGATTTCAATCACAGAACATTTTACAGTTTGTCATGTTACACTGCATGCTGTTTAGAAGTTCCTATTTAGCAGCTCTTAGCACTTTGGATGCAAGCAACTGGACTCAGGTTACATGAAAATCTTAGAGGTGTTATAAGGAGATGAAGAGTTTGAGGAGTTATTGCAAAAAATGGATTTGATGTCTTTACCTAACATGCAGGAAGATGCTTATTTTTATTCCTATTTCCAACAGCAGAGCTCCAAAAAAATGCATGAACTACTTAGGAATAAGCCATTACTTATCACAGTGTTTGCATATTAGATCAGTAAAATCAGAGGGATGCCAAAGAAAGTCCTTGCACACCCATGCAGAGGTACACAGACAGATATACAGAAGCATACTACTAAAACTCTTTGGTTAGCTGGAAAATCCTTCCTTCGGTCCTAAACCATCCCTGAAACTTGGATATATCAGATTTCAGATTAATATTTTATACCTTAAAGGCTATTCACTACAACACGTAAAATACTTGTTATTAAATTCTCAGCAGAATACAAGGCATCTCCAGAACAGAGTGCAATGGAGAGACTGGGCCTTTGTGGTGCACAACTTACTGCGCACTGGGGAAGTGGATTTTGCTTTTTGAAGGATATTTGCCTCCAGCATAACACCAATAATGGAAATAATATCAGATCATATAAAGCTGAAGCTTTTATTCTCTACGGAACTAAGGAATGATGAGAGAAGTACGCTGGGAATTTCACCCTTTAGATTAAATATTTGAGTCATGAATGTCTGAGACAATCAGTTTCAGTTCTGAAATTACCTTACTATCTCAAGCATAGGAAGAATAAAAGACACTTTCTGTATTACAATTAAGACATGGAAAAATCTTATTTTCAACAAGATTTTATGCTTGGTGCAAGAGAAGAATTTTTTTTAGATAGTGCTTAACCTTGATGTCAGCTTTTCCAGCACTAGCTGAGCTTCAGCCTGGGAGCTCAAGGAATGATCTGGTTTCCCCCCTTCACCCACTGCAACTAGTTCAATAGAGAATCACACCATAATGTTGGAAAGCCACTTTGGTGGCCTACTCCTGTCTGTGCTGCATCACTGTTCTCAGCACCTTGACAGCCTTCGCAATGCAGATCAGTTCATCAGCACAAAAATCTCTTCTTTAAACCACCACCACATCTGCTCCCTGGGTAACCATCCTTACTTCCAGGATGGACCATTGCAGCAGACATGCAGCAGGGGGAGAGTAACAACCTTTGGAGTACATCACAGTGACAACACATCTCCCAAATGTACATATAGTGCTAAAGTATAATATGGTGTACTAATATGCTTGAGTAATGTATAGCACCTGTGTATTTATTGACGAAAAGGCTTACTAGCTTTTAAAGTTTTCAGTTACCTGAGCATGTACTGAAAATTTGCCAAGTATTAGACTTATTGAAACTGGGAGTTTTATCAGTAGTTTCTACAGACATAAGTTTAGAGCATTTTTTCAAGTTATCTATCAACCCTTCTGCATCAGAACTACTTAAAACTCCTTCGCGTGCTTTGCTGGAGCAACATGTGTGCATGGTACTGGTAACAGGACAGTCACATTGGACTTTCTGCTCCATTTGGTTACAGAAAAAGCTTCTCACCTAACACCATTCAAAGCCTGGCCCCTAACAAATCACAACCTAGCTGGGATGGGAAGGGAAGGCTCCAAAGATTCCTTGCCCTCATTGGAAAGCATCAGGTTGACCACCAGCATCTGGGACAGCTCTTGGAACCAGCAGGTATGTGGGGATCCATGGTGAGGCTTTCAGAAGTGTTAAGAAGCTCTCAGGTCATAGGATGAGCAACAAGAAGAGCACCTTTGAAAAGGACACTTTTTTATTTCTTTTACTGTGATTGAAGCTCAACACCATTAGAGAATAAAATCTTTCTCTGTGTGTTTTACTCCAATGTTTCAGGCTAGAGGACAGAGGAGCTGTAGATGTCCTAACAGTTTACCAAAAGCTGGTTCCCAGAAAACTACGCCGACAAGCAAAGCCACACATATTTTTTTGTCTTTGTTCTGGCAGCATTACTTCTGTGACTTAGAATTTTCTACACCTTGTAAATTTGATCTCTAAAGCTTTTATGAAGTTTCTGAAGAGTTACCATTGTCTAAAACAAATGGATTACAAATGTGGAGATGATCATGACAGAGGGGATTACAAATGTTTGCAGAACTAATACTATTTACTTTCAGGGATGCTTTATCAAGTAGAGAAAGTAACGAGATAAGTGCGTGTGCACATTCTAAAGAAGTGACATAATCTTTATGTAAGTAAATAATGTTTTTATAAACAGATTGGCATTTTGAGTAAAAATGGAACAGGATAGAGCAGATTTGCCAGGTTGAGGGGGAAAAATTCAGTTCATTTCTCCAGTTCATTGACTTGTGCCTCAGTAAATATGCTTATTCAACAGAGTTTATGAGGCTCACCACTGAAACAGTTGGATGAAATCCTGTGACCTATATTACACAAGAGAATGGAATACATAATTCCAGTGACACTTTCTGACCTTAGAAATCTTTGAGTCAATGGAGCAACTCTTTAAAAAAAGTTCACACATCTTTTAAATACTGAGTGTGAACCTTGAAAAAATTAATTCTATGCATTCTCTTTTTTAGCATCTTTCCTTTTTTCCCCATCATTCAGATGTTAGACATTTGTATGTGCAGGACATAAAGTCTAGAATGTGATGTAATTATATCTCTCCCCAATCCACAACACTACATAATACAAGAAAAAACTTCAAAATATCTCAAGTTGCACTCATTAAAATTCTAAAGCAGAGGCCATTTATTATGAAAAGGGGAAAAGTGTGTGAAATTTTTGGCAGTAATTGGGGAAAAACTTCTTTTCCACAGGCATACCTGAGTTACATGTATAAAATGTTGGTGTTGGCACACATTAGTGCTGAAGTGGGTCAGTTTCATAGCTCAGTTTAGTTTCTGTTAGCATAATACAGGCCAACAAAAATATTCCAGTGACTTTCAGAACTACAGCTGGATGCTGTAGGCTTGTGGAGGGCACACTATACATGGAGCTACTCAAGCTGCTTTATGGACAGTCACAAGGGAGAATCCATGACTGTAAAGAAATTAAAGAAAAAAAAGAACAAGATTATTTCTATAAACTGTTGTTTTTCAACAGGACTGTGTAGGTGTGAGTGGGCTCAAGGATGAAAGGGAAAAGGTTGCTGATAGAAGGAGCAAAGATTTACAGCAAAGAAGCAATATAATGTGTATAATTTGGGGATGACTGGGCTATTTTCTGCTGAAGATGTGGAGCTTTCTCCAAAGGCTGTGCAAAGGGAAATTCCACTCATGTAATTAAGCAAACTCCAAGAAAAGAACCTCAACTGTAGCAGAACCTGAACACAGTCTAATACAGCTTGACAGAAATCGTCTAAGTGATTAGAGGACTAACCAAGTGCTCTTCAGAGGCATAATAATCTTTGGTAGGAAGGGCAAAGACTTTCATGCAGCACTTCTTTTCTACTACTAGGTGATTGGAACTATGTAACTAGAGTACAATATAGACTTGATGTGTATATAGACCTCCTGGATAAAGATATATAGACCAAGTCTTGAACAAATAAACAAACTAAACCAATCCTGGTACAGCTGGTGGAAATAAAATGAGCTTTCTGACTTTAAGGCTAGCAATTTAATTTTATTTTATTTTTAACAGAAAGTAAACTGCAGGTAACAATTTTACTGCCATTAAGTTTCACCATATGGTGAGATTATTTTCCAGAACTGGAGTACAGTCTACATTAGATTTTGGGTAATTAGTAGAGCAACAAGGGAGTAGCTGCAATATTTGATCCAGATCTGTACTGTTACATGCTGCCAGGAGTTTTAAGAGATTTCTGATTTGGAGTTCTGCCACTTTATTAATAACAGCTAATTACCAAGAACTAGACTGCTTTGACTGCTGGTGAGCAACACATATGTACAGGTTCAATAAATCTGCATGAGGAATAGCATAGTTTATGGAACAGGACAAGTATAGGGGAAGTGAAGGGGAATATTTCAGTATTTTCCACATTCCTTGTGAGTTTGCTTCATATACACATTTGTTACTCAGTGATACAGGTGCTATATCACAGAGGCAACTGTTCAATACAACACAAAGTCTTTTTTCTAGTCCACTTTCCTCCTATTTATACCAACATATGTGCTAATATAGATGCAGTTAAATGAAAATGGGAGATGGGAGTAACAGTGCTTTTGGTTTTTCTAACATAATTATATTTCCAAATTGGATTAAAAGTAGGGAAAATATGAAAGATTTTTGATTTTTGCTTTCTAAATATTTTCTTTCCAGTTTTAAGACCAGATCTTCTCAAAGGTATGCCACAGGAAGGAAGGAAAAAAAGAAGACAGAAGAGTTAAGTGCTTTACCTAAGTACAAACTGCAGGTAACTTGCTTAGGCAGGATTACACATCAATTAGTTCTATGACAGTGGGAAGTGCTGCATTTGGCAGGCAAATGGAGCAGAGTATATATTAATAATATATGAAGACAGTGGAAATTCCTTATCTCATTTTGCATGTGAATAGTTGAACTGAAATCTTCAGCACAAAGGTAAAGAACCCCAAATCATGAGCAATGCCTGTTAGATCTGATCTCCTATCAACCAGATGAAAGCAGAAACTATAGGCAAACACTGTGTAAAATAGCCCCGTAATAGATCCTTAACAAGCCCAAGAAAGCCAGAAGCCCAACATGCATGGGCCCTCTGCCGTGCTGAACAGATCCACTTCTCTGTGAAAAGCTATCAAGTTTTGGAAGCAAAAATCAAAGAGCCCAAAGACAAGCTTCATAAAATCATGACAACCCTGTTAGCAGTCCTTGATTTATCTGAACAAGGAAAGCTCTGTAAAATTAAGATACACTGTGTGTTAATATATAACAATATATGGGGCTGATATATATATGATGGCTGTTTGAATAGCTATATTTTTGTCTGGATAGAGGTAATTGTAGCTCAGTGTTGAGCCAATTATTCACATAGACACCAGGGGATTCACATTAACAACTGGTTAGCTTCCAAGTTTTCAAGCAAAAGATACATTTCAACTGTTTGTCTACAAATACTCAGCAATTATATAGATCTGAAGACATTCAGTATCACTCAGTAGTCATGGCAACTTGCTTTCACTTGATTTGCAATTGAAATTCAAAGGACTATTTGACTGGAGTCAAGTATGTCATATTTTATTCTTTATTGATTTAGGAACAAGATTTTAAACTTTTGTCCTATGTTGTGAACATGTCATTATGACTATGATATCCCAGCTGTACTCTTGCTTACTTTTCTATTTTCAGTTCTCTTTCTATTTATGTAAGTAATGTAAATTTTTACTAACTCTCACTTGTACTTCAGTTCTAAGAGAAATGTACCAGTGAATGGGGGCTTCCACCTGCCAGACTTTAGCTTTCCCTCCACGTACCCATGCTTGCTTTCTCTCCTTTTTCTCGATCCATGTACGATGAATCACATTAAACTCTTAGATGTAAAGAACATAGCACCTGACAGCTCTGTGCTGTTCATTTGAAATTATGTCCTTGTTTTCTGCTGTAACAAAATGCAGCTAATTTCAAGCTGCTTTATATTGCTTTTTATTTCAAAGTCACAGTGACAATGTGGACCCAGCTTCTCAGTGGAGATAATGCCTCCTTATATCAGGGGATGTCAGCAGCCAAGGCAGCAGTAAATAGGTACCACATCAGCCAGACCAAGAAGAGTGTAAGGTATGGGCTACATCCATCTTTCATGTTAGCCCACTATAGAAACTCTTCTAATCATACAGTTTGGCACGGCAAACTCTGGTCAAAATCTGTGTCAGCTCACAATACAGGTGCTTGACTTTAACCTTTATGTGCCCATTTCATATCCTAACATTTCATCCACGTGTTTGGGAATAGGAACTCGATCTTTTGAGGACAAAGAGATGAACACATGTGAATCTGACAGTAGTCACTAACAATATACTATTATAACAACTGAGTCTTGTGAAAAACACAGCATGCTTTAAGTTTGTCTGGAACAAACACTGGTTCAGAATTATTCTGAACCCTGAGAATCCTTGGTCAATATTGTATTGGTATTTCCAGGCTTGAAACCACTCATCTCAGATAAACCTGGTCATCCTTACTTTATTTTGTTTCTATAAAGCAAACAACTGAGGGTTTTCCTCTATCTTGCTCTGAAGGATCAGTGGAGAGCTGCAGCTGCTGAAAAGGGACTGCTGTGGCCTACTGAAGGAGGTGGCACAGGGCACACACATATACAGACTCAGCCTGTTTCGCTTTCCCTGCTTACCAGGTTTGGCACTGGGAAAGATTTTTTTTCTCTATATCAGACTTTAAGGGCTTGTTGTGTCTTTTGCTTTAGGGGAGGTGAGGTTTTCTTGCTGGGATCATCCAGTTACCTCCCACTTCAAAAGGTGTCTGGACTCCCACCTCTCTGCTGTCCTCTGCCTACCATGCACTGTTAATGTTCTAAATGATTTGCAGTCTTGGTGCAAGATATTTGGACAAAACTAAAAGCACAATGTTGAAGAGCAGTCAGAGGAAACAGTCCTCTTTTGTACCCTTACATTCACTGAAACTACCAAGCTACAAAGGTGGATATAGGCCAACAGTGACTTTTCTGCACACAAAAAGAATTGAAACAACTCTGAAGTAGTTGTTCCATCAACTTGCAAGGCAATAAGCCAAACAGTTTTGCTAAGATCATTTCCAGGCAATGTTCCATTCCCAGTGGAGGTTTCTATTGATCAGTAGTTATTTTTGCTTGCAATCAGCCATAGACTTGAAAAAACCACCACCTCTCTTCAACAGAGCATCATCATAAAGTGTATACAAATTAGAGAGGACCTTCTGATTACAGTTTACATCCACAGATTACTTTATTTCCTCTATCTGCCTTCTATTTTTTACTATTTTATTTTTCCATCGCTTAGAATCATTAACACCTGATTTTTTATATTTAAAGCAGTATGAAGAGGCAGGAGTTGCTACAAGTTAGAGAGCATCACTCCCACGGCATCCTGTTGAAGTCAGTGGCACCCTGCAGAATAGGACCTCTGCCAGTGGGTACTACTGTAGACCAGGGGTCAGAGAACTGAGTTTTCAGCTGACTTTTGCTCAAATAATACTTGGAATGTCTCTGCCTTTTGACATGCTTGGGATAGCCTGGGAGAGTCTGCATACTGTTAGCAGAGGTTATGTTGTAGAAAACTCCACAGCTAACTGATGTTTCCATCCATAGGTCCTTTGATGCTGTTGTGTACAAGAATGATATTGTCTGTGAGAAACAAATATGTATTTGGCCTTAACCACCACTAAATGTAGATCTTTATGAATGCAGGTTACTATAGCTACACTGGCATTGTGGTAATTCTTTCATTATAACTGCTGCATGTTTGTATATAAACAGCTGAGCTGCATTTTTTTACTTTAAGAAGCCACAGGAAATGCTTTGATTTAAAATTTGCTGATCAAGCCTGCAATGTTAAAAATGTGAGATCAGGGTGAAATCAGCATAATTCACTGCATTATTATTTTAAAACTTAAGGAAAAATACACTTCAGAAAGCTGAAAAAAATGTTACAGTGACACACATGAGTGGATCCACAATCCATTATGATTAAACATGTGCTTAACCATTTCATAGATTCAGATTTTAATGCCAACTGATAGGTTTCTGCTAAGCAGACCATGAATGTAAAGGCATGCTGTATACTAGTGCTTCTGTCATCCATCCAAATGATTTCAAAGGAAATCTTTCTGCTGAAATCCAACTGTTCAGCGCTTTTTAGGGTTTTGAGTTGTTTTGGTTTTTATCTCTTACTGATGTGAGCAACTACCTTAACAATAATGTCCTATTTTAGTACACTTTAAAGAGTGTTGGTAGCAAATTAGAATTTTAATATGAATTTTGAAGTGAAATGGAAGAGTTGACATAATTCCTCAACCACTGCTTTTGGTGAGAGTCCTTAATTTACTGGGCAAAGTTACTACCAGAAGTCACTCTTATTTCTTAACAAAGTAATCCAAACACTGGAGAAGAAAAGCCCAAGGCAACATTCTGCACTTCCTGGAAATGTGTTAGGAGCGTCTCTGCTTTATCTGACCTGCAGGAGTGACCACAAAGCAGGGGTGGAACAGCGTTGAGCTTCTAGGAAACTTTGCACAGAAGATGAGCAAGAAAACTCGAAAAAGAAGATAAAGAGCATCATTGTTCCCAGCACAGGGGAAGAGCAAGGAGGCAGAGAGGAAACTGTAGCCTGGAAAGGGGATGGCTCCAAGATCAGCTGGAGGAAAAGGGTAGGGCTACTGAGCTCCTCTGGGAACTGTTCTATCAAGGACTCCTAACAAAGCAGAATGAGGTAACAGAAATACCAGAGTCATTTGCTATGGCTACTTTTCCCTGCACATTTTCAGCCAACAGAGAAAGGCAATAAACAGTTTCTCATGAAGGCAGATGAAGATCAGCTTATTACCAGCACATCCATCTGAAAACAACATGACCTCAATTTCATAGTCTTCCCCTTCAAAAAATTAGCATGAAGTACAGCAGAGAGCATGAAAGTTGAAACCAGCTTTCCCTTGGGACAATCTGATTGTTTCAGGAATGAGACAGATCTGCTTAACAACCAGTCCAGCCCACTGCAAATGGTATTTAAGATACTCCTGTATTAAAATCAAGGTAGGATAAAGAAGATTGTAATACCTCCTGTAGCATTAACTGTAAATTAACATATCAACTCCTACCCAAATGAAGTTCACTAAATAGGGGGACATGGCTCATTGTCCTTAAGCACTTCCTTTTTGGTTAATTAAGAATTAAAGCACTGTAAAAGAAAACCTCTTTTATAGACCTACATCTCTCTTCCATTTGTACCTGAGATTCCAGCATCTCAGTAATTGGTATTTGGGAACAGAGTTAAATAGTTGCAAGCTGAAGTTCCATCCCCATGTAATCTAGAACAGCTCCTACCTATCTGCTCTAAGATTTCAGCTAAAGGAGCAGCTCTGCTTATATCAAGACACAGAGATAGTTTAAGATACTTCTTGAACTTCAATAACCAAGGGAAGAGTAGAAATCGTGCTCTTTATGATCTGTGCTTACTTATTCTGAATACATACTATTAGTTTACAGTCTCAAGTCTTTTCAGGATTATTGTCTAAATCAATCTGCCAAGCACTGAACTGAAGAGAAACCCATGTTTTTTCTGGTTGAGCCACCAAACTCATTCACAGCAAAGGATGCAAGACTTAAATGGGCATCTTCAAAACAAAGGACATGGGTTAAAAAGTACAGAATAAATTTGAAGGGTTTCACAGCTATTATTTCTGTGCCTTGGATCTTATAAACTAATTCACATTTCAAAATCTCCTTTTCTTATAATTTACCTCTTTTGCCATCAGTTCTCTCTTTTACATTTAATGTGTCTGACTTTATTCATGTCAAGTAGTATTGCTTATTTAAAATAACACACTTTAATATATGCATTAGTGCTGTTTTAGGAACAGAATAGTCTGTACTTGGTCAGATTAGTGTATCTCTCTTTTAATTACAACTCGAAAGGTTAGGAAGTTTTATCATGCACACATATTCTCTGGGAATTATCTGACTCTAAAATATAATTAATCATCCTCTGTCATGCTTTTATTATAACCACTACTCTCTGGAGTCATTCCTTTATTTCTTGTTCATTCATATTCCTCTGACCTTCTTCTTCACTCTGTTACCACAGACCTCAGGTGAATTTTAGCCGACTGCTCAGGATGAGTGGATATTGTTAAACCCATTTGTCAACCACATTATCAACTCACAAACATGAGATCTGTGCATATGTTTAGCATTTTCCATATATAGCAATCCAAGTATTAACATGGATGGCATCTGTCAATGTTGACTAAAATGAAATTTTGGAACTCCTGTAAATAATAAAGCAGTCATATAAAGATTATTTCTCTGGAGCATAAGCTACCAGTAAACATGATTTGCATATTGTGCTTACAGCTGTTTCAACATGAACTGTTTGCTGTGGTTCATTAAAATGATTTGATTTGTCAGATTCCAGGATAGTTGCAAATCTAAATCTACCAGCCTGGATGAATGTGGTGACAATTCAAGTTTTCAGAACTATGCACATGTGTACTGGATTAGTAAGCTGAATTGAAAAAGAAACCTTGGAAAGAGATCATTAATCACACATTTCTGACGAGAGAAAGCGCGAGTACCTCAGAGACGTTCCTCAGAAACAAAGAGTACAAATAGCAAAGCAATGTCCCCTGTGCAAAGAAAACCTCTTTTATAGACCTACATCTCTCTTCCATTCAACACAATGTAATCTTTTCTTTCAACTTAGTTAAACTGAGACTTGCGCATGAAACTTAAATGATATTTCCGTATAATACTCTTGATCTAGTTAATAACATTCATACATCTAGGAAATGTTTAACCTTAACATACAGAAAATTTGAACAAAGAAGTTATTTTGTGAGGAACATTTTCTCTATTTCCTTCCCCCATAACTTCAGAAGAGTCTAGATCTTCTCTCCTCTCTTTTCCTCCCTATATACATAGTCAGGGCAGAGCAGCAAAGAGCAGGCAGAAATCTCGTTTCAGCTATGGAGCTGTCTCTTCCCAAACAGAAAAATGGTAAGATGGCTCAAAGATTGAATGGAAAGGAAATCTTGTGCTCTAAAGGCATGTGAACATACAGGTAAGACTCATCAAACAGCCACAACACTTGTTTGTGGGATTAGAGCTGTATTTCTGAGTTCAGCTATACCAGAGAAAAGCAACAGAGAGAGCATCATTCACATCACTTAGAGTTTTGGGGCTAACTGATCTTGATGCCAGATCCTAAGCCTTGTAGGGCTGGCTGTGTGCTCAACACTGGACCCCAGGTGACTGCAGCTTCCCTGCATCACATCCCCCAGGACATAGTCCCAGGTCATATGGGAAATTTAAAAGGCAAATATTATAACTAGGGCAACAGCAGCTACCTTGTTTTTGGTTATCCAGCCTTAGTTTCTAGCCCCTTGTTAACCCTCTTGCTCCCTGCCATCATAAGAGGAGGAGCCTAAGAGGAGTCTTACATGTGCATTGCTTTTTGTGCAAACCACAGAAGTTACACTGAGCAGAACAGAGGACAGGCACTGCCTGGCTTCTCACTCTGTTGCAGACAAGGCAATAAGTGGGACACCCACTTGAACAGTCATGTCCTGAGAAAAAACATACCATTTTTGCCTTCTCTCCTCATGTGACTCCTTGCTGTTTGCACTCCAGAAGTATTGTTCAATATTATTGAAAGAGATAAGGATACCAGAGTGAGAGATAAGGATCCCATAGTGTGGCACTAAACTTTAATAGCATTTGGACATCATTGAAAGTGTCAGTGGAGCTTTTACAGGTGTATTTTCCAGAGAGGAGCCAACTTAGCTGGAAAAAGAAATGGATGTGATTGCAGGGGTTCTCCTGCTCACAGAAAATGACAGGAATTTGAATCCTACATTTGTATAGTAATCAAAGCTTTAACAAAAACACACATGGAATAACTGATCATTTAGTGCTTGTCCAAGGAAAATTCTCTGCAAAGTATTTCTTCTGAAGTGTGTCTCAGAAAGAAAACACATACAAAATATTTCAGCAAAGGAGATTCTCTTGCTAGTCTCAGACAGATAGGTTTACTTCCAGAAAAGCCTGTCCACTCTCCAAAAGTCTGCTAAGGAAATGTAATGCTTCAAGAATGCTGGAATAGGGAGAAGGAGAGAGAAAAAAAGAAAAACAAACTAGTTTCTCTACCAGTTCTGAGATTGAGAAGGAAATTGGTTTAGTTATATATATATATGCTTTTTTCAACAACAAGAAAACTTCCACATTTAATATAGGCACAATGTGAAACGCTTCATTTAACCTAAATAAAGTATTTTATTTAACTCCTGAACAAAGGATTGTTTCATTTTTGTTTTTAATATCTAGAGCTTTTTAATAAAACTGAAAAAATGCTGATTTGAAGCAAAAAGTTAAGAAGTCGGATCATTAAAGCACTGAAAAGAAACATTCTGGCATTTCCCATGAAATGGTTTGAATTCTCTCTTGTTCCTATATTTTTCATCAGGAGCTATTTATAAGATTTGACCCAAATTCTTTTCTCCCCAGCTAGCTCCTATTTTTCAACTAATTTATCAGTTGTCCGGTAAAGCAGTGTCCAAGATCTAAAGGCAGCATCAGGTTAGTTAGCTAAAGAAAGCAGTAAAAAAAGCCCTCTTAACATGATCTAGGTGAACCTGCTTCTGAAGGGGGGTTGGACTCGATGATCTTTAGAGGTCCCTTCCAACCCCACCATTCTATGGTTCTATGATCTCAGAAAGCAAGTGCAGAGGGATGAGAAGCCTTAGCTCACTGCACTTCAATTTCTCAAAAGATTTCCTAGGAAAGGGCCCTCAGAATAGACAAAATGTGTCTTCAAAATACAGCTTCTCTTATTTGATGACATATTCCTCACCCTGTGTCAGCCTTCAGGGACAGTTTTCATGCCTCACGCGTATGCTAAAGCACAGGTATTTGTTATGAAATCACGTTAGTGCTCCTTGCTCTGACATCCCCCAGACTCTGATGTTCAATTTGGAGCTGTGCACCTTCCTTTGCAATATATGCAACTAATTCCCATAAATTACTGTGCATTTAAATAGTAACTTGTGAACTATGCAAGGGCTTGTGTGAGAATGACTATATTTATTTGGCAAATAATACAGAGACCCAGGGCAAAAGAAGCAGCAAGTTTTCTCCTAGGAGATATGTTAATTGAAACAGGTATTTCAGGTGCAATCTGGATTTCACTCAGGAGCTGTTACAAGCTGCAAAGTAGCTACTGAGGTATGCTTACTTGGTTTTATTTTTTTTTAATGTTTTCTATCCCTACCATTTCTCCATACTCAAGTTGTGTTCTGGTTTTCAATTTGAAGTAATTTATTAGAGACAAATTCTCACCCAGATGCTGACACCAAACAGTGCTATAGAAGTCGCCACAAAGACTACTTGTGGGTAATTGCTAAACTGGTAGAAACAGGTTCTTTTATTTTAGCAAGCAGAAGGCTTTGACATATTTCAAGTTATATAATCACATTTTCTTCCAGAAGGAGAAAGACAGACCTTATTGAAGTCAAAATCAAAACTCCCATTTACTTAAAGGGGCCAAAAAGTTAAAAACCTAAAACTTTTTGAAACTTGAAAAGGGAGATCATAAGAGAGACAACTGTCCCATTCATTTGCTGGATCTGACTGAAGACTCTGGTCTGGGTAGCTTTCTTTAACCTTTTTTTTTTTTGTGGGAAGATTGAAGCAAAGTAATGACCTGCAAAGAGTAAAAGCAAATGGCTGACTTTTTAATTCAGTGGGGAAAAAAGCAAAATGAACATTCAACCATCTCTGAAACCCCTCCAGGATGGTGACTCCAGCACCTGTCTGAGCAGCCCATTCCAATGCCTGACAATCCTTTCAATAGAGAAATTCCTCCTCATATCCAGCCTGACCCTCCCCTAGTGCAACTTGAGGCTGTTTCCTCCAGTGGTTCACAGGGCTGGGACAAAGGCTGGACTTGATGATCTTAAAGGTCTCTTCCAGCTGAAATGATTCTGTGATTCTAACTTAGTTTTAGGTGCAAGTTAGGAAAATAATTGTCATTCTTACTAACTTTGTCCTTGTCCTCTCATTAGCAAAGACTGCTGTCTGCATCAGATTACTAATCATGGTTTTATGATGGCTACAGCACAACCAGCCCCACTAAATGTCACACAGATTGTTTCTAGAATCATGCACTGCATCTATCACCTGTACTGCAACAGTTGATCTGATTAAATAATGCCTCACAAACAAAGAGGCTTTTGAAGCATTTGTTTATTTACTGAAAACTTCAGTGTCATGTGAAATGAAACCTTTTAAAAAGAGAAGAAGAATGATCACTTGCAAATTCATAAATGGGCACTTACACTGTCAGTCAGGTTGATTGCAGCGAGTAGGTAGAAGGCACCATGTGTGATATACCCTACTGCAGGACAATAATCACAGGACCTTGATAGAGCATTAAATGCTGCAAACAGACATCAACAAATATTTGGTATCTAAAAGTCCATCACAAATCAGGCTGGTAAGAGCACATGAGCAGGCTTGCAGTGACCTCAGCACTGTCACATAACATGCTTATCTGCTAAATTGCTTTGCAGTTACCTCGCCTCATGTCCTTGACCACGCTTTTTAAAGTATTTGTCTCTTGCTTTCCAGTGAGACGACAGAGCATCCTTCTTTGGACTCCTGAATATCAGAAGGATGAGATTTTCTGTATGGTCTTTAAAAAAATTTTACTAACTATTCTTGCTTTTTTCTTTGTAGATGCAGTCCATGCCTCCTTTACTACTGATACACAGCTAAAGAGCTAAACTGATTTTGGCATATGGTATTCATTTACCACATGAACAGCTACAGCTTTAATTAGCCAACACGTAGTTGGCAAATGAAAGAATTACCTATGGCAGTGCATGAACGGGACAGTTTCAAAGGATGCAGTAAGAAAGCATCCTGCCTTTTCTAGTTATACGTAAGCAGAAGCAAGACTCTGAAGCAGAGTCTTTCTACTGTTCTGTCTGTGTGGTGTCTCGAACCACAGTGTCCCACCAATGTCAGTCTGTTGGCACAACAGTAATAGACTTGATAATTATTATTGGCCTGTGCTATTAAAGTCACATCAGTGACATGAATGTACAAAGCCATCAAGCTGCTGGGAAGAATATCTGTATATCTTAGCAGATGTCACGTATGTGCAAGAAGCTGAGGTAAGTAGCTAAACAAGTACAAACCTGTTTATAAAATGAAGAAAATGCTGAAAGGACGGAACCAGTTGGCACAGCACAAAATGGAAGTATAATGGTGCTAGATACTTAGTTCACTATTCTTGTTTTACATCAAGGGTCATACTCCATTACCTTTTGCTCCAAGCTCCAAGTCAAATTTGATTAGGGACTAATCTGATTCCACATAATGAGAATACTATTTAGGATGCATGCTTTAAATGTGGCTTTTAGTCCACAGTTTGTTAGGTTAATGAATTTAACAATTGGGATGATTTGTACGTTCCATGGATGATTTGGCATGGAAGGCATTTGTAAAATGTGCAAAACTGGCTAAAAATGGCATTTCAAGCAAAACAAGCAAATAATTATGGCTGATGCTACAACCTGCATTTCTCCTTCAGCAATACATAGGTAGTTAACATCTTTCAGATGTTTTTAAAAGTACAGTTAGAAAGCATGACATGAGGAAGAATTTCTTGGACAGAGAAGATGATGATTTTAATTTTCTGAACAGATGTAGTAAAGGACGTTGGGGCTACACCACCTACACTACACAGTGCCTCCAAATAAGTACAAAATATCTGCTTGGAGCAGAGAGTGTCTGAAATCAGCGCTCTTGTCTAGGTAGTCACCAGTAGATGTGGGTTAGACTTAACCTCTACTTACCTATGCCCTACTTTCAGCTCACTTCCATAGGAAGGTCCCACCCAGGACCCACTCTGAACACATGCATCCACATCCTTTCTTCCAAAACATCGTCTCTGATCAGTACTTTGGTTATTTCAATGTAGTTGATGGTGTTGGATCTTTTCTTTTATTGCACAGAAGTTTTGCAGCTATTCAATCAGCAAAGCAAAGGCACAGATGTCCTCATCATCCACCTCTGCTGAGGACTCTGGTCATTAAATAGTATACAGAGCAATAATATGCTACTGGGTAGTGAAGATAATAAGAAAGCTGATAACTACCTTTAGAAAGGTAGAAGCTCTGGATCCTGGACCCTGTGTCCAGAAGTACTGGTAGACTTTACCCAGTCACTAGAGGCATGCTGTTAAACAAAGCATTTGTGTATCCCCAGAAGTGGGCAGTTGGATAAGCTTTCAGAATTGCAATTTCAGATGCAGGAACCTGATTTTTTCCCAAACCTTACAGTGATGCTCAAATCCTGTATTGGATTTGTCTTGCTCATTCCTGCTCCAGGACCTGAGAGCTGATTGCTTGTCAGAAGCACTGACACAGAATGGTGGGAGGGCAAAGAAACTCTAATAGCACTACAAATCAATAATGACTTTTCTTATGTTAAAAGTATGTTGCAGTAAAAAGCTCTGCAATCCGATGCTGTATATATCTTTGTTGTTGGTTTGTTTGTTTGGTTTGCTATTTTAATTCAGAGGCATAAGGACTTTATCGGTGAACAGAGCACTAGGAGATTTCATGCCAAAACAGCCATTCTAGGGGAAAGCAAGTTGTAGTTCCCAAGGTGTCACCAGGCTCTTCTTGAAAGCAGCAGTAACAAGGAGGAAAAAAAATCATCTCCCATGGTTATGCTGCATATGAGGGCTCACTCTGCTGTGGTTCCTTAGAGCTCTACTGCAAAGATTGTCTTGCTGCTGCCATGTCACAAATTCCCATGCTCCTCATGGCAGCTTCAGGGAATGTGATGTTCACTTTCCCTCCCATCGTTGAGTCAAATTCAACACCGACAGGGAGAAGTGGTGGTGCATCCAGACAAGAAGAATGAGGAGTTCAAAAAACCTGGAGGAGAAGGAACCTCTTGATGAAGAGATGCATATTTATGCCTGGAAGGAGCTGCAAAAGGTGGTGAAAAACTCTTCTTCAGTTCCCACTCTTACACATCTGTGACACCTGATATGCCACCCATGCCAACCTGCCTTCATTGAAACCCATTTGCAGCAGTTTAAACATCACTTACAACAATAGGTCTGCCCTCTGGGAGTTTTTGTGATGCTGTAAGTGCAAGTCAGCCCTACCCTGTAAGGTGATGAGGACCTGTCCCCTGGAGACTCCTGAGTGCACGATGGACTTGGATCTACATGGAAATACAGATATAGACTTCAAAGGGCTTTCATTTCTGTCACACAAAGCCCACAAAAGCTCAAAATTCTAATGTTCTGAGCCATTGTTGTGTCATCCTCTCTAAAGCAGAAGTATTATTTCTGACTTTGCTCTCCTGCTGAAGCAATATCTCTCTGTTAAGCACGCAGGATATATCACAGGATTTGCCTTAGGGCAGAGATTGTAGTGACTACATTTCCTAGCTAATGAGCATGTGAGAGAAGGTTATAAAAGGAAAAGAAGTAGCAGCAATTATTTTATTTAAATATCAGTCATTTGATCAATCTTATTTCAGCTTTGTGTGAATATAAAAACATTAAGGTCCGTGCTGTAACTACTGAGCTACGTGTAGCAGACATGATTTGGGGTGGACCATGCCTCACACTGACAAACAAGGATCTCTGATTTCTGAATCAAGCACCTGACAACCTGATAGACATTTTATAAAAGTACATTTATTACATTGTACATCCTAACTGACACAAGTTTACCAAGCTGATTTTTGCTAGCTGAGGATCTTGCCTTGGAATAACGACAGCAGGCCAAGCTGGAGGAACATAATGAGAAAATAAACAGTTGGTGCAAGTTCTGCTGTTGTCTTGAAGTACCTCAATTGAATTTAATGGTGATTGTTTACAGCACAGAGTGTAATACCAGTCATAAAGTGGGAAAGCAAGTGAGCAGATGACAGGGAGAGAAAAAGATATGTATTTCCCTTCCCAGAGTATGTTACAGAAGGTACGCTATTAATTTTGCAAACTTCTTTCCTTTGAGATAACTCCGTACATTACCCTGGTACTAGGATGCTATATGTATATTTATATATAGTCCAGTACTTACAGAAACAAGCTGGCAGGACTATATTAATATTAGCATTTAGAAGATTTTATCTGGTTGAGTTAGCATTGGACACGTGCATCCTGTTGAAAAAATATACAAGGGGATCTTCATCAAGAACTAATCATTGCAATGAGCACAATGCTGAAAGCAAGGCCCGTTGATTGCTGGATACTGACCAATCCATTAGCAATCCTAACAACTATGTGCTTTGTGTGGATATTTAAGCATATCTATTGCTCATATCTTCTTCACGCTTTGCTTAACACCGACCTCCCGATTTCAGCTGTTCATAATAACCAGAAGTAATTTGCCAAAGGTAACAACAGTAACACATCCCAACCGAACTCAGCCTTACCTCCCATATTGCCACAATAATGTAACTGTATTAGCAGCTGATGGCAGGGAAGATTTCAAGTCCCAGCACAGCGAGATAAATGTTACTAAACGTTAGACTACTGTGAAAGATTCAACAAAACATAATTACCATGATTATAGGCTATAAAAAGTAACATTACAAAAGAGCTCACTTAATGCAAAGGAGAAGAGGAACAAAAAATAGATGTCAGTCTGGAGTTCAGTTTTCTATGATTACAGCACATTTCGGCAGTTGAGATGAAAAGCCAGGTGACTGTATCCAAAAAAGCAAAGAGAATTGGGTTTTTCATTAAACCAGTAGGATCTCCTCACTTGCCTCCCTCCATCTGGTTCTACTGGTTTTGTTCTGATGAGTTATTTTGATGGGCCATGACCAACTTGTCACTCCACAAAGGCATTAAGACATTTCTTTCACATAAGAAGTTGCACATGACCCATGGTGGCACATAGAAGGAAATGGACTTTGAAAGTTGCCCAAGGCAAACACAGAAATAGTGGGAAAACTACATCGATACAAATGTTCTACCATTGACCATATCAAAATATTCCTTCTTTTGAGAGACATGGGGATGACTCTCACTAGAGTTTCTGTAACCAGTGGAAAGCCCCATGCACACGTTGTGTATGACATACTGTACATAACAGTAATGTCTGTGGCTATATGCAGTGCTACCCTGGGATAACAGTCGTACCAGAAAATGCACATACATTGTTTAAGTGAGCATGCACTATTTCTCTCCATAGTGTCATCTATGTCAGGACTATGTGTCAGTTTCTAGCTCACTCCTGAAGGAATTTTGGGGACTTGGGAATTTTTACATGAGTAAATTTTTACCAAAATCTGAAAGACCAACAGCCATTCTTCTACAGCTGCATTGCACTGATATTTTCTATCTCTTTCCAGTGGAAAAGTAAGCATACAAAGGTATTCTTTACTAGCAATGCAGCTTGTTAAAAATACTTTATTGACAGATATTACATGCAGCCACAATGCTTTTCTTTTTTTCTTTTTTACTTCATCAGGTGTTTTTCTTAACAATTACACTTGTCCTCACTGCTACAGTCTCAAGTTGCAGTCAGCTCAGATTCTGCTTTGGCCAGAATTAAAAGCATGACCTAGAAATTCCTTACAAAGAAAAAAAAAATATTGTCAAAACAATCTGAAGTTTTAAATAATGATTTTCTTGAATTACTTATACACAGGTCACCATATTCCCATGCTGGGCAACCTGTTATTTTTTCCACTATGGGGAAGCTTTTCTTAGCTAGATCAATAGTGTTCTGCCCTGCCATTTTGAGAAACTGAAGCATGAAGAAGAAGTTTTGAAAAATATTTTGAGCTTTTGTGCTTCAGAGAACTCAAACCTCTATGTGTACTGTAGAAGAATAGATCTGTGGTGCCATTCCCTGACTGAATGCAAACAGTTTGAATTCTGTGGTAATACATTAAAAGAACACATGGAAAAGATATCATATTGTTGAAGAAAGAAGATTCATATGAATAATTGAGTCTGTTTTCTGTAGTATGAAAGAGGGGAAAGATGGAGTGGTTTTAAATCAGAGGCAATTTCAGTACACCTAGGACACGTGAGTTCATTTAAACTTCTGCTCTTGCTGGAGCCTTGATGGGAGTGAGGCATAGAATAATGCTCTCAGAAGCACTTGCCTACATCTTTAGCTACCTAAATAATGTAGATAATCTTATCATCATCAAAACATCACATTGTATTTACATGCACTGAAGGCAACATTTCTATTAAATTCATGCCAGGTATTGAACAAAAGAGAAAGGCAGACTTGAGCATTTACTATCTCTGCCTATAGTACATTCTCAGAGGGGTATTTACACAGCATGGGGAATGTCCCAAAAAACAGCCTCATTAGTGGTCTCCCACCTCCTCTGACTGTAATTTAAGGAAAGACTTCAATCATGACACGATCACAAAGTGCTAAAAAACATGAAGCCAGAAGCTGCTCAGAAACCCACAGCATACTCATTAATAGCTCTGGGAGAGATGTGCATTCCTCCAGCAGCTTTTCAGGCAGATGCATGTATTGATTTCTGCAAACTGCCTTCTTCAGAGAGGTTACACAGCGGTCTTGGTCACGTTTTCCAGATCTCCTCATCTCTTAAGAGCAGGATATCCTGTTTCTACCCTTTTCCATCTTCAGACCCCTCCAGAATTCACTTTTTTTTTTTGTCTCTGCTGAAAATCTAGTCACAGCAGCTTCCATATCACCTTCCCACTCTTCCTTCCAAACTGACAAGCCACCAGAACCTCTTTTTTTCCCCCTAAATTATAGCTACCAAGAGGAAAAGCAGAGAGGTGGCAATGGGTATTGGGCAAGGGGCCTGTTTTGGTGAGGTTTGGGGTAGTTGGGCTCAGCAGTGCCAACACCCACTCCTTGGTGTTGGGAGCAAGCTGCTAATTAGCCAGTACAACCTTGCTGGGCTTGTAGAGTAGAAACAGGGTGCTGTACTGCAGGCAGGACTATGTTCCCTCTGTTGCTGTCCAGGTGAGAGGCTTTGCAACATTTGTTCATTCCATTCCATTCCATTCAATGACCTGACCTGACCTAGGTGAATCTTTTTCTGCAGAGGGGTTGAACTAGATGATCTCTAAAGGTCCCTTCCAACCCCTACCAGTCTATGATTCTATGATTTGTTTTAGGCCTAAATGTTTATTATTTTGCAACTCAACCAAAAGTACTATCGGATGACACAGGGAATCTTTCATATGTACAGACACATTTGAACCTCATCTTTGCTTATGATTACTTTACATGATTTGCTGATCGCTTAAAGTGACTAATTCCTGGTGAAAGTGACAAAAATCAATGAAAGAAGTCTTTACAGTAATTCCACTTATTTTCCAAATTCACTTAATAGGTGACAAATTAATGCTTAAGCACATTGGGGGAGTATGTGCCCTTTATTTAAACAGCAATATAGATATCAATTAAAGGACAAATTAGTTATACCTTTTGACTTATGTGCAAAGAAGAGAATTGCTACAGTATTAAAGAGTTTTTAACTAGTGGGTAGTCTGGTAATTAGGGAGCTGTCAGAGCTTGTTATGTTATCTTGCAGCAGTTGGTGTTCAAAATACTTTTTGCCACTCATGATCTGAGTGGGATGTTGTTAATATGCAGCTACAGTCTACAGGAGTTCAAAGGGCAGAATTTAATTACGATACTGTAAATTCTTAATTTTCAATTACTATGACACCAGGGAACTGCCCTTGAGAAAGGGCAGATAAAGACATTTTGGCATTTACAGGAAGGCAAAGAGAAATAATATTTGCAGGATTCTTACATTTATAAGTTCTGTGGTTGCTTTTGAAAATTTATTTCTGCTGCTAGATTATGAAACAGTTTTCCCCTTGTCAACAGACACAATGTACCATTTGCAGATATTATTTTAATCCAGGCAGCAGTTTCGAGGCCTTCAAAAGCAATACTTTGATCTGAACTGTATTGTAAGTCCATGTACAGCTAATGGTCAGGAGAGTTACATGCAGAAAATAACTACTCATTCTAAGAAAAACCCTTATTTAGAATCAAATGCCTAGCTACCTTGCAAGTCTCCTTGTTGTTGAATTCACAAGACCACCTAGACCAGTGATATGAAAATACTTGGGAGCAGGTCTTTCTCTGCCTTCAAGTTTTATCACTGGTCACCATCACTCACAACTAAAACTCTGCAGTGTAGAAATGATCTGGCTTCACCACCAGCCAAATTCCACCTTGAGGATATGGATTGCATTGGAAATGTTAGATCAAAGTGTCCTCCTTCCTTGCTAACGGTCTGTTACCAGCCACAGTTGACTGAATATACCCAAACCCAACACACAAGAAGACTTTTGTATGAAAGACCATATATTTGTTAGAAGGGGTACAGAAGATTATCCTGAAGTCAGCACTAATAAAGAAAGCAGGAAAGCAGAAGAAGAAAGACTGCTTGGATAAAAATTAAGTTTAAAAGCAAGGAACTTTTGCTCTGTGGATAGTACTTCAGTCCTGTTTAGGAGGAGAAAACATTGGCCTCACGTAGCCTCTCTCACAGGAGAGCCTCATCCTTGTGTTACCCTTAATGGCACAGCCTGTTATATATCACCTACAAGTACACCAAGTGCATTTTGTCAACCTGTTTTTCTCTCTGCTGTTTTCAGAGGTGCCAACACAAATGTTCACTCCAGGGCAGCACAGTTCAATACAGAAACTTACATATAAAGCCCTCCTTCCCTCCTGTAGCGAGGCGGAAGCAGTGCAGCCTTCCCTCATCCGCATGCAGAGCCATGCGCCGCAAAGGCCTCCCTCACCACCTTTGCCTGGAGCTGGAAGGGTTTCAGCTTCTCTTGTCCTAGGAGTTATCAGACACAGTTCTGAAACAAGCCTTTGCAGAAGGATAACAAGCAAATCCCCCACATAAAAGGGAAAAAAGGAAATACACCATGACCCTGGGACATTTCATTTATCATTGAGGAGCACAGGAGCACTGGCAACTTGCATTTTAGACTTCCAGTCAAGTTACTGTGGTTTTAACAAGTTACAGCAGGGCAGCAAAGGCACACTGACCAGCCAGGTGCATGCTCTTTGCCTGTGGTGAGTACAAGCCAACTCAGCTTCTCTCACAACTTAGGGAAACAGCTTTTAGGAGAAGTCATGTTACCTCGTGTTCATCACAAAGACTTTATACAGTTACAGGGCTTTAGCTGACCAGGTGTGCTGTTACTACTGCTTACTAATTTACAGGGGAGCCTTCAACACACACAGCAGCCACTGGATTTGTAATTCAGTGTGAATACCATGTACCGCCTGCAGAACCCAGCCTTCCAGGTCTGCTGCAGGTCTGCACTCCCAATGTTTGCGCAGTTTTGAATACCAGAGCTACTAATTTCACAGCTAAACTGGGCAAGATCAAACTCATGGAAAGCTCAACATTCCTCTCTAAAACCACAGTGATTTGGTTTTATGATGGTCTTTATGCAAAGTTTCGCAAACCACCACAATCTGAGGGACTGCTGTAAAAATCAGTTTTGTGGGTGTTTCCTACCAAACCTACAAAATAAAAATGAATGCTCCAGGACCCAATATCTAAAGAAATCTTTTATTTGAGCTGAATAAATGGCTATAATTGAATTCCATGAGACAGACTGTCATTGATGGGGGAAGGGATAAATAGCTGTAATCAAAAGTTTACATGGCATGAGGCTCTGCAGAGGGAAACTGTGCTATTAAAGTATTTTTTCCAATGTTTTTTTTAAACATTTATAATTTATATAAAAGCACCAGGCAGTACCTTTAAAGTTATTTAGCATGAAAGTCCAATAAAAAGCTCCTTAGATTTTAACAGCGTGATACAATAGCTCTCACGGTATGTATAGTTAGCCAACCCATAGTCGGTAGGGTAGGGAACAAAAGAACAATAGTTAGTGCTCTTTGTCAAACAAAGAAAAAGTCATTTCACCACTTACAGTCATTTACATGCATGGCAAGCCAGTCCAAAATGCAGGTGCCTTATCCAAGAAGGGAGAGTAAGTGCAAAAGGTCAGAGACACCATCACAAGCACTAAATATAAAGCAGTTTCATTAGGTTTTCACAGACAGGAGATGCTGAAGGAAATCCCAGCTGTACCGTGTCCTTCAAGTAACACACATGTAGCACTCTCTTAATTTGCCCAGTTATTCAGCAGTGGAGATTGTGTCAGCTTGTTAATAAGGCAATCAGCCTGTGAGATGCCAACAGAAAGAAGAAAACAACTTGGTTTCATCTTGTAGGTGCACAGAAATAATTTATTTGGGGTTTGTAATTTCAAATTCTGAGCTCTGACTAGTCCCTAGCTTTGGTGTTTAGTTTTTAGGTTCGGCTGGTTTTTTTTTTTTTCAGAATTAAAAATAAAACTAAGCCCAAATCTCTAGCCTCAGGTCCCACTGTATAATCTCTCACTAGAAGTCAGTGGGAGTCTATAAGATATGGCCAAGGGCAGATTTTGTCTCTCTGCCTGTGATTAGTGATTTGAGGAGGTAAGAAGAGCAAGAAAAGAAAAATAGAAACAGAACTTATTTTATGTAGGACAGCTGCTTTTTCATGCTCTGAGCTGCACTGAGACTATATCACGGCTCTAACTTCGACGTGGACCAGCATCACAAAGGCACACAGTAAAAGAGAAGTCAGGATTACATCAGCATCTGTGGTGCAAGCAAATCTGCTTTTCATCATTTGTTCTAATTATCAGTTGAGACTAGTGGTAACAGCACCAACAAAATCTAAGCCATTTTTCTCATACTACTGCTTCTAACATCTTCACGTGGTGCAAGACCTACATGATCTCCCAGCACTCAGGGAGCAACATTCTGTGACATTTTGAAGTGACAAACCAGCTGATCTGTTGCAAATTGTCTTGGCACATATGGAGGAATGACATCATACCACTGGGAAAGGTCTGTAGGCTGTAGGAAGCAAGGCCTTGGCTGTGCCATGCATGCAGAGACCTGTTTCACAACCTGCCTATAAGCCAGTGGCACCACAGCATTAATCTGGTTGTTCTTATTTGTCCACTGCACAGAAATCCATCATACTGGATAGAGAGGATTATTTTCCAAACTCTGATAGTCATTTTTTTTAGACTGACTCCCATAGACATAATTTAAAAGTCTTTAAAGGCAGTCTTTCAACAACCTAAAGCACTAATGGATTATTTAGTAGACCCCCAAGCATCCAAACAAGAATCATGCATAGGCTAAGGAGAAACCTAACAGCTGTCAATAAACAACTGAGGCACTACCATCAATTCAATCAGCACAGGTAACAGTCAGGGCTGGAGAGCGAGCATAATTGTAACTTCATCTTGATAAGGAATCAACTTCCACTATTTATACTCATTCTCAAAGAAAAAAACCCTAAAATCACAGAATAAACTTTTAAGTTGCAAGAATCATAGAATCATAGAATGGTAGGGTTGAAAGGGCCCTTTAGAGATCATCTAGCCCACCCCCCCCGCAGAAGCAGGTCAACCTAGATCAGGTCACATACGAACATGTCCAGGTGGGTCTTGAAGATGTCCAAGGAAGGAGACTTCACAACCCTGCTCTGAGTTCCTGGGGGAAACAAGGGTTGAATTGCCTCACATGATAGAGCAGATGAAGCACCTCTGGTCATCTTCAACCACCAAACACCTGCCCTGCTGCCTCTACCACAGGCTGAGCACTGCCACAAAACCAGTCCTACCACTAGACAGATCCATTGTGAGCACTTTGCCCCACTGCAGATTCAACTACCTCAAAGCAAACTTAACTGCTTCTTGGTCTTCCTCAGGATCTTCCTGCTGAAGGACAGCAATCTGGACAGGAGGGTTCACAGCTCACCCATGCGAACAATCCTCCAACCGTAGGTAAGCAAATCACAGGGTACACAAATAAAGTACACACAACAAACTGGTATCAGACAAAAGGGAGTTTGCCAGGACTGCATTTCTGATATTTGTGCACTTGTGCTGACTCATTCACTACAGAAAAGGCAAGTAACAACTTTGTAAGTTAATGTATTCAAAGAACAAATATGGTTTTTTTTTTTCATTTTCAATCCCTACTTCATTCCAGAGGTAACACCTGAGGAGCTAAGTGCCTTATACTGTAAATACACCAACATGGAAATGTTTCTCTGTAATGGAATGCCTCGTCACCCAGGCCAAATTCTCCATTGATTTACATTCCACGTAGCCTCAGGAATACTGTAAGGGCCGTAAATCAGTGAAGAAAAGCATCCTTTGAGGCTAAATCTCTTCTGCCATTCAGAAGCCATGTTAATATGTTGCTACAGCTGAAATGTACACGCAAGGACTGTCAGTCGGAGCTGTTACAATCAATGCTATTGAAAGAGAGCACTGTGGTTAGTTACCGTATTGATCACCTTAAAGAGTGATAAACAGTTACGACTATCAGCCCACTATCATTGCACAGGACACTAAATGAAAGATTCTCACATCTTTAAGGCTGATTTTTTTTTATAGCTGATTGTATCTTTGTTCAAATTATTGATTTTCATAAAATCTGTTCTCCTCCCTCTTAAAAAGCACCAGGATCTGGAGCACAAACATCCTTTGAACCAATAAGGTGAAGTTGCACTCAGAGAAGTACCTGTAAAACAATGCCTTGCCAAGCTGCAAATTTTCTCCTTCTCAGAAACTTTCATCATCTCTGAGCTGGATGTCAACTTGTTTTTTTCTCTAACCAATAGTGCCATAGGCTTGGTGATCCTCCGAGCTCATGCCTGGGGCAAGCCTGTTGATAGAGGGACAGAAACACAGCTCCAGGCATCCAGGAAACTACAACCTGAGTTAATTTGATAACGCCATGACTGGAGGTGAAATCAGGTAATTTCCACGGATGTGCATGATAAGCAAGCACTGCCAGAACAAAGCACATGTTTCAAAGTTTTTCTAAGTGAAATAAATACAGACGATTTCAAGTAGCTACAGGAAACAGAACCATTACAAACATGTGCTTCGTTATCCCACAGACACACTTTCCATGTTGATTTACACCCTTGAGCATTGAAGAATTTCCACATCTTACCAAAAGGCAGATGAAATCTTTTTCAGTATAGAGGTGGAAAAAAAATAATCAATATTGATTTGAGTCATTGTGAGCTATACTGACATATCTGAGAAGATACAACGATCCACCAGCATGTTAACTGGTTAACAAGACTGTTGTACAGGATCTGCTCTTTCTGATTCCTTGTGCTGACATTCAGCTGTGCATGTATCTTCTAGACATTCTAGTTATGAGATACATTTTCCATTACATCTTTTGAGCCAGAACAATCGGAGAAAAATTGCTTTTTTCCAGTAGATGCAGAACACTCCAAACATACAAGTATCAGCTATGGGAATAAACCAAGTGAAGGGAAAAGAAAAAAAATACAGGAAACTCTGACCTGCAATGGTTGCCTGCTACTTTAGTGATCTTTGCAGGGTTTCCTGTAAGCATCTTCCTGAGATGTTTTAAAGCAGGTACTTCTCCATCAGTAACTCTTCACATTGGAGCAATTGCTGTCAAAGCAGGGCTGGGGGGAGAGTGAGGCTTTTCATAATGCAAGATGCCTTTCTTCCATAGTCATAATGGCACTGCTGACTGAATAAAGAACTAGGTATTAGGCTTCTTAGGCTCCTGCATTTAAAAGTGGCTGTGTAGCATGCATATTTGCCCATCGGGGGTAAGCACTGTGTGGGAGCCTTGTGCACAAATAGCCTGTGGGATGCATGCCAAAAGCTTGTGCACCTCTTAAATAAACTAGCATGAACCTTTATTTACCATTTTCATTTTGTGTATCAGTCAGCTTGGAGGGGGTGAGGGTGGGCAGCAGCAAAAAGAAGAGGCAAATTGTTGGCTAATCTGTTTACACAGTGTTAAGTGTCTATCCGCATATGAATCAAATGCAAAGGATATCAAAAAGGGGGAAAAAAATCCGAAATCCCTATATATTGCAGTGTAGAAACCAACAAACAAAAGAAGGCATAAACAACAACAACTCCTGAAAAATTTGGGAAGGCAGACTGATTTTCAAAAGCTCATTAAAACAATTCCCAATTAGGCATAAAATAGAAGAGTCAAGATTCATGTTATAAAGGAGAATCTCCATCACGGCTGATTGATGTTGTGATCTACAGAGCTTCAAAAATAAAATGTCACACCACCCTCCCTCATCACTATTTTAAAATATTGCTTTCCAAAGCAATCAAGAATACCTCCTGGAAGAGCCAAATCAAACTATATCTTGTCCTTGAGGATATTAGCTGAGAAACAATTTTTGCAAGCTACGCTGTAAGGCATACATTGATCTGATGGCAGCTTTTGAATCTCTAGATAGAGGTGAACTTTGACCTTTTTTTTCATAATGCCAGCATGCTTTTCTCTGTGAAAGCCCTCAGAGTCATATTTTTTTTTCTAAACACAAAGAAATAAATCTATGAATAATTCTTTCACCATTTCATTTCACTATTCCCACTTCTTATGCAAGTTTATGGGCCTGCTCTTCATTTTTTTCCTTCCATGATATGAGCTAGCACATGATTTTTAAGGAAGAGATAAAACTAATTAGGCTTACTGAGTTTTTTCAAGTTGCTGCATTTTATTTTATTTTTTAAAGGAAATTAAAATCCTTTTTTCTTTCTATTTTCTTCTGTTTTCTTGTCCTAGGACAATTGCCAGCATTTTCCTCATGCTTCAGAGTAGTTGCATAGACTAATTCAAAACTGCATGCAGAAATGAGGAAATGGAGAATGTAGCATCTAAAATAAAGCTCATTTTAACTTATGAGACAGCAAAGGGTGGGATACTTCTGAATACAAAAATCATTTAAAGATTGAACAAGGAAACTTAATGTCCTCTAGCTAACTGTAAGAACAAAGTCTGCTGTCAGCACCCTGCTTGACACTCCATAGAGTTTATGTCCTGCAAGCCAGAGCTTCTCCATAGCTCCCTTAGGGCTTCCAGCAGCTTCCACTAGCTGGGGTTTTAGTATCTAATGAAATCTAACAAGGTCTTAAAAATAATAATTCACTACTGGGAAATCAGTTTGATGCCAGGAAAAAAAGACAAGATAAAACAACTTTTAAATATGTAGACAATTCCCAAGGAACAGAAAATGTCAGTGCTCAGCCCTTCCATCAAAGCTTGCTGAAGTCAATTAGAAGACTTCACGTTGGCTGAGGTCTGTAACATAGCATGTGATGAAGGCTCAAAGAAAAAAGTGAAGTTGGCTAAAAAACTTCTCCACCTTCTTTGTAGTCAGGTACCAAAATCAGAGACCCATGCTAAGAAACTAAAACTACAGCCCAGAAGATGGCATTTTCTCAATCTTGCCCCTCTCAGGCAGATTCCACAGGACTTCACCACTGACATCCAGAAGGATATAGCTGGATTCCATAAAGCATTGAGGAGTTTAAGTAAAAGAATATCCATGGCATGATTTCTCTCAAATACATCTCACATCTGTCAAAAGTGTGCTGCAGTCAATACTGTTATGACTGTAGCTGTGAGTCGATGAAGAAACACAGCAGCTATCTTTTAAAGTGATAGCAGCTCGATATAATGGGATATAATGGGATATTGGAATTAATGCTAGCTCAGTCAAGCATGACAGCTTGGTGTAATGACTAAGTGTCAGCTACTTTGAAAGTTTACATCTCTTTTAATTACCAGGATTATCCAACTGGCTGGTTTTCTGCTCATATGCCTCCCGAAGGCTACTAACAAGCAGCACATACATACGGCAGCAAAGTTTTCCACCAAATTGTAAGGATCAGATGTTGATCCCTATAAAACTGCTGTCCTCTGCTAAGAACATTGCAGAAAACCTTATCACTGCTTAGGATGGGGAGATATATCCTATTTTTGTCTCGTAATATAATGGCTTTTGTAGGCAGTGTAAGTTGTGGAAACTTGGTTGATCAAGGAGTTTTCTTACTGCAAGATCTCTTCTGTAACTCACCAAGTTCAGGGTTGTTGAAAGCCTGCTTGTTTTATTTCTAATTAAGGCTTCCCTCTTTTATCTCTAGGCTAATACAGCTCTTCAAACTAAATCCTGTGAGTTACATATTATGCATAAGAGTTATTTTTTTTTCCCCTGTGTGCATGGACAAGCTGGAAATACAAACCTATCTTTAATAAGCTCTGTTTTCAGCTAAAACACCTTTCCCTTTTGTCACCTCAAAACTATTAAAAGCGGAAATTCTGTGTGAGGGAGTATCAGGTAAGCACATCTACACAAACACCAGTTAATTGGTTAATCCTATACCAAACTTGTGTGAGACCAACTGAGACCCATCAAGTTCTGTTCCCAGGGTGGACTACAGGAAATCTCTGATTGGTGAGGGTTGAATTAGATCTTTGGGAGACAGCAGTTTGCAGTAGGATTCAGGGAGGACATCTCTTAACCACCTCTCCCAAACATAAATATACTTTTGCTTTCCTGGCCTTTACTCCCCACTTCTGTGGATTGTGTCCCAAGTGTACTCCCCCTTCATGCTTTTTGAAGCAAGTACTGCAAGAGCTATGAGGAGATGTTTTCATAATGAGGGTAATTATCATTGCATTTTAATGTACTGCAATACAGAGCCATGGTTCAGTAGCTTTGCTTTAGAGCAAGTGTTAAAATAGAGAGCTTCAGATCTATCATGAAACACATCTGTAACGAACCTTTGGTGCTGCATGCCAGGGTTTTCTCAAACTGAACACTAATGAGGTGTGCTCTGGCCTGCCTGCCACAAGTGGATGAGGCTCTTCTAATCAGTCTACAGCTACATAAAAAAGAGAAATAACTATGAAGTCACTTTGGCCTCTTTTTATATACAGTGCCATCTAATAACTCTAATTGTGACAGAACATTGCCTCCTAGTGATTGATATCGCTACATTAAAAAAAAATCAAATCAGAAAGCAGCAAAGGGCAAGCAAGCTTAGAGAAAAAACAAGATTAGCCATAGATGTGGTCAACTATCAGAACCATAATAGTGTTATGAATTCCATTACTTTCAATATACCTGACACAGTATACACAGATAGAAGGTAGCAGTAAAATACCACATGCAGGTTCATTATTTCCCTTGGCGCATGCTACTGGTTGTATTATTTTGTGAGTAGAGAAGGGAAGAGGATGTTTAGAGTGAGGGAACACTCACCCATCTTTTTTTCAATGAGAAAAATCCCCATTTTGGACATGCACAAGTAGCCTTCAGAGAGCAACCCTGACATACTGCTGGCAGCTGTTTCAAAGCTTCTGAGCTTAGCCAAGCCCTGAAAATCCTTCTCCAGTCTGTTAAGGACCAGAAAAGGCAGCTGAGCCTTGTTAGCAAATTGGCCAGACAGAACAGGTAAACTTCAGTTATCCCCAAAAGTCAATAAAGAGGACTTACAAGGCAAGTCTGGTTGGTTAGTAACAGAAAAGGGATTGGCAACCTTGGTTTGGGAGGTAGCGGCCAGGGTAGCCAGGATAATTGCCAAGGTTGTAAGAGTACATGATGCTCTTTAGGTCACAGTTAAGAGCAAATGTGCAAGAAAGACACAGCATGAGACTCAAGATGATAACGGTGTTAATCAGAGACTGCAAATAAACCTAAACCTGAGCAGAGCAGAGATCTCCTCTGCTTTGCCCAGGCTCTGTGTGAAGTGTCTTGCTTCTGCTATGCTGACTTGACCCCTCCAGCAACCCTACAGTGGAAACATTAGACATGTCACTGTACCTCCTGCCCAGGTCTTTATTTTTACTGAGAAGCAGCATTTATGCATAAGCAAATAAATGTGGAGAATCTGGGATGGAAGTCTCCTCAAGTGAGATGAAACTTTAAAGCTGGTGAAAAAGCCAAACTGGAAGCAGTTTACTGGCATAAGGAGTTGGCAGGAGCAGCTAATGGAGCAATGGAGAGAAAAGAGCACAATGCATAAATTGTGAAGCCTGGGGTCAGTTGGAGGAGAATGAGTAAGAAATCTCTTTTATTTCCACTCTCACCTATTGTGATTTCCCCTGCAGAAAGAAAGAGCTTTCCAAGTGAAGAAGCCATCAATGCAAGCTGAATTTTATGTTGGCTACAAAACCACTCTCTTATTAACCCTTCCTCCAGGAATCACCATTAGTTCTTCCTGCACAATGCAACATTTCCCTCAACCCAGAAAGTGTCTTCATTTATGAAATGGCACTGTCGTTCAGTGGCATTTTCTGAGGCATAAGCCTGGAAGCTTCCTTCATTTCCCACGTGAGCCCCAGTCTCACCCCAATCAATCACATTTCTAAGACAGCCTTCCTATTCTTCCATCTTCCGAGGCAGCTAGAGTTGACTGCAGTGAAGAAGCCATAGGTACAACACCTGTAAGGGGCCATACAAGTCAGAAATGTTCACTATTATTAATGTATTAGAATGCTAACACGGTAGCTGTTTTTGCTGTTAAATGCTTTAGCAACACACTAATCTCACCAACCATGTAATTCCCTGCATCTCCCTAGAGAAGCTGATGTTACTGGATGTTGCTTTTCCATTGTGATTCTACCCACAACTTCTAGCACTGACTTATTAAAATAACTTGCGCCCAACTTTCACAGTACTCTGAAGGTGACAACATTTTTAGACATGACAACCTTATCCAACAGAGAGTGCAGTTGCAGGAGTCTTCTAATGGCTTTTGCAAAGCAGTAACTCTGCAACTTGAAAAAATATATGAAGCTGCTTTTATTAAGATACTCTTTTTCATTAATGTTCATATTTTAGACCGAGATATCATTCTGAGGATATTGATGGCAGAGAACTGGGTACTAGTTCACTGAAAATATCTTCTCCTGGTGATTTACTTTACTGTAAATACCCTTCATTTTCTTTATTGAAGAATGAAGTAAAATAATGAGAAAAGGAACATTTTGATATATGTTTTTTTTTTCCCTAAGCTTAGATGTGAGGTGTCTCTGGTAAGGATAATCTGTTGGCATTTAGAGACAGAATAAACTTCATCAGAAATCTAGATGTTTCTGCTTCCACATATTGGGGAATTCTACCAAGATACACTTCAGAGGTCTATCCTAAAGAAGATTTCAGGAGATCAGGAGATGCTTGTTTGGAAGTTTCACTGCTAGCAAATCTGTTCCTTGCGCAAATACTGCAGGGATACTTTCCAGCAGACCTACCACAACTGACAAAGTTCCCAGGTAGCTTCCCTGCACCTTCCTCACGTGTTTCCACTATGATTTTATTTTGTTAAACTCGATCAAAGTTTTGAATCTCTTCACAAGTCATAAAAACATAAACAATCACAATAAAAGTACTCAATAGCTATTTCAGATGTGGTAGACATCAAGTTCAAGGAGTTATTTTTCCTTATATTCATAAAACTTTCTTCTTAAGTAGTATAGTTTACAAAAATACTCTGATTCAATTCCCTTTAACTTCAGGTTTGCCCTTGACTCCTGAGGCAGGAAGATTTTCTTGTAGTAATTTTACAATTTCAAATTACTAGCACTTATTTCAAGTTGCTCAAGTACAACCCCCCTTTTGGCAAGAACCCTTTGCGGGTAAGTTTACATGTCTTAGGAGTCAGCAAACAATCTACAAGAGGGCATCCTACCAGCCACTTGATTTCACTAAAGCAAGGACAACAGATTTGGTTGTTTTTTTTCTTTAGTGATAATACAGTACTGGCAAATATCAACCATATTTAGAATTGCTCTGTGAATAATTTTTATGAGCATTTGTTGAACAAATTCATCTTTCCTCAGTCCCAAGATTGGTATTTGTCTCCCCAACCCTGCAACTCAAATATTATGTTTTTGGGCAAAAATAGTTACAGCTGAACTTGCGCTTTGACAGAAATCTACCAAGAATGTCAACACATCAAGATAGCCATTGGTATTCAGTGAGGCTATGCCTTTTTTCTCTGCTTTTAATGAAAGAATTCCTTTAAAAACCTATCCTAAGGAAACTTTTGCAGTAGTGTGACTAAATTTTCACATCATTTGTAATTACTTCATTGTAAGCATGGAAGTTGGAGGACAGCAGCATCCATTCACCTAACATAAAGGGTGTTGGGGACTAACAGATGCTGCCCAGGGAAGACAGATATTATGGTGAGGTAGGACTATGCTTGAAGAGCCTCAAGTTCTTCCCACTGATCCAAACCACTAATGGAACATATGTAGACAGAGTGTGGCCTCAGCTGAGGAAACACTCAGCCATCACAATGTGTATAATGGGTAGAAATCTCCATGCTCTCAATTCCTATCTAGCTGAGAGTCTCTGAGGCCACAGAACAACTGAGGACAACTTGGAGTTGCCCCTTCAGATACTTTAATTGACATAAAGGCTGGAACAGATGAGGTTTGTGAGTCTGAGACCCATAATCTGCTCTTTGGTACCCCTCCTCTGCACTGAGCAGATCTTGAATCTGGGCCAATATACACTGTGTTTAGAAGGGTACTTGAAGTAGCTTAATTAGGTAGATGCATTACAAAAGCTGCTCCCTTACAAAATAAATCATTTACTAGCATAAAGTACAGAAACAATTCAATTGGCTTCTACACTTCCATGTCCAAAGCCCTCTGTAGAGCTACAGAATACTCTTATAACTTCTCAAGCAAGAATAACAAGGGAAATTACTAAAAAAGAGCCTCAGACACCAAAACTCCAGCAATTAAAAGAGCCTAATATCATATTCATGCTTTCATGTATCAGATGTTCTCGAACTATTCTTGCATGCCTGCACTCATTACAATGTGTAAAACTGTGATGATAGTCATGGTCTTAAGTCAAATTATGCCACATCAAAAATCGGTCTCTGCACTTCCACCTCAATCTTGTCATGCTGCTTGGCTCCAAAGTTGGCCACTTCCCTTAATATAATCCTTATCTTTAATGCTTTCCTCCCTTCCCCCTCCCTCCACTTGAAAAGTGCTTTGTACTGCAAAATGTTGATGCAAAGGATTTAGGAAGAAGGGGGAAACCTCACTGCAGTAATCTCTCCTCATATCCAAGAGCCAATTTAGAAACTCAAGGTGTCAAAAATCTCCCAAGTTGCATTTTCCACCCATATGTTTTAAATGTTCCTTTCCCAAAGGTGACCCTTCTGAGATGCCACATCCCTGGCATAAGCACACCACTACCAAATCCAGCTGCTCTGGATCGACACTTTAATTAGCAGGGAGGTGAGGGAAGAGCACAGAGCAGCGAAGGTAGGGAGCCCTGTGAGTGGGGCTGATTGCACAGTGGGGTATGATGCCAAAGTCTGTGTTCAGAAGTGACCCAGGACCTTTCTCATCTCAACTGATGCAAACAGAAAGCACAAGGATTTCCCTCAGACGCTCTGGGAATGCCAACTGGCAGAAAGAGAGCTCATGTAGGCTAATTACTGAAAGAGCAGGACAAGTAAATGAGTCACAGCAATGGAAATTTCAGCAAATGATCGTTGTCCTTTCACCACTTTAAAACCTGTTATTTCCGTTGGGAAAATAAAAACCACTTCCCTTCCTTTAACAGTGATAAAAATCAAACCAGAAGCACAGCACAGGCTGACAGAAATCTGACTAAATTTGAGATATGTAGCTTTTTTTTTGAAAGCTATTTGAACATGCTAAATAATCTTTAATCAATGGAATGCTTTGCACTTGAATTTTTGTGTGAATTGTTTAAAGATGAAAGAGCCTTTTAAAGCAACTTTTATGTTCATTCCTATGACACTTTTTCAAAGTTCAGAGCAATGGCTCTGCATTCAAGTGGTACATCACTGAGAAATGTACACCAGCTGGCAAATCAAAATGTTATCATATAGACAGATGGACATAATCTGGAAATGAAGATTAATTTTTCAACATGTATAATAAATATTAGGGGAGAACATTACTGTAAATGAACTGGAGAGTTAAATAGTATTACCACAGGAAAAAAAACCTTTTTCACAGAGAGAAAGCCAGTTATTGCTAGTCCAAGAAAGAATCAGTGGAATTTCAAGGCAGTGGGTGGGCTGAGATCCTTCCCATTGAATTCCATGACAGACTTCAACGGGAACAAACTCAGACCAACAAAATTAATGCTTTGAAAAGCAGCAAGTTTCCTGCCTGGAGAGTTAAAAGATGAAAAGCTCTGATCACTTTTCTGTAGAAATCCCTGAAAGTGCAGCTGTAGGATTGTGCTTTCCCCTGCACACGTAAGGAATCTGCATCACTAAAACCAAGAGATCATTTCCATGCCAAAATTAAATCAAGTGAAATGTACCAATGTGTAAATGCTTTCTCCTGAAGGAAAGATGGGCTGTGCAGTTTTAAAGACCACTTTAAAATTATGGCCTTTTCTAGACAATACATATTTTAAGCATTTTGCTCAGGTACCCAAATTATTCACAAGCCTCTCTTCAATGGTGGAAAGAAATTGGCTCCTCCAGAAGGTGGTTCTGCTCATCAGAGATCAGGCTCATCTCAAGCTCCTAATTAAGGGCAATTAAACTATGTGCACTGAAGTTTCTCATCCATAGGAGTGTTTGTACTAGTAGGGTGTGCTGACTTATATCAAAGAAACATATCCATTTTCATCAAGGGCTGGTAGTGCCTGGTGTTAAGATATACCAATAGCTGCAGAAAAAGAATGAGCTAACAACCTAGTAGGCATTGTGTAATTATACAGATCAGATCAAGAGACTATGTAGAGTATCAGGGTGACTAATTGTTCCTCTGTACATGACAAATTTTTACTCAGATGAGAAAAGTAAAGTTTTTCAATTGAACTGTAGTAAGCCATTAAAGCATGTGAAGGTTTGCCATGTACCTAACATGCACTATCAAGAGTGTTTCAGGTCTCACTTCATGTCACATCAAGTCATTGATTTTTTTCTTATTGATGCATTACAGTCCTGGGATTGGGATGGCAGAAGTTGTAGGGAAGTCTCTGAGGTGCAAGTCTGGGTAAAGCAGAGCATCATGACATGAGATACTTATCAAGTGATAATGTGAATGACTGAAAAAGAGATGAGGTTGGGACAAAGCCACCTCCAGCTGGGAAGTTATTGATCAGTTGGAGCCCAGGAACAGATAGCTCAGTGACAGCTGGCTGTCCCCAATTCCCTAAAAAATTAATCACTGAAGATAAATGCATAAAAAGACACCTTCTCAATCTGTTTCCTGCTGAAGCTGGTAGCAAAATTGCCATGTCTTGTTCCTTTCCACTCTCCAGTCTGTGCTGTGAGGCCCAGGTGTGCTCGCAGCAGCCCTCTTGTGATACCGTGTATTGGCACCAGTGGATTTGCCAAACGGTGCTTGTGAGGAAAATCCACAGGACTCATGTCCTATCACTGTGTACTCTCCCCTTGCTCCCTCTGCAGCATGCAGAACCAGGACCCAGTGTTTGAGCCTCTACAATATCAAACGCCCAGTTTTGGCCAGTCCTCTGGTGCAAACGGACAGAAGCATGAACAGCTCACCTCCAGGAATTTGCTTCCATCCTCTCAGATACAAACCCTCATTTATAGCTTATACATTGAAAATGATGGAGCTATGACAGCATAAAACCCCTTCTCACCAGCCCTTCCCTGTGTTTAAGAAATACATTCTCAGACCTAAACCTGTTAAAACTGGAGCAAAATGACTCATATAAGCAGCTTTTGTTTTCAGTAGGTGTTTTTAAAAACAAGAATTTCTTTCAAACAGTACAAGATCACTCTGTGATTTAAGAAGGAGTGCAGGAGTAGCCCTTTGAAATATGTCTTGGTTTCAAAAAAGTCATTCTACAAATATTTTTGTTGGTAAATCCATATTGTAGAAATGTTCACAGAAAATTAACACAGGTGGAACACAGCTTAGCCAAAGGAAATTAATTTACAAGTGTGATGGCATGAATATTCCCAAGAGGCACAGAGCATCTGAACTAATCCTTGTTATAATAGCTCTATGCTTCCAACGTCAACATTATGCTTGGATGAGAAATCCTTCTACCTACAAAAGATGCACAAAAGTCTGTTAATGAAGTCCAGTTAGATGTCTTTCTACACTGGTAAATACCAATCCCTTGTGAAACTATCAAGTTCCCACTGTAAGACAGGTGTTCACACAAAAAACCATTACAGTCCAAACAGGACAATGCTACCTGTTTTCTGAAGAATACTTAGCAATGTGTACTCAATGTTCTTTATGGTCTTTTCCAGCTGAACCAATTCTATGATTCTATGGGCTGTCGGCAGCTGATAGAACTTATGTGCTTGCATGTTATGGTGTAGACTTTGCATTTACTCTGCTGCTTTTTGTTTTTAAAGAAAGATGGCTGTAATGAGAGTACCTGAGAAGAGCATGAGCATCCATGGAAAACAATTCTAGGGAAAAGCAGGATGGGATGACACAACTGATTGGGCTATGCTGGAGGTTTTCTCACCTCTTGCCCTGATCTCTCCATAATTCCATCCCTTCCCTTCCTCCCAACCCTGTTACATTAAATTTGTTTAAATTCTAAACATTCAGGAACAAGAATGCTTCCTGGGTGTGCAGCCACTTTGGAAAGGAAGCTGCTCAACTGTAGCAACACGCTACTTGGAGGCATACATTTTGTGAATACTTTTTTCTCAAGGAAGAGTAAGGTTAAGGAGGTCAATGTTATTTTTCATGCTAACAGCAGTGAAATGGGTTGAATTAAGCAAGTTTGAAAACAGCTGTTACATTTGGTTACCAGATAAAAATCTGATTTCAATAAGGACCATTTTTCCTGTTTTGTGTTAAAACAGTAGTACTCTGCACTTTGTGAAGTCAGGGAAGCTTTGCCATTGACTCAAGAGACATGGGTTTCCCTCTGTGTATACAACAGACCATAAACATTTCATAAATGGTTGCAATCAAATACAAATAAATATCTTTAGTAGGCTCATCTTCTCAAGATTGATTGTGAAGAAGCTCCATAAAATGATATATGTTTGTACATCTACAATAAAGTTTAAAAAAGATCTTTTTTTTTTTCCTCCATGTTTTACATTACTGAATTCTCCAGACTGGTTCCTTTGATTTTAATCTAACAGGCTGAATTTGCAGATTGCCTAAAGATAAATGAATATTTGTCATCTGTCCCACTAACATATTTCTAATATATTGCTTCTGCTTTTGGCAAAGCTGCTAAGATTTTCATATAGTTTTGTTTTTTTTTTTTTTCCCTGTTGTAAAGCCAAATTTGTTTTGAATGACAAATAATTCATTACAGACTTAGGGGCTTTTTACCTCTCCATGCCTGAGATGTCTTTTCAGTGGTTTCAGGGCATTGTTCTAGCCAAAATATCAAATCCACTCTTCTATTTATTCCAGCATGCAGTTTTGTGTTTTACTCTGGCAAGCTTCCAGCTGAATTAATTTGACGTTCACTGATCAATCAAACTGTCTCATTACTACCTTCTGCCTGCCTTGTCATCACGGTCCACTGTTGACAAGAGTAAGACACGAACATCCGCAGGGTCACCTTCAGAAAATCTTCTATTTAATTGTAGTAGACCTACTGCTAAGCCCTGAGGTTATCAGCAATTTTCCTGGATGTCTCTCCCTTCCTTTTCACATGTGTAGTGAATTATTTTACATAGGCTCATGCAGTTCACAGATGGAGCAACTCCAGCAGAGTTATTTAAGCAGTGGCCTTAGTAATTACACTGAGTGTTGACATAAGGAGGAGTGTTTTATTTCAAAAACCACATGAATGACAGGACAAGTGGATCATTCAGAGAAAAGTATTCAGAAAGGGGTACTGAGGAAAACTGACAAAACTCTCAGTATAGTAGTATTTATTTTCATTATTCAAGTGTGAAAGCCACTTTCCTCATTATAAAGCACATTATTCTAATAAATTACTATTTATGAATGCCAACTGATAGTGATTGAAATTTGCCAAAGAAACAGTGAAGTGCCAGAGTAGGTGAGGATTTCCAGTTTCTGTTTACATATGTCTGAACTGACACTTGTAGCAATAGTTCTGAAATTCTTATGGAATTAAAACCTATGTGTCCTGTGCAGAAGCTGAAGAGTTTTTAGAAGAAGGTATCTGTGCTTTTGAAATTTTTCTGAGTCGGTTTAAATTTTCCACAGGAAGACACACTTTTTAGACATTCTATGAGATTTTGTCATGGAGATGTTCTGTTTCACATTTTACATGAATGTTAACACACATTACTGGAAATGGAACTGAAGTCCTTTAGATTCTCCTGATACAAATCTAATACAGTTTTGGTTGTCTTTAGATACAAATATTATCAGATTCTGGCATAGGAACATCCTAACTTTTATTGCCACCTAGGATCATATATGACACTGATCCTTATACATTACCAGGCTTCCAAGGCAGCACAACTACATCAGAATACGGATTTAATATTTCAGACTAATTTTGTTTGAAAAACATATAATATTCCCTATGCTTATTTTAAGATTCGGCTGCTGTGATGGAAAACCAAGTATGGTCTGATAGACAGAACTCATTCAATGCATTTCCCCTTATGTTAGGTAGTTGATCTTATTTTTCTCCCATTTCTTAGAATATTTTGTTGAGAAACACCTAAAAATAATTCAAGCAGTAATTTCTAAGTTGCATAGAATGTTTTTCCATTAATAAAACTTTTATCTGTGTTAAGTATATGTGTTGACTGGAGTCCTTCATGTGTACACACAGCAGCAAACGTCTCAACCTTGCAGATGTGTGGATTATCCATCAATAATGACACACTCCTGATCGTAACACAAACTCCATCGCTGCCACAAACTTGGTAAGGACATTTTTATAAGATGGAAGCTGTACAAGGTATGAGGTGGATGTTCCAACAAGTCAAAGTCGTAAGACATCACGGGACCAATTTACTAGGTGCTTAGAAACTAAAGGGTATCATTATCTTTAAGAGGAAAACTCACTTTGCAATAAAACAGAAGCCATCAATCTGGAGATGGGAGAGTTACAAGAGTTATTAAAAGGATAGGAAGTAACTTGGCAGCAAGCCTTTTGGTGTACTTCCTGAATGCAAAGAGGAATTCAGGTATTGACACTCCAGTCCCAGAGGAGAAGGTGCTGACTACAAAGAATCTGTAGAAACATATGGTCAAGTCTACACAAGATGTATCTGGAATAGAATTAATAAACTGCAAAAATATGAGACCAGCTGAGACAAAGCTCAAAGAATAGGAAAGATCAGGTCAAGAAAAAGTAGTTTTGTCAAGATTTATAGCAGAGATAAGCCCATTATTAATGTAGACCTGAATAAATCTCTTGTTATGTGTCGGTGGGAAAACATATTATTTTCGTCGCCATTCAAGCTAATGCCTGTTGCAGTGCATGTTTTCTCTTCTCCTGGATCTAAAAAAAGGGTTAAAAAGGGTATTTTGGGTAAAAAATGTATTTTGTCTCTCATGAAATGAGTAATTTTATGTTTAGTTTTCTACTTGATCACACAATCATACACAACCTGCCCTCCCTGCCCATGTTTGCAAATTTGTAACAATTTAACAGGAACTCTGCCAAAATCAGCTGCTGAATTCAGTATTTGCAGTGGGTTTTTAGGATACATCTATCAAACCCATATTAATATCACAGTCTAAGCAAGGGCCACCCATTGAGTCCTTTGCACCACACTCATTCCCACACCACATCACGTAACACCACACACCACCACTTTTAACTGTTGTGTGTCACTGCCAGGCACTTCTGAGAAACAGCACTAATACAGTGAGGAAGAAACCCAAATTTCTAGACCCCATTTTTAATAACATTTAATGTTATTTGAAATCCCAGTTTATGATTCATGCAAATTTGGAGGCTTGCAGCTTTTCTGCACACAGATTCCTCTTGGTGAACTGATCAGGTTGCTGCCAGAACAGAAAAAGCTTGTAAGGACATCAGTCCCGCAGGACGTGAAAATAAACTTATGAATCACTAGCTAAAAATCAAAGAAAAGGGGTCATGGAATACTTAAAATAGGCATACACATTAAAGAAAAGAGGGCTGGAGTATCTTATCAAAGTGTTGCATGATTTTCATGGTACCATTCTGGAAACATGCAGCAGCTTTGAGAAGCAGTGACTCTCATTCCATTTTTAAACTGCTATTAGTTTGGAGAAGCTTGGTTGTCATACCCTGAAACAGGAATTTATGTAGGCATGATAGAGAAAGGACAGAGAGAGACAAAGATTCTGCTTTGAAATATGACCCAGGACCTTTCTCTGACTCAACATACGACTCATGCAGAAGGCTTGTCCTAGCTTTGACAGCCTGGAATGACAACCCATGTCCAAATGAGAAGTCCTGGTGTTTACAAAGCTCATGAGAAATTACTGATTGTTCCAAGGAAGCTTTAATCAATGGAGCAAAGTGCTGTTAATAAAACCATGCTGCACTTCCATGCAACTTTACAGTTTGCAGCCCTCACTCTGCTAAATTTGGCAGAACTGCTGCCACACCAGTTAGGTGTCGCTATGTGGTCTGCCAAAGGCATTTCAAAGGCCCATTTTCCATCAGCAAAGAAGAGGCTCTCCAGCCCAAGATTATAGGTTGTAAGTCTCTGGCTCTCAGCCCTGCACCCTAAGTACTAAGCTTGAACCCATTAATTCAAGCAGAATCGTAAGAGTACAATCGCGTTTCCACTGGGTGCCAAGAGAGACATTTGTTGACATCAAGAAAATGCTTGAATTTTGTTTCCTACAGTTAAAGCTATAATAAACTGAGAATCCTTTTATTTTCCTTCTTATTTACAATACAGAGTTGCAAGACAGATGGTAAGAACCTATATAGTAAAAAGAAAATGGTAGCTTTAATTGGCATTTCTTTTAAAAGGATTACTGTTTGATAGAGACTTGTACTTGCCCTTGCTAAGGGAAGGAAATTAGGTCTTTGATGGAGGTTTAGGATTGTGACTGAAGAAAGAGTATATTTCATTCTTGGGATGGATGGTTTATTTACAGCTGGCTGTGTAGCATTAGTTTATCAATTACCTCTCAAAATGTGATTTACCTATCTGGAGGAAAAAAAAAAAACCAACATTGTTTTTACCGTTTCTAATGATCAGTTCTCACAGTTCTTGTTATTCCCAGCTGCAATAAAATAGTTCTAGTGACAGAAGTTCCAATGTGTTCTGCAAAAGTTCCACTGCTGTCAGCATAGAGTCAGCATATATCTTTTCTCCATCCGTTATTTTGTGTGCTATCTCTTTGAGATGCACTTGTATTCCTAACGGTAAGAGAAGAAAGGTTGGGTGGTGTTTTTTCCCCCCAACAGATTGGTCTGTGTACATTTTTAAATGTGTATATTTATTTTAAAAAGGAAAAAAAGTAAGAAACTGTCAAGAAACTGAATTAATCTTTCTGAAAATGAAGACAATCTGTCATCCAAGGCCCAGATAAGAAAAGTCTACAAAACACTCGTTAGACGTACAATAGGATGCAAAACAGACCCCAAACTGTTCCTATCAGTGAAATCTCTTAAGGATTCAGAAATCTCTCAGGAGCAACTGATCATGAACAGATGTCACACAGTGCCTGAAATCGTTCCATCATGTGATTCTAGGAGAATTGAATCTGACCTTGATTTACCTTATTTCCTTCCATTTGCTTACCAAAGCTCTAAACTGAACGTCACAAATATTGAAGGGTGTGTTTTGTCACTAATGTTAAAGGAAAAATGTATTTTAGGGTATTTCTTCCATTCCCCTTGATTGGTGACACCTCCATCCCTATGAAGGTAAAGGCTGACTCTTACCCTTTCTGCTGTGTTATTTTATTTGCCTGGGGAGCTATGGTGAAACAGCTGGGATCAGACAATTCTACTCAAGAACACCAGCAGGTTCTGCTCAAGAACACCAGGATTCAACATACTAATGCCAGAAGAGCCACTGCTTAGCATAAAGCAAAGGATGACCAAGACCTTGTTCCTACCAGTGTGATGAAGAGAAATGGAGCCAAATTTTACACTGAGTGGTTTCTGGATGGAAGGATTAAGCTTTTGCTCTTCCTTAGTTCAACTGTTCTATCCTGTTTTGGTTTTGCAGGAAATAACATCACCTTGGCATAGTCAAGTGTCAATCAGATTTCTGAAAGTGTGACCATTTCAGTCACCTTTGAAGTGTAGCACTTGCTATTCTCTTCCCTATTTTCTCCTTCTTTTGCTTCATACTGTTCAAGTGTTGGTAAATTAAGTCCTTGATACTGCAAAGGTTGTAAGCATGTGATTAACATTAAAATGGCCTGTCAGCAGTCTCAAAGTGGATTTCATCATGGGACTACTGAGGTGCTTAATGTTCAGCATGAAATAATTGCTCTGCCAGTTAGAAGGTCTGTTTGCCATGTTGTGCCTATATTACTGCTGTAAGTTAAATTACCACAGTCTATAAAACACCTTGTAGTCCATTTCTTCTGGATGAAAGGAGCTACGCAGAATAAATTGCAGTTTCTGAAACACAAACACCCACCTGAAATGATTATGGAAGAAAATACAGGAAAATGGTAGTAGAGGTACTATTTCACTTTGGTATAGCAAAATTCAATGTATTCTCTTTGTCTCAGATGATTTTCTCTTGCTAATTCTCAAGTTTCACATTCACCAATTACAAGCAAAATACCAAAGTAACAGTAAGGCGAAGCATCAGGGGTATCATTTGTCTACCAATACGCTGCATCTATTCATAACTAAATCTAAAATGCAGCTCAGATATTTTATGTCAGAAATCAAGGTAGGAAATCATTCAAATAAGCATATTCCTACTCTCTGAGAAATCTGCTTTGGACTGATTTTAGAGCATGTTAGCTGTACATTAGAAGAAAGAGACAGAGCAAATATGTATATGCTAATATGGTCTTCAATGACACATTTCAAGGGGCATAAAAGCACATCAAACTCTTCCATCTTTTTTTTTTTTTGCTGGTCTACGAGGAGATAGCAGTAGTAAGTGGCATAAAATCATTCCATTTTGAACAGTAACCTGACCCCTTGTTTTCAATTGTGTCAGAACTAAAAGCTCAAAGGGACAATGGGAAAAGATGGCACCCTAGAGACAGATAGATCACACAGTTTTTTCTATCAATCAAATCGTCTTTGTGCTCAGGTGGACTGAACTCAACAGTGTGGCTTGAATTAGAAGTGCTGACATAAATTTACCCTCAGCATTTGATATACCAACTGCACTTTCATGCAAAAAATAAGATTTTTTTCACTGATGTGGTGAACATGATTCCTTGTTCCTTGAATCACCCAAAATGCCTTAGATCTAAGCATTAAAAGCAGCCTCTGACCTAGCACATTGGTTACTGATGTGCTCTAAGGTATTCTGAGGTGGCACTGACTACCACATACATCTTATATAATGTACTGTAATCTTGCCAAGAAATAAATGCAGGTGAGTCCTGGGTAGTCCAGATGAACAGGACAGTTAAAGCCATAGAGTTCTTTGAAGAGATAAAGGCTAAGATACTTAGTGGCTATGGTTATTTGCATCTGAAAATATTTTGAGACTAGTTTTGGATTGATTCCCTACTGTAATCAGTTAAACTGACATCATCAGTTTTATGAGAAAATTCAGAAATACTTCTACTTGGCAATTAAGGGAAAACTATGTTAAAATTATTTGCTCTCTATAGTTCAGGACAACAAAGAGAATTGGCTGAAAATGCAGCTTCTTCAACTGTACTTAAAGGAAGTACTCAAACAATTGCAAAAGCCATCTGTGACACAAAGCTTGTGGTGGTACTGATAGGACCCACATCTGAGCTTCCCACCAGATAGCCGCTGACGTTAACAGGATCATGAGTAAGTCAAAGGAACTCTTTCCTTGGTGTCTGTGGTCCTTCTCTTGGGTGATCCCTGGGCAGGAACCTAAACATGTACCCCTCCATGCCTGGGATGGTAATTTGCATCTGAAAGCCACAATTAGATAGTCCAATTGCAAAATCAACACTTAAAATGTGGCTACAGATGGGGTGAGAAATGAAGGGTTATGCACAAGAGGAAGAAGATATTTATGGCTGATATTTGAAAATAGATGACGAGTGGTTGCAGTAAAGATACGCACACAGGTTCCTCCAGATGGCCAGAGCTGCAAAGAGGAGGAAATTCAAACATCAGCAGCTGCGGGTTTGTATGGGAATTGAGATGAAGTTTCTGATAAAATAAAGATATGAGTCCATGCCAGAGGTATGTAAATCTTAATCTGCTAGAACGTTTCACAGACAACTACTTGATACCCATTCTTGTGGACTGTATTGTCTGCACTGTTTTGCCGAGCTTTAAACTGAATAGAGATAAAATGAGATGATATTTGTGCAGCGACGTGCCTAATGATGGGTAGGTGGGAATTTGTCATTAATTTCTCCTTTTGATTGTGTATAATTAAGAACATATCTGAAACATATATAGAGATACATAAAAAATCTTTGCACCTGGTCCGTGGGAGCATTGCAAACTTGTAAATATCATTTAGTGATATTTAACAAACCAGCCAAGGTTTGACAAAAATAAACAGCACTAGTGTGAAAGAAAGCAAGCATTTTCATTAAACAATATCTTATGAAACCAGTTATATTTAACTTCCTTACAACAGTGAAAACTCCAGTACCTTGGCATGCAAACTGTGGTGTTTTGCTTGGCACACCATACAAGTTATGTCTCGTGCAAGGAAGAAAACTTTGGTTCTTAAAGTAAGAATCAATTATTTAGCATTAATTTTTGAATATATAATTCTATGTATAACTTACACATGCAAATATATAGTTATGGTTATATAAATATACACGAAAAAGCTTCAAAATACACATATACATATTTCCAATGTGCACATGTATATGCACATATATGGATAAATTTCACTTTCAAGACTGTTCCCTAGCTACCACAGAAAAGAAATCCTGCTACATTTTCAAAGCTGGGCTCCTCATCTCAGACTTTTTCCCTTGGAGTTTCATAAAAAGTCAGAAAAGCAATTTCAAAGCACTGAGTCTAGGTTTTCAGTCTTTAGCTGGGAAAAATCAGCAGAGCTCTGTATTCACTACAAAATATATCTGTGTCACAAACAGTTTGGTTAATGTAGTTAAAGCCTTAAAAAACTAGATTTACCCTACAGACTTCACATAAGCTGAAATTTGGGGATCTCTATAGTTGAAGCCTACATGGTACTGACCTGAGCAGGGCTTTGGTATCACCAGTATTATTATTGCCATAGTGCTGCTGATTTAGTGACAAAAAGTATTGTAGTATTAATTTGGAACACCTTGATAATATCAACTACATCATGTGGGTAAACAATAAATGCTGAGTCAAGGTAAGCCTCCTCAGCAGACTTCCCAGGAGCATGAAGTAAAACAGAGACAAAAGGCAAAAACACCTTAATCAAGACTCAGTAAGAAGGTAAAGTGCTCAAACTAAACAGCCAGCCTCTGTAGGCACGGATCTCACAAGTGTACTGCTCAGATTCAAATGGCAATAGCTGGCTACATGAACTTCTCTATGCCCTGTACTATTTCAACTCTCAGTCTAGAGATTTTGGAAACAGATTCAATTCCAGGGTTAGAAAACTCCCATCCCATGTAGAAGCTGAGCTGGAAGGCAGGTTGAATTTCTCTTAAAGTTTTTTTTCTTTTTCCTCTAGAAGTGCTACATTATTGTCATTATGCCAATAAAGTCCACTTAGACTGTGTGAAGGGTCTCATTTGTTTCATAAAACACATATAACAAAGAAGTAAATTTCAGCAGTGATTGACTGACAGCTGTCAAGTAACACACAGGGCAATTCAACTACCAGGAACTGCTGCTGTTAATCTAGGCACCACAAAAACCCAATGTAAAAGCTGGTGTTGGTGAAAGGGTTTTCTGAAGCAATAGCCTAGCAAACTCATTTTTGTCATTACCTTGCCTTTTCCCCACTTTCCACATACAAGCTAAAGGAAACTATGTAAAGAAAATCTAATGAACAAGGTAGAGCATTGGCTGATTTTCTTGAGCCAAACCTTCATGCCAAGCAATCATTACCAGAATTTTACTCACAAATACTAGTTGTGCCATGCAACGTTCTTGTGAACGTTGTTCTTGTGAACTTCTTTCTAGAAGCGTTTATTAAGTTGAACACAGCTCTATAAAAATCTGGCAAGAATCAGGATTTCACTAGCAAATCACTTCACAGTAGTGAATAATTTGCCATAAATAAATCATCACATTTTTTCCTCTTGGTGAATTATCCACAGATGATCATTTAAGCAAGTATTCTTGTTGGGCACGGTTATTTACCATGTATCTTCTGTAAATATTTACTGTTCTCTAGTTTATTCATAAGTAGTCAGCTACAAGTTTACAACATCAGTGGTATGATCAGCACACCCTTAGCAAGAACTAGAGTAATCTTCACATCAGGGTTATGTGATTTTTTTCCTTGTTCTCTTTTGCAAATCTAATATTTCTCTTTTCCCAGAATCCTAACACAGTCCAATACATGTTGCTATTTCTAGAAATGCTCCTTCTCTCTTTCTGGAGACTAGAGGGTCACTGCATTTGGTCACAGTCCTCATTTCCCCCTCTTGGGGAATCCCAAGTTTTGTACTGTATGGGTACTGAAACCACATACATCTTTAGGTTCCTAAATACATTTAAAGACTTGAGGCTTAGGGAGAGGCTAGATTATAGATAATATCTAACACATTGAACCCCACATTGAGGCCAATCAGCAGAACAAACTCTGCTCTCAGTGTGTACTGACACGTCCATGCTGCTCCCAGGGCTAAGCTAGCTCACTATGAACCGGGGAGTACAGAAAGCTCCCTGACTCCCTGCACAAGGCAGCTAGCAGGCTGGAGCAGAGAGCAGTGCCAGACTCCAGTCTAACAGAAATTAAAGCATTACAAATTTCACCCCTTCTATTATTAAGTAATTCCTTTAAGTTATACTTTCTGTTATTCATTTGACTATAAAATAAATAAGGTGTATATGTATAATTCAGTAAAGCCAAAGCAATATTTCCATACAAAAGAGATTCTTTATGTAAAAATGCCCTCAATTAACACTTTAAAACATTCATCTGAATTTAGACTTTTCTTAAATGGATCAGGACCTCAAGCAACCAAAACAAATACAACACTACTATGGTCAGTGCAGGAGTGATGATTTATTCCAGTTCAGTTTCTTCCTAATGATTTGGAGCTGTCGAACATGACACTCCCACACTGTCTACTTGTCAAAAGCTCTGATCCAGAAAACATTTTGAGGACAGAAAGAAGAGATAGGACTCCCAGCTGTGCTGAGGATCTGCCAAAACAAGTAGTAGTGTTGGGCAGCTGGGAAGATTCTGCTTAAAAGATTTAACATTTGTTAGCTGCACTTCATTAAGAAATGAATACTGCAAAGTAATTTTAAGAAAATGTATTCTAATGATGCCACATAAAGTTGGTACCATAGTCTCAGATGTAAAATTGTAAATGAACTAGAAGAAAAACATGACACTACTTATTTTTCACCCTCAAAATAACAAGATTGTTTGTTACTTCAGCTTTTTACAAGATCTGTCTTTTCAGCTGAATTACAAGACAGTAGCTAACAAAATAAACATGCTAAAAGTCTTTTTTTTTGCATTTCCTACTTAACAAAAGCTTCCACTGCAATTTAGCCATAGGAAGGCATCCAAACTCCCTCTGCTCTCTCTTCTTGAGAAAGAAGCCAAGGTCATTAGGTGCCAAAAGATACATTTACAAAATGCCTTCAGAGGTTGTGCTCCTAGGGAATTGGATGTCTGGCTTAATTACTGGTCTTGAAAATTGCTATCTCTATCTTAAGATGCTTTTATGACCTTGAAAATTTGGCCTTAAACTACTGCTGAAAATGAGATTTAGAGACATAATATACTGTTGGCATTCTCTCTGGGATCTCAGTACCAAACAATGGGCACCTATTATTGAATAATTAAGGAAAAAAAAAATATGAATTATTCAGGAGAGCTATGGTTCCCTTCCCAAAGGAAACTGTCATATCCCAAATGTGAGCCTGCAGACAAATAAGCTTGTGTCCTGCTGAGTTACAGCCACCCTGAGCTGTACAAGAGAAACTGCTGCAACTGCTCCACCTGTCTGTTGGCATCCGAGTGTTTGCAGAAGCTGCTGCTCCCTGGAGGGTAGTTCAGGGACTTCTTGTAAGCAAGACAGGGGGTTTCTGTCCAGTTAACTCCCCTCTCCTGAACTGCTTTCTGGATAGACCTTTCTCTCCTCACTGTCCCAAGCATCCATAGGTACTTACAATGCTTTAGCTGGGCTTAAGGCTGCCCTGTAACAATCCAGCCTCTGTTGGACAGCCTACCACCAACCCCTGCATGAGATAGCATCTGATATTCAGTCCAGCTGCAGCCTTTATGCATTGATGTGTGTTTAGTTTCTAAAAAAATCAATTCAGCTGATCATCAGGTGAACATAAGGCTGGACATAAGCATCGCTGAGGTGACATGAGCCACATGAACTCCTGTATGAGGGGTGCCGTAGGAGACTCCTGCAGCTCACTGCTGCTCACACCACCCTAACCTGAGCCATGGCAGGTCCTTTTAACAGCAATAGAAATCATTTTCCCCACTCCCGTCTTCTGGCAAAAGCAAACAAGAAGATCCCACAGCAAGCCTCAAAATAGAAGCTTTTTCCTCGCTTAACCTCATGCCGATAACTAATTAATTAATTAAGGTTAGTTGAGGTCAGGGTCCAGAATCTGAGCAATTAAACTGTTTGCTCCCCTGCTAAAACAAACCACGTGCATGAAGCAAGCTGCCAGGCTTGTTATTTGTGAGATTTGACTCTGGAAAGGAGGTGTCACCCCACTCCGGCTGTGGGGCTACACCACAGGCTCAGGCACGGCATGGGAGAGGAGAAAAGAAATCCAGCTAACTTTTGTTTTAAGAATTACTTTTCCTGTCCTTAATGTGAACTTCAATATCTGGTATTTTAATTTTAAAGGCCAGTTCTTGAAATCGAGTGATTAGATACAATATCTCACCTTTGACAAGACAGCCTTTGTGGGTTCAAAGATGAGCTTGCAAATGAAAGCTGATTAAAGCCCGAGGGGTCAAAGCCAAAGATGGAAATAAAAGTTATCTGACATGGGCTTCTTTTTAAAGATCACGTGCAATCCTATTGCACAATTTTTGACTTGCATAATTTAGAGGTGCAGAAGCAGAACATGTAGTTCATGGAGGGACAAAGGTGACCTGGGCTGGGTGAGGTGGAAGGAGCAGAGACTCTACGTGAGGGATTCTGTGATGGAAATGCCTGATGAGGCAAGCTGCCCCTCCAGCCCACCAGGCATTAATCATGACCTGGCCAGTTATAAATATATAAACAGACAGATCACTTCTGCTGTAAATAGCTCAGAGCTACTAGCTGTGAGGATTGTACTCATCTGTTTAAAAATTAATAGTATTTTAGTGTGAGCATTTTTTTTTTTTTCACCAAACCTCTTCATACTCTTCAGGAAAATGAAGATGAGCTTGAGAACATCCTATAAACAGAAGATGAGCATGCAGCTCATGGACATCATATGGTCACAGCTTGACAAAGCCCTTGGCACTTGGATCTGGATGGATCATGATTATTATTTGCTTGGATTTTCTGTCATTCCCAGGAATCTCTATATTTTGCACTTGTTAATTAATCCAAAGTTGTGATGAAGTGATCAAGCAAGCTTTATAAATCACAAAAGAAAATGTGTCAGAAAGGTCTGTTCATCTCCCCCTCCCAAAGCACTGAAGAGTTACTAAAGGTAATCGTGTAAGTTGGCTAGAAAGGTTGTACTTGCAGGATTTAATTCTTCTTATTGAACGTTAGGCTTTCCAAGATGTAATAGGTTAGTGGTAATTTCAATAATTACAGGTGCTATCAAATGAACATCTGCAGAAACATAATTTTAAAAAACCTTTTCCAAACTACAACAAAAAGTTATTGGCCCTAAAAGACTTCCGTGACCCTCCAACCTCTGCAGTGTCATGCATTGTAACCAATGAACTATGCTCTTTATTGGACTGGAAAAAGAGAATCAAAGAGAACACACTTGGGAGGCTGTTTGATTTACTTAGGTACATGCTTGCACTCCCAAGTGAACAGCTGAGCAGAGCAAGACTTATCAACATATTTAAATATGGGACCAGAATGAGTAGGAATGCAGCTGTAGCAAAAGATGGTGAAAGCATGGATGAACTTATATGGCAGATATGTGTTAGCAAAAGAGTAAACCAAGCTTCAGCTCTACAGATGGTTTTCCTCAGCTAGAAATCGGCTTTGTTCTGACACATAAAAAAATTTAATACCTTGCTAAAGAATCCTCTGGTTTACAAGACAAGTTGTTCTGGAGAAGAATATAAACTTATTGGCAGCTTCACTGATAGTCTATGCTTCAGATTCATTTTTTTTAAGACACAATGTCTGAAGCCACATTTCTCCAGTGATAAAAATCCCATTGGTAAGCCTGACAAAATCCTAAAGGGCTAAAAAGCAATGAAGAGGATTTCTAATGGTAAGTTATAAATCCTTTTAGAGAATATCTTGGTTTAAAATAATTCAGGGAGGGGGGAAAAAAAGAATCCTAGAAATGAGGTAGTTCTATTTAAAAATCCTTCGGTAAAATCAAGGACACTTAGGAAGGCTGCGACTTGCTAAGGCAAGAAGATGACACTGAGCAGTAGCTTTTTCTGGTCACTAGGCCAGTGAGGAATCGGTCACCTAATGCCAGCAGAAGAGACCATTTGTTCAGTGCTGTCTGTAATCCCATCTTCCAGAAAATATATTAAGTTCTCCTCATTAGGTCAATAAGAAGTCATGAGAAAAGGTGATGTGTGCAGCTGCAGCAAATGGGATCTTCAGAGCAAGCAGTGATGTCAAAAAGGAAGCAAATAGCAGAGTGGAGTGCATTTGGGTGATTTCCCCTGTAAAATGGGTAAGGCTTTCTTAAACCAATGTTTCTTGTACCACGAATGACATCCACTTAAAACCCTACACAGTATTTAAGGCCTGATTTTCAAGCTTTTTTTTTTTTCCCCCACACACCTATTTGTGTTGCAGTAATACCTGATTTATAATTCTAGTGTTTGTTTTAGAAGGCTTTTAATTTTAATCCATAATTTGGAGGTAAATGAATGCACATCTTCACCCCCAGTGGTACTATGTATGCAGTGCAAGTCACACTGGCAGAATACACCAGTTTCTGCTGAAAACAGAAGATATGTATATTAAAAAAAAAAAAAAACAAAACTGAAATAATTTCAGTAAGCCTGAAACACTGCAAATATATAGCTCATTCTACAAATTGAATGGACAAACTGCATAGCTAATATTTTTCCTCTGCTAGCTTTAGAATAGACGTGAATTTGTTGTGGAAATTGCACATCGAATGAAATGTGGGTGGGGGGAAACCAATTGGGGTCTTTGCACCTCATGTCACCAAAGGCAGAACAAGAACCATGATTAATAATTCATTATGTTAAATTATTAATTTATCAAAGAGGCTACACTCTCCAGTCACCCAGGTTTTAACAGGGACGAAACCAACTGGATTCCACAGGAATCGATAAGCCTGCTGCATTTAAATAAATAATTTTACACCTTCTGGAGATTTTTAAGCTGTTTTATAGCCTTCTAGAGCAGAAGAACAACACTTGTTAAGTTCTGCAGGCTGCAAAGAAGTGATTACTATTCTCTATCAGTAGTGACGGTGCTGCTCTTTGTACGGTGAGTAATTAGAGAAAGAGAGCTCACGGCTGAAAGCCACACTTGACAAGAGGCAGGGAGAGGTGGGAAAGTCTCTCAGGCACAGGCTTAGGAAAATGATCTTTATACATTGGAGAAACAGACTGAAATTTGGAAAATGAAATTCACACAAGTGAAAAGTACTAGGGTGAGGAAGGCAAATCAGATGTGCCAACACAAACTGAGGCACAGCCGGCGCTGGAGCTACAGTGAATGAAAATGGAAAATGAAGGAAAGCAGTGGAAGAGTTTGCAGATGTCTGCCAGAGGGCAGGACCTGTACATACATTGCTGACCAGCACGTGCAGAGCAGCACCAGCTGCTCGGTGGAGTGAGGTCTGAAGGATGCTCACCTGGGCAGCTTGCATGGCAGGGCAGCCCTTGCCCTCCTCCTCATGCTGGCCTCTGCTCTCATTTAAACACAGAAGTTTTCCTTGTGTTCTGAGAGCCCAAGCCCCCAATTGGATTTAGCCTGAAATATTTTATTCAGCAGATTTGATTTTAAGCTCTCAGCAAGGAGCTTTGGGATAGCTCCAACCTCTGTGTGTGAATAACTTAATCCCTGAAAAGCATTTGCCTAACCCTAAATCTAATCTTAACCTGAAACACTGTGTAAGCTGTGGAGCCCTTTTAAGGTGAAAAGGCACAAGCAAGACATGTTACAGACAGTAGTACAAAACTCTGCCTGTTGCAAGGGAAAGCAGTGGGCAAGAGGAGACCTCTGAGCAACCTTGCTATGGGAGTCAGCCTAAGAGAAAATAAATCAAATGTCCAAGGGGCTATTGCAGGACTTTCATGGGCCACCTGACCAGTATCTAAACAGCACAGTCACTCTCTCCTCTGCAGCATCAAAGATGGAGAAAGATATGTAAAGAAAGGACTTTAATATTAAAGTAGAGCTCCATTTATCCTCTTTATAACTGCAACAACTCCTATCAGGACATTCCTCATACAGTAATATATGGCACAATATGTTTTTAGAAATGGTTCTCAGTCATACCTTTGCTAATTCAAAATGAGAATGTAATGGTATGGGAATTTAATAGTTTCTCTGCTGTGTCACATAAAACTTGTTCCATATTCATGTAATAGCTTATTACTGATATGATAAAATAGTATTGACACTGAAAAGCCATTTGTTTCAGAAGCACTGCAAACATTAAACCTTACAATAACTATACTGGCTACTAAAACATACAGCAACACATAAAAGCCTTGTATGAGGCATTGTAGTCAGCTGCTGAATAGATTGCATATTAATTAGAGGAAAAAAAACCCATCTGCCAAAATAGAAATGCTTTGTGATGAAGTGGAAAGGCTACCTAACTGCTTATGTATTGCAGAAAACTAATTAATCCACTCACCTACTTGAAAAGTGATTCAGGGCTCGTGTATCTCTGAACACATTTTAAGCAGGTAAAATCATTTATATTTGTCAACCTCTTCAGCCTTTTCTGGGGAAACTCTTTTCTGCCAGAAGCCCTATCAAAGAGCAGTGCCTCTGCCCAGGAGAAAACAATGACTTCAAAGGACCATGAAGAACAGGTCATAAGGCATCTCTCAGTTTTGCTTTGGATTAGGCTATGCTTTGGATCCTGACTATGTGAGATTCAGATACAGACTTTCTTTTAACATTAATATTTACAAATATATAAATGGTGGGTGTCAGGAGGTTGGGACATCCTTTTTTTCTATTGTAACAGGACGAGGGGTAATGGGAAGAAGCTGGAACGCAAAAAGTTCCATTTAAACACAAAGCAAAACTATTTTACTGTGAGAGATCCCCGGCCCAGGCTGCCCAGGGAGGTTGTTGAGGCTCCTTCTCTGGAGGTTTTTAAAACCCACCTGGATCTGCTTTGGCGGGAGAGTTGGACTAGATGATCTCTAAAAGTCCCTTCCAACACCTACCATTCTATGATTCTGTGATTTAGTTGACTGCTATTTACTATCTATTTAGTTGTCTGTTACCTACTGCAGATAAACTTTAGGAGTTGCTAATACATGCATATAACTTCAGATCCATTGATTTGGAAACACACATCTGAGAGGAGAACTTGGTAAAATTAGAATCCATTTGATCAGGACATCAAAACCTAGACCATGTAGAATTGCCAACCATGTTTCTGAAAGAGCTATCAAGGTGAGGCTACAAGGCTATTGAGATCAAACTCATAACACTGCAGGAAAAGGATACATATTGATAACACAGACACAATATTATAACCCAGCCAGATCCAGTATACTCATCCAATGATTAGATCTAGTAAAAATAAAGGATTGCTACAACCTGTAGTTGAAATCTGACCCTAAATCATATGGCTTAGTAGTCATTCAGAGTCTTACTGAAGTATTTGTCTGTAAAGCATAGCTTCTTGCAGCATCTGAAAATATTACACAGGCAACATGCACATCTATTATGCACAGGAGTTCATATTGGAAGATGTGGGAGACTTGTGATTGTTAGTTAATAAAGACTCAGGGGAAAAATCATTCATAAATACATAACCTATTTCAAAGCATCACAAAATGAAGAGTCTGAGACATTTTAGCAAACCTCCAAACTACATTTTAAACTCTCAAGTTATGAAACAAATTGCTCCACATTGAGTCACTACCAAAAGGAAACTATCTTTAATGACAGCAGAAAGAGAAGTGGATGGCAGAAATTCCTCACATCTGCAAAGTACCTTACTTAAATGATAATTATTTTCTATAAAGTGCTTTTACTCTTAGTCACTATTTACTTTATCTATTCTGAGTCATATTAAGCTTAGTGTCTCAGCTGCAGAGAATTTCATTATACCATTTGTTAAAGCATCTTTAATAGGCCAATTTCAGCATCCATCTACTGTATCTCACTAATGGTTTTTATTTGCTAAATTATACAGTTTAGATGAAACACACTTCAACAAGAAATGTGGTTGTACTACTACAGATGTCACACTAACAGCCAAAAGACTTTCTCTGAGATCACTGTGCCTACCAGAAAGAGAGAGTCTGAAATCAGTGAGCTCAATTCTGAATCCTTACACTGGTAAAACTTCCAATAAATTGCTTAGAACTAGAATTAAAAATTTACATTAAAACACAATTTGGTGGTTTATTCAAAAGAACTAAAAGCATTTATTTGCTATTTTTATTTGTAGACTCTAATCTACACACTTAGATTTAAAGGTCAAATCAAGACTTCAAGGACTTCACTGACTCTTCAGTTTGAGCCATGCTATTTGCAGTGATGCTTTGTGTGGGAGTGACACATTAAAATAAAGCAAATTTACCTTGCATTGTAAACAAAACAAAGAGTACAGCAAGTCTTGCCAGTGCTGCTACCTGCTCTAATTCTCAATAGGTCTCTCCAACTACTTTTTTGTAATCAAGCCATCTATATTTCAAAAATTATATACTTCAAAGTGTCTTTATAGAAAATGCATCAAGCACAGTTCATACTAGAAGACTTTCAGTCATGTATATCTGTAACTAAGAAATGCAACAGTGTAGGAAAAATACAAGCCTCAGCCTCGTTTTTCTATATTATTTCTTCAACCTTGTGTCCTGGCTTAGCCTGGACTAGACAGAGCTGCTATGAGCAGGCTCTAACCCTGCATGAACTGACCTTTCAATCACACTGTGTTGATTTTTGTAGTGGTTTTGGGTCCTACATCTATCATCCTTTTCCTTCTTAAATACCTGATACTTTCAGAAAACTAAATCCAAGAATTGAAGACGCTTTCAGTCTCTATTAGGTGAGGGGAAGAGAAGTGTCATTTCAGCTGAAACCACTCAAGTGATGTTATCAGTTACATTAACGCCTAGAAAGAGTATCTCCACTGAGAGCTGTCAACAAGCAAACACACCTTGAATTCAAGGGTAACTTTCAGGCACCAAGTGTAGATAATTTGACTAACCTAGTTACTTAATTCCCTAATTTGTCAGTGCACATCCCTTTCTATAAAAAAAAAAAAAAAACAAACACACACCTCTCTCTCTGCCTGCAGGAGTTATTGCAAAGGACCAAAGCAACAAGAGATGCTGCCAACTGCTATTTTCTTACTACTTTGAATTCATGTGACTTTTAGACAGCTCAGGCAGAGTTTTGTGTTCTGATCATCACTAAATATCACAGAAGTTTCCATCAATCAATATGTAAATGCAGAGTAGAGTTTGGTGTAAAAAAACCCACAAGAATTATCACCTTCTTGAATGACATGTTTGCTCAAGGTGAAATGCCTCAACAGCAGAAGACAACTCTTACAGATAAAGTCAAGAAAGACCTTCTGCTCTTACGGCCTTTTGTGGATAGAACCCAAGCAGATCTGATAAGCAGAGATGAGAATTAAACATCTGGTGTCCCCTGCCCATCTTGAGCTTTTCTATCCCTCCAAGGGGGAAGCAAGAAGTACCCAAAGGTGTCTTTAAAGAGGACTGAGGTGCAATCAATGAAAGAAGCAGCTGGAGGAGCAGAGGCACAATCAAACCCTGCAGCAGAGAAGTCCATTAGCTTCCATTAGTGCTGTTAATGGAGATGGAAATTCTGTAGGTTTGCAGCTAATGTGAAAAGAAAGGTGGCTGCTCTCCAATAATCACCTGCCCTGGATTAATCACCAGAAAGGCAGTTCAGCTGAATGTTGTGCAGGATTATAGCACCTTGAATTTTGTCTGTACAACCCTTTCATACAGTGAGGTCAGGAGCAGTTAACATGGGCAGTCCTGGGTAAGAAGAGCTAAAGTAGTAGGTGATCTGGAAAGCAGATACCTGCAATTAACTTCACTTCCCAGTGGACTTTGTTTTCCTGGTGCTGTTTTCTTTTCTCATTAATTAATTCCCTCAGGTAGTTAAAAGGAATATGATCTGCGGGCTCAGTTTTAAGAAGTCAGGAGAGAAGTTACCTTTTTTCCCCCCCTGATATTTCAGTGTATCACAGGGTGTTTTGTAGTTGTTGGCAAAGGATTGACAGTTGATATTCCTGAAACACATTGATTTACTGGCTTTTGATGCCAAATAAATTATTAGCCCTAGCTATATCTTTATACTTGTTTCCTTCTGTATGTATTTTCTCTTTCATTAACGTATTTGGAAGTCATTACACACTGTTGAAATCTCTGCTATCTTCCTCTGTTTTGGTGCAGTTCGGTTCCACAACTCCTTTCCTATTCTCAGTGAATTTATGTTTTCTTGAAGAACTATGAAATGGGAGTGAAGTTGAAAATGAGTGCAGGTTTTGTCAGGTATCTTTGCAAAAATAACATACCCTCATATCATTCAACCCAGCCAAGCACTTAAGCACATGCTTATCTTTAATAGCTCCACTGAAATCAATGAAACAACTGACATGACAGCAAGATACTGATCAAGGGTTTGCTCAAATGGGTGCTTTATGTCATACGATTATAAAGAATTCCTACTTGGGAGCCAGGAAAGTATTTTTCAAGCCTGCTGTTTACTGGTTTCTTGTATGAATGTCCTCTTGATTAGAACAGCATAAGCACCACAATCTCTATATGAAATATTTGGAAGATACATATTTTTTAGGTTTCCAAGCAGTGCTTTTCTTTTAAATAGGATGTGAAAGCCAAGGCAACTTTATTCTCCTTTTACACTCAAATGCTCTGCTGCCATATGTCTATAATGTTCTCTGGTCGGTCTCATGAATGCCAGCAGTATAAAGTACACCTGCTGTGTCCATCTCAGTGTTTTCTTTTCAGTTTTTGTTGTGGTTGGAACACATTTCTCTGATTACTGCCTAGCATCTTTCAATGAATTTCATCTTACTGAACTATCTGTTGGATTTTTAACTGCATCCAGCATTTTTGCCAACAACATAATCTCAGCAACACTTGTTGTTCTGTTTATTTAGCTCCCGACACCATCTCTTCATCACATGCCCTCCTTCCATTGTTATGGCTGTTTTCCAGATAATAAGCTTCAAAAAATAATGCAACTAGGTTTTTTTGGTGTAGAGACAAAGAAAAAGGTCTCTGATTGCAAAGACCCTGCTCAGGAGTGCCCGTTTGTGACAATTTCTGCTGTCTTTATCATCATGAGCAGAAGAGTAGAGAGATGGGGTTTTGTCTTCCCTGACACACTTGGAAACAATTTCACTATGATTAACTAGAGGACCAGGTCAAGTTCAGACTATGCCAACACTTCAGCTGAGCTTCTCAGGGCCAAACTGCATGATGGAGGAGTGTGAAGTGAGTTATTTTAACTCTATGTTTTTTATAATTCCAGCTAGTATTCCAGCTAGAGTATCATTATGACAAACTTGTCACTGAATTTTTCCAGACAAGATTTTAATCCACCTCCAGCCTGAAAAACTGAAGAATAGCTCATATTTAGAAAATTACAATAAAATCCACATATAAGGCTGAATCCATAATAAGACTTTTTCACGTGTTTTGCTGATGAGTGAGACAATCTGCCAAAACTCCTCCAATAATCAAGGAGGAAGTTTGCTGTCTGTGAAGAGAAGATGCAAATCCTGATTCTATTCTTTGGCTGTGCAGGAGCCCAGCTCGCATTTGGTGTGAATTCAGTTAGTCTTTTATGACATTGTAATATGCAACTCAAAAGAACTCATCAACTTGATCTAATCTAAGCTTCTCTACAGAAAACTCAAATAAGCTTGAGTTCTTGGATTAGTCAATGTTTGCAGCCACTTGAATTACATTTCATATATACATAAAGTGAGCATATGAATCTCAGCAGATAAGTACTCTGATGTCAATTTTCATTTTTTTTTCCTTAAGAAAAGAGTAAAAGACATTCAGACTCATCACTGTGAGAAGTACTATCTGGCTGTGATCAGATACAATCAACTGCAAGAAAAGAAATAGCCATATTTGCATCCATAATCTTTTTTATCTTGACACTGAAGGCTAATTGTCATATCAGTAAATGCAGAATGAAATATAGTATATGTGCCTGAAGGGACCACATTTGCAAAATGGCTTAACAGCAGCTACTACTGTTTTGACAAAAATATACTCTTGCTGTCTGAAAGCACATTTCTGTAGGAGATAATTTTGAGTAGACCTTGTCAAATAAACTTAGATTTAATGTAGCCACAACATTAGTAATAAAGGAAAAGCTTTGATGTTTTCTTCTTTATAATTAGATGTTGCCACTGATATCCAGAGCAAAGACACCGCTGTCCTGATTTGTGATTGTTGCTGGAATACTTGTTGTGTTTCCTGAACTCTGGATTGTCCCTGCGGGTATGAAGCACATGGGCATGAATGTTATACTTCTGATTGAACTGTCATAAATCTTTCAAAATACGATAGAACTCCACCAGATGAACCCTACTTGGACATACAGCAACTATATCCCTTGCTGCCACTGCTGACTTGTATTATATTTCACATTTTAGGGATAACAATAATAATGTGTTATGCTCTGTGAAAGTGTTTTTTAACAGACTAAAAATTAATAGGGGTTGAGATTTGCTTTCATGGACTACATATGCCTGGAGGATTGCTGGTTTTGGTTTTGTTTTCTTCATGTAATCATTTATCTGAATCAAGTTATCAGCTGATGCAATGAAAAATAGTCACATCATTACAAGAGTACCGTGACAGCCTAATCAGGACCAGGGTCTCACTGTGTTGCAGGCTGTGAGAACACAGCAAAAGGAAGGCTTGCTACTTGGCAATGCTCACTGCTGGATTTCATTCCAAACAGACCCCGGGAAGAAGAAATGTACACACAGTCTACATCTAGTGACAGCAGAAATCTGCATTGCCCACTATCCCCTAAGCAGCTGTCTGTATCAAATACTGCAAATACCAAGGATATCTGGCCTCACTGCAGCTCAGACTTCCAGGAGATACGGACAATTCCAAAGAGGTGAAGACTACTTGGTCATTGCTGTGTCCAATGAGCCTCTCCAGTGGTCATTTAGCCCCAGAAGCTAAATTATAAACAGAATCTTATGAACAGAAAATAAGGAATAAAGATAGATCTGTGACTCAGTTCTTAATTGAAATCCCTGGAGCCTTTCCTAAGGCAGATATGTCCTACAGGTCGGTTTCTTGCATCAATTTGTAGTGTTACATTCAGCTTACACATATCCTACGTAAATAAAGTGAACAAGAGAGATGGAAACAAAGGCAGACGGAAACAGGGAATATAAAATGCAGCTATCAATATTATAAATCCTGCAGCAAGCAGGCAGCCTCATTTTATCTGAAAAGCTAGAGAGATAGAACTGATTAGTTCTCGCTGAGGAAAGGATATTGATGTTTAATACCTTTCTGAGGCCGTTGAACTCAGTTATTGGATTCAAAGCAGGATACCTGACAGAACAGACAGCAGCGTATAACTCGCTTTCCTTTCCTAACAACTCAAAGTCCACAAGAAAATTACCAGTTTCAGCGTAGAAAGGAAGGTGCTCGTTTGCTGAATGAAAATTCATTTATTTATGACACAGTTTTAAATTAGCTGCCATTTGCAAAACCAGGAAAAATCAGTATTTCTTAAGCCAAACTACGGTTATGACTCTCTCTGCAGTGGTATTTAGTGGCCCTACCATTTATCATCTTTTGGGCTGAATTTGTTATGTTTTCACAAATGACAACACATACTGTAAAGCGGGATTTATCCCCAGCAGAGGTTAGAAGTGAAGATGGTTGAGTTTTCCCCTGGAAAAAAAAAATCTTCCAAGAGAAAAGGGACAAATCATTAAAAATGAATGACCTAAGAACCGAAAAACTGAAAAGTTACTAGTTTACAGACAGTAAATTGCCTTTCTGAGGTGGAGCCCATAAAGACCTTTAGGCAAAAGAGGTGTTTATATATTTTAAGTGCTCATTTAGTATTTTCAAAATGAAATATTGCAAATTTTTGGTTGTTTGGTTTGTTTCAAATGAAAATGTGTTTTTTTCATTCCAAAAAGTGGCAGATTTAAAAAAAAAAAAAAAAACAAATTAAAGAAGGTTAAAATCCACAGAAATACAAACCATCAATTTTAGATAAACACAAAAGGTTTTAGGTAATCTGAATATACACTCAATTTTTTTCTTATCTAAGAGGAAATTTTTTGCTCCAGAATGACTAAAAATTAACTAAACACCAAATCAAAAGCTCAAACCGAAACAAAGCATCAAATCCAAGGCAGCAGGCACACCTATTAACCATGTAACCATTTCTGTGAAGAGCTTTTTGCGACATCTCTACTACAATTTTTATTCAGAGAAAATGATTTGTATCAACCAGACACTGTACCTAGCTCCTGTTTTAATTAAGAGCACAACATCATTATATAAATTACAACTGCTATAGGATCAGCAAAATGCAGCTGATGCAGAACATGGAACTTTGGGAAACTGAAATATAAACACTGATAATTACAATGCAGCAAAACTATATTGCTATTTCAGTATATTTGGATCCTGCAATGCCTTAACCTTCAGTATCTTACATACATTTTGGCTAAAAGCTAGTGTATAAGCAGATTTTTTTGACATACAACACAGTAGCACAATCATTTTCTGCTCATGGCCTCTAATTCTCCAAAGGGAAACTGAAAATAATATAGCCTAATTACAACTCTGAATAAAACACTGTTATTACCAAATTAACTACTTTAATTCTTTGTTTGCTCTCAAATGATACGTGAAAATGAACACTTGGCAAATTAATCCCATAAAATTTCAGAGTGAAGGACTTTTTTTCACTTTGCCTTTCTATATCTGCAGTGAAGGAATACAATTTCTCTTACAGCATCACATGCAATGAAGAACAACAGTTTATGGTAATGACAGAAGTTATATAGCACTGTGCATGCTTTGTAACATAATTCAATCAATCAGAAGTCTTCAAACTTGCAAATGTGTTTTAAATACTTCTCAAAACTGAATTTTGACTGTATTAATATGCACCAAGGTTTATACTTCACCAGAGACAATGCAGAGAACCATAACAAGTCATGAAGGGCTACAGTACATGATAATGCATGGCTTCTGATTCATTACATCCTTACACCAAGACATTGCTCTTCAGTATGAGGGCATAATTAGGTGCTTGAGGTGCTATAGTACCACATAATGAAATCCAATTAAGATTAATTAACCTCTGACCTCCTTCACATATTTGATGGATGGTGAGCAGGGAAAAAGTTAAAAGGCGAACCTATATGAGCTCAATTCAATGGATGACATTTTGAGGAGTTAAAGATACCTTAGATGATGATTTACATCTGATGCATCAAGGCATGTTGACATATTGATTGATAAATGGAAACATTATATGAGATGGTCATGCTGGATGAACGTTTAGAGTGATTTATACTGAAACATTTGCTTTTTATATGTGTACCATTATTTTATGTTAACAATAAAGAGCTGTAAATGTTACAATAGTAATAATACATGCATTGGATATGTGCTTCATTGGCTTTATTTGGTATTAATAAATACCACCACACAAAAATGTTATGGAAATAATATACCTAGACTAGGCACAATGACAACCTGTAACTATAAGATAAGTAAAATTAGTGTTGAAATCCAAGTATGGAAGCCTGTACAAAGCAAGATTTATGTAGGTTATGTATATCTTACCACTAAGCTGATGGAGAAATGTGTCAAAAAAAAAAAAAGAATGTGTCAAAGTTATTAGGGCAACAGGAGACAGAACTATGTGGAAGGAACAACACTCAATTGATATATGCCAGTGCTTAGATATAGTTTAGACTTTTGATGTCCCTCTGAGATTAATAAAACCATATCTTTATATTATATGCACTTGCACATGCAGAATTACTCTATTGCAATATGAGATACAGTGATTTAGCAATTACAGAAATGTTAGATGACTCCTAAGTATAACAACGCATTTATAAAAAACTCCAGAGCAGAAGTGATTTTCCTTTGTGATTATACACTTTTCACCTTTTCTTCCACACTGCCAACAATGAACGTTTTAGCATGTCCTGGTGATCGGTTAATTTTCAGAGGTGTCTGGTCTTCCTTCTGGAAAGACCTCTCTGAAAGAGGGGCCAGCATGAGAGTCCCCTCACTATGGAGCCACAAGCCGTGTGCTCCAAGCAAGCTTTCTTGGAAGACCTGCTCTGAGACCCTATTCATGTCTGGCATATGCACAGATTCTCCTGGGAAACATCACTATAACTGTGTAAGTACAGCAGAGATGCTCTGTGCACATGTTCTAACACTTTCAAACCTGACTGACTTTCTAGACATGCAAAGTAAATCCAAATACTTCATGAACTCTAGGAATTCTGGATATAAAGACTACTACATAGCTGTAACAACATTTAATGTACAGCCAAAATTATGTAGGAAAATGTATAGGATTGCAGAGGAAAACAAGATGAGAAAACTTCAGACGTGTAGTGCCTTCACTTCACTATGATTTACATAGGAGTTGGGGGTGATAGAATCTGGACATTCATAATATCAGCAGTTCCAAATTAGAAGCAAGGTGCTGTGACTTCTTGCAAGGACTCTTGTTTTGAGCAACTTCACCTCATGCAGATCAGCTGGCTCAGGCATAGCTCAATGCTAATAATTTTTTTCTGAGCTAGATAAGGAATCAAGGAATAAATGACTAAAGAAAAGCAGCTCAAGAGTGGAACGGTTGTACATTTACTTAGGCTCTTACCCTGTGTAAGGCTCTTATTGTACTGAATGCAAAGCTTCAGCTCTAATGCAGGCTGCTGATGCGAGTGTATGTTATCACAGCATCAAACATCTGGGACGGTACTGTGCTGCCCTAAAATTCAGCTGACTTTCTCTGAGATAACCAAGTCCTAACACTGTAAGGAAGCCCTATTTTGTTGACAAAAATAACCACCTTTGAGGGAACAGAAGATACACAGATTCTCACCCTGTGCAAAGCAGAGCAGCACTTTCATGTCAGTGGGTTTCCTAAGGTTTTACCCACTCCCTCAATGCAACCTTCACCATTTACTTCTCTCTGCAAATTAGTTACAGGCAGCAGAAACAGTATGTATCTTTTATAATCAAAGATCTCAATAGTTACAGAATGCTGTGTAAAAGCCATTTCTTCCATTCAGTAAGGACTAAGTGGCAACAAGGGAAAGGACAAAGCAGGGATAATAGCAATTAAAAGAAAAAGGGATTAAAAGTATTCCCAAATACCTCAAAAGTAGCAGGAAGAGAAGACCACTTAATTCTTCACTAGTATTAGCCTCTACATGGAAATGGAATCTAAACATATAAATAGTAGCACCCAGAACTTCTTTGTTATTCTCAGCATGCAGCAGTGATGTGAATTTGCGGAGGGAAGGGGATCACACACCATTTAGCAGATAACAATTACCCCATGTACACACAGGCACATGCACATTTATCTCAGACACACACAAACAAGCCTGCTGGCACATATAATGTACTCCACAAACCCAATTTGTTTTCACTTCATTATTTTTGAAAACATAGGGAGAGTTCTGGGAATGCATGATGCTGCTATGCCAAATTCTGCAGGAATATAAGTTCTTTTGGTACTAACAGGAGCCTTTATACCATTTTCATTCTAATTCTCTACTGTAGCACTGCCAAACACCATTTAGCTTTGCTCAGTAAGTTGAAGCTTTTGTAGGCAAGGCCTCAGAATCACTTCTCTTTTTTCTTTACTCCTGTGAGCAGCCACATAAATCCCAGATGTTCTCCATTCTGCATGAAGTAAATATTGAAATTGTGCTAGGAGATATTCAAATAGAGCTGACAGAGATGTGAGCCTGAGATCCAAACTGTACTAAACTTGAAACAGTTATATCGGCAATTGCCCACTCTGACAGTGCTGCATACCTGCTGTCTGCAATCAGAACAGAGTGCCATATATCTTCCTAATCACTTTTCTTTCCAGTGACAAATATGAGCAAGTTAAAGCTAAGGTCAAATGAAAGTACTAAACACCTTCAATATATCAGGAAAGTTACCCTCACTCAAAATATGAAGCCCAATATCTGGCAAGCTTGAGTGATGCAAAGCATTTTGGGTAGTAGGTCTGTCAAAATAACAGCATTCAAATAACCAGATGCAAAAATTCCTTGAGGTTTGCTGGAAGCTGCAGAAGATGGTTTGCTCCACTGAAGTGCAGCTAGCAACGCATCAGACTCAGCCATGATGCAAGAGGCATTTGTTTGTCATTACCATATATAATCAGCCTTTCAAAACAAAGCAGAGGTGCAATCCCATGGGCCTGTGTGAAGGCTCTTACATGAGTGCCATCAGTTGGTGCACTCCTTCTTCCAGCTAAGCCCAGCAGAGAAGATTACTCATGACTGGGCCACCATGGGCTTGACCTCCTGCAATGATGACATGAAGGCAATTGTCCTACCTTGGGGCAGCTGTCAAGACTTGAAGGCTTTAAGACCTCTAGATGTTCCCCACCGTCACCTGCTCATGCCCACCCTTGCCTCTCCTGGGTGCCAAGGAATGTCTCTAAGTCCTGGGCAAAGCAGGGAAAGGCAGTTGTAGGGCGGAGCTTGGTCTTTCGTTTGTGGTTCACAATGGAGCACAGGGGAGTTAAACACTCGCATGCTGATGACCTGGAGTTAGGTGACTAACTCCCTTCTTTCTTTTGGAAAGAACAAGGTTTTGGAAACTTTCCTCAGGAAAAGGAGAAGAAAGAAGAAGAAGAACAAAAAGTCCCTGACTTAATTCCCTGACTGAGAATCTCAACCAGATGACAGAATCACTTTAACTTGGAGCGAACAGGGTGGATGTAGAAAATACAACTTTTACCACGTACAGCAAGCACAAACAGGCACAGAGGCATCTGAATGAAACTTCAAATCTGAACTTTGTGCTAGGCAGTGTGAGTAGTCAGTAATTATTTATAGCTACAGGCCAGTGCCTTCTGAGCATAGGAGAAGCACTAAGCAAGCTACCTTTCGCCATGAAAGAGGCTCTGGGAATATTTCACGAGGTTATGGGAAGAATATCTGTTGAGGGGTCAGGGCTCAGGGCAGGAAGCTACCCAGTACAGTATGATTTAAATTATTTTATTCTGCAACCCCAGAATGTTCTATTTCATCTGTCACAGAGGCTGTCAGTCAGTTCTTTAAGTACAGCCTGTATCTAAGTGTCGATGTATTATTATACAAGGGTGAAATGGCTTCTCCTTTCCCCTCAAATGAACACCCTAAACTTACTGAATCCACAACACAGATACTAAATTCTCACAAATACAAGGAAACTTTATCCAAAATCAAGGGCAGAGCAGCCCCAAAGCCAGCAAAGATTTCAAAGACCAGAGGTACATTCTTGTTCTAAGCAGCTGTTGTGACTGCATGGCTTAGGGTCTTTGCTGTGTTCTCCACCACTCCTTTCCTTGTCCTCTGTTGTCCCTTCAGGGGATGTTCAAAGCAGTTTTAGATTTTTAGCTCCCCATGACAGGCAGACTAAATTCTTTCTGCAAACCCAGATCCATCTGAACTTAGATCTTGACTGACGTATTTGTGGCTCCGATTTGTATCAGTAGCATCCTTTCAATACAACTTCCTTCAAAGACATTAATCAAGAACAGAAGTTATTTTCCTTCTAACCCTATTCCACTCACCTGAGAAAAAAACAGATGATTTAGTTTTTATGTTTCCAAAAAGTTCATTTGCTAAATCACCAAACCCAAGTCTTCCCATAGGACTGTATGTACTGCATAGTGTCAACTAAGACACTGCTCCACCTGCTCCAAGTGTTCTCTTTTCCTAAATGTGGAGTATTCACTAGGATACTCTTGGCTGAACAGAAAATTGGTTTACTTCCCCACTACATGAGCTTTAGCATACAAATTTGGTATCTGTGTCTGAGGGCTGTGTCCCTGGCATGGTGTTCAGCTACCGCAGCCTGCCAGGAGTTCTCTTGCCTTGGTCTGAGTGGCCGAGTAGCCCTGGCAGGTCCCACAAGACATCTGAATGAACAAATGCAAAGGGTTAGAACACAGCTCTAACAGCTCTGTCCCTGGGCTGCTTGGAGACCTAGTTTCCCAGTCCCACCTGCATTACTCTGTCTGACTGTAAGGAGGCCTTTCCCATATCTCTGCCAGGCAGCCCCATCAACATGCCATAGTGAGTGCAGTCACACAGGAGGAAGCCCCATTCCCACACACAGATGGTGGTTTTGTCAATGGATTATCCCTTTCCCCAGATGCAAAGAAGGACAAAAGTACCCTGTTGTGTTGTAGGGTAATATAAATGTTGTTCTTGGACTTTGGTGCTTCAGTGCTCGTTTTCCAATTACACAAGACTCAATTGTTCATACGAGAAATCCTTGTTGACTAATTGGCAAAAACATATACACAGCTAAGTAGCACACTGTGTCCTACTTTGATGAAATGTGCTACCATTCCACCCTAATTAGAAATATTCATTTGCTCTTTTAATTGCATACCTTTGCATATTTACAGCAATTAATACACTGTAAAAGTGAAACATACTAAATCGGTCTAATATTTGCATTTCTGCTAGTTGAGTCTGTTAAGGCATCACTTCCACATTAGGCTTTCATTATATGAGGAATGCAAAACACCTGATGCCATGCTGGAACCCATAATCATTTTCTTTGGACTCCTCTACCTGATCACTGACCAAATCAGTGTTTTCCCCATAAAAATTGGCTAAAGATCTACTTCCTAAGGAATTCATGCTATAATTGCATGCATGTTTCTAACTGTGTATTATGCCCTTGAAATACTGATACAATCTCAATTACAGAAGTAGGAACAATAGCATTATCATGAACTGCTGTCTATTTTATGCCAATTATGCAACTAATAAACCACATTCAATAAAAATAACACCTTTTAGCAGTGCTCAAGTCCTCTTTATATTTTCATCTAGTTTGGGTGTTGCTTGTTTTTGCTGCCTGAAAATATCCTGCCACAATAAATATTCTGAGAGCAAAATGGATACAAGGTTTATTTCTGAAACTTGGTTATTAAATAGGCTGAATTCCCAGTTGTTTCTGATCTTTTGGTTTCATTGAGATGATATCAATTTACACCAGCTGGGATCTGGCTCACCTTATAACTGAGTGTGTCTGCTCTGGAAATTTCTCTCTTAAAATTTATTAACAACCAAATGGAGGTAATTCATATATTTTTAAGTGTTCAGTGTATACACACACGCGTGCATATGTAAAATATAGTCTATTTTGAACTGTGATTCATGTAGCAAAGCAGGTAGGAGCAGGGAGGTTTTACATTCAACAAGCTCAACACAAGTAATAAGATTATTTTCCTTATACCTCCATACAAACTCCCTGCTTTCCAAAATGTAACTAAATCCACTCATGACATTCTCATAAGGTGACAACCTTAAGATTACTAACAGTCTTCATTGCAGAAAACAAAAAGGCTGCTGACATCTCTGTCTGAACCATCTGGCTTTACACCCTACTCTAGATAAGGTTTTTTATCTGATGGCATTTTACTTGGCTGTACAAGTGCCAGTAGAGCTCACTTGCCTGAGATGAGCTGAAAACCCTTTCCTTGCTGCAACTTTCATTATTTCTGGACTCAGAAACAATAGTCCTTAATAAAATAGGTCCAGCTCACAGGATTTTTGGATGCTGTTCATAGCCTTAGGAAAATAAAGAGCATAGCAGGAAAAGAGAGCAAATTTAGTACTACCTGCAGCAAGATACTGAGACAGTGTTTCATAAAGACTCTCCCAGCCTGGAGATAATGCTCCATGGCAGTGGTGGGGAAGGGAGGACACAAGCAGAGTTACCTGTTTATAGTTTTCCTAAGATATTTGGCTGGGAAGGTTATGCAGGACCTCACCATGGAGCTGGCCAAGGTGCTGGCCAAGCTGAAAACAGAGCTGCATGGCAAGAGTGAGCTGGGAGCAGAGGCAGAGCTGTGCTGGCTGGACACGGCTTAGGGATGATAGCTCTATCCCATGGCAGTGTGCAGAGTCAGACTTTGCAACATTGCAAGACACACATGTTGCTGGCAGTTAGGTCATTGGCTTCAGACGTTGCATTTAAATCCATTTTCTATCTATTTCATGGTAAGAAGCCAAGGCTGAGTTTTCTATGTCTTAAACTAAAATCACTGCCATTGTCTAAAAGCTGTTTCTTTGCCATTCCTCTATGTTTCACACAGCCAAAAACCTTTAGCCATAATAACAATTTTAGTACTTCAGTAGAGAGCAGGATTTCACTCACAGAGAATTCAGCTGTTGTATTTTGCAGATAATATTCAAAACATCAGGCCTAATTGGTACAAATCTTGCACCATTCCCTACACCCAAAGACCATCAGCCTCAACTCTTCAGATGGCTTTATGGCACACTATTTGAGTCTGCAGTTGTCTATGCATGCATTCATTCATTCATTCAAAACTAAGTCTGACATTTTTAAAAACACATACAGCTGGCAAATGAAAGACTCTCTTGCTCTTCATAAGTAGAAATTCCATATTTTAATGTCATAAGATGAAAAAACCTCTTGTTTGGTTTTTTTATTTTTATTACACCATAGGGAGAATTATTTAAGAAAAAGAGAATTTACAATTTCAAACTAAACAAGTAAATTGTGTTTGCACTGCAACTTTCTTCATTATCAATTTCAGATGTTTTCAGAGACAAATGGGAGGAGAAGGCTATGGGAAGATGAAAGGGAAATTTACCCCAATGGTGGGCTTTCAAACGCTGAGAGTACAAAGAAAACCTGATCAAATACTTTTTACCAGAAAATGGAATGTCTATGTGTGTCTGGGGCAGAGGAGAAATATAAATACTCACATTGAAGAAATTTCAAGTACAATAGAAAACTGTTCTGGATGTCCACTGGGATTTCCTCTGAGTTCATGGGCAATTACTATATGGATGGCTAAACAGTGTGTCACATCTTATGTTGAAACCACACAGACATTTACTGAGTTACATTCAGGTATGAGTAGGATTTAGCTTATACCCTGTTTTTTTCTAGGATAGAGTTAATTTTCTTCCAGATATCTGACACAGGGCTGTGTTTTAGATTTAGTGTCAGAGTCGTGTTGATAACTCACTGATGTTTTGGTTGCTGCTGAGCAGTGCTTATCCTACCTCAAGGACTTTTCATTTTCCCATGCTCTGCCAGTGAGGAGGTGCACAAGAAGCTGGGAGGGAGCAGGGTCAGGAGAGCTGACTCAAACTAGCCAAAGGATTATTCCATACCATAGGATGTCATGCCCAGTAAAGAAACTTCGTGGAGGTGGCAGGAAGGAGCCAATTGCTGCTGAGAGACTGGTTGGGTTTGATCAGTGAGTACTCAGCAATTGCATTGTGCATCGCTTGCCCTTCTTGAGGTTTATTTATCTTGCTTTTTATTATCTTCCTTTTCATTACAACCATTATTATATTTGATTTCAATTATTAAACTGTTCTTAACTCGCAAGTTTTACTTTCTCCATTGATTCTTGTTGCCATCCTACCAAGTGGGGAGGACTAAGCAAGTGGCTATGTGGTGCTTATTGCCAGCTGAGGATAAACCACAACAGTTTGTAAATAAACATCAGCAAATTAAACGACAGACTTGCTGCTCGAGACACGATCTTAAACTAGAGATGAATTCCACCAACATGACTACGCAGGTGTCTACGTCTTTTAATATGAAATAGTTTGGAAGTGTAAGGCCCATTCAAAAGCAAAACAATTCAAAATTATGCTCTACAGGAAAGCATTTGATTTGATTCCTTTCCTGTCTCATAGATTACTAAATGTTTTCTAAAAATTAGTATTTTTACTCTCCAATGGTGACACCAAATAGATTTATTCTGCTGGATCTCAGCTCTTTTAAGTGAGCCCATGAAGATGAAGGATGCATAGCCAGAAGAGCAGGGCCAGGAATACTCTTAGAGGCTACTGAGCAACAGACCGGCACAAGCTTCAGTATTTTATGTGGTTCACAAGACATCAAGTTGGTTTCTGAGTGCCTGCACTCTCAGTCACACACACGTGGGTGGGCAAAGGGGCCCTTATATAATCTATATGTGCAAGGAACTGGAGAGGTGATGTGGGTGATACAGAAGGAAAGAATGCAAAATAAGGTAAACTTGTTCATTTAAATAAATTTGTCTTCTCCTCCAGGAAAATGTTTAACTTTCTTCTGACAGCTCTCTGATCTTCTGCAAAGCTTCCAAAGGTGACATCAGACAAACCTTGTGAGCATTTTTGTAGGCAGATTCTCTCTGCTGGACACATCAAAATGCCTTGGACTGAAGACAGCAGTGATGTGCAAGTGATGGTGTTACATCTCCTGCAGATGGGAGATCTCTCATTTCACAGGAGATGCAAGAATTCAGTCACGATGAATTTACTTAAGAAAACATAATTAGAAGAATCTCCTCTTGAGGGTTATGCAACAAATGCATAACAATACTATTCCACATACAATTTTGCAAATTGGGTGGAGATAGCTCTTTCATAATGTGTGATTTCCTATTGATAAAGCAATCCTAGCATTGCTGGAAAATCCTCTCACACATTGAACAAGAAGGCTGTGATTGACTGACTGCACAAAAATGATTTATAATGAGATTTGGCACCCCTGAGCTGGGAGGACACAGGGAGACCAGCAATTGTTTGCATTTCTGGAGAGGTTATCCAGCTTCAGAAGTGTTCTGCAGTGTGTTTCAATCAACACTGGGAAAGTACAGCTATCTCCACTTTGAAGAAGTTTAATCTATGGCTAGGATCCAAAAAAACCAAGCGTCCTCTGAATTCAAAGGCAGCCAATCTTCATAGACTTTAGAAGAGATTATCTAGAGATTATGTTGGTAATTAACTGAGGAAATGGAAAGTTGGTCTAAACCCCATGGATCTGTCTCAAAGTGACATTGCTCTTTTCTCTCCATAAAGGATATGCATTGAAAGCTGTGGACATACTCTGAAGAGGAGCATGATGCAACACGGGTAAAGCAACCAAGGGAGTCTGAATACACGTGTCTTTCTTCACTACCTCTCTTCACATTGTACCAGACAAGTGGGTGGTTGATAATGAACTTATCTTGTAAAACTTAAATTAAAACTAGCAATTACCCACAGTACCCAACAATCATCACATCACTGTTAACATGTGTTACTCTCATTAGTAACATTTAATCTTACTAGTCTTTATTTTACTACTAGTTTATTGCAATTACTCCCAATTAGACATAGTCTGTGAGCACCAGCTTTTGTACCCACTGAAGCCCCTGTCACATCCCAGATGAGCTGAAGGACCCCTCTACTGTAACCCTATTAAATAAATAGACTTAATTTTATATTACCCTAGAGAGCTTCTCCAGACAAACACTTCATTCTTAGGATGCATTTTTTTTCCCTCTTATTTGCATGGCAGCATTTCACAGTGCTCCTAAACCCTCAATTACTTAGTAACTATTTTTCATTCTCATCTGACTGCGCCATGGAGCGTAACAAAAGAGCACCGCATAGTTAGAGACACACAGCAGTCCTGCTATTTAGCATTTAGATAGTGTAACTGAAAGAGGGCTGATGTACTGGATAGGCAGAGGGGAGGTGGATCTGAGCAGTGACAGTTGGCTGGACAGAATGCCCCCTCTCATTTCTTTCACTGTGGTCCTTGCCAAAAACATTATGCTGTTTCAGGCAGACAGAGCAAACGTGCCTGCTTTCCACAGGTCTGCTCCAATCTCTGCATCCCACTCTACAGACATTTCTCAGTCTTCAAGTCCTTGTTGTTTTGGAGTGTAAAGAACAGCTTGAGAATGCTACAACAGGGCAACAGAACCCCATGCAACAAGAAGATCTCCCGTCACAGACTGCATAAAATAGACATGAGCATTAACATCTCATAATTCACCTTCACATAACCCCAAATGATTACCAGATCCCTAGTTCCCTCACCACAAGCTTAGCCTAGTAACCCAGGATATTCACAGATGTCGGAGAAGTTCTGGAATCAGTTCTCCATTTTAAATGATCCTTTCCCTCTTTCCCATATGAATTATTGTTATTTGCATTAGCAAATGCACTCTATGCCAAATTTCCCACAGGCCTTTTTTCAAATTAGCCATCTGCAACCATGTGAAGCTTTACATGCACACAAAGTATATGAAAGGATACCCAAATACTATCAAATCACGTAAGTATCTATCCATCTCTTAATATGTTGCATACACACACTGTCCACTTCAGGTGAAAGCAGTGTGATTATGAAGAGCAGAATAAAGTCTGAGCAACCCACACACACAATCACACATTCCTGGACATCATTCCCCAGTCATCAGATTCAAGGCAGTGATAGTCACGTAACAAGGGAAAGCTCCTTTATTCTTTAACAAAAAGGTAGTGTTTTTCCATTATTTGCTCCTGAACAACAAAACATTTAAGGTCTTTACTGCCTACTGCAGAGAGTTAATTTTTAATGGGAAGAGCTACCTGCTGCTTGATTTCTTTAGCTCATGAAGCAGTCAACCAATCATGCATCACCTATAACTCCAGCACAGCAGTTTCAGCAAGGAGTCTTTACAGCTCAGAGCATCCTTGAGGGCTAAAGATGTCAAGCAGCTTAAATGCCATTGAAATCAAGAAGACACCAGGCTCAGACACGTTAGATAGAAAGGACAGGAAAATGGAGACCTCTACTGAGAACAAAAAACTTTGCTCTGCATTAAGAAATAAGGATCCACTTAAGACCATTGTGAAGTGCTTGCCTAGTGAAATGGGCAGAGGAATAAGCAGCACCAATGTAGCAAATCTTACCAGGAAAAATGAGAGAAAAATGGGCTGGAGAGCATGTGACGAAGTCCATCTCTCCCTCTACCTTAAGAAAGAATTAACTATAGCTGAGATGTTACTGACATATGCTTTTCTTATCCTGTCCAGTTTGAGTTCTGATGATAAACTCATTTATGTGCCTTTTGAATATCTCCAGGGACAGGGACTCCAGTACCTCCCTGGACAGCCCATTCCAATGCTTAATGACCCTCTCAGTGAGAAAGTTCTTCCTAATGTCCAGTCTAAACCTACTCTGGCACAACTTGAATCCATTCCCTGACATTCGTTACTGGAAAGAAGACATCAGCCCCCACCTAACTACAACTCCTGTTCAGGTAGTTGAAGAGAGTGATCATATCCCCTCTCAGCCTCCTCTTCTCTAGGCTAAACATCCCCAGCTCCTCACAAGACCTGTTCTCTAGACCCTTCACCAGCTTTTTTGTCTGTCTCTGGACACACTCCAGCACCTCAATGTCCTTCTTGCAGTGAGACGCCCAGGACTAGACAAAGTATTCAAGGTGCAGCCTCACCAGTGCTGAGTACAAGGGGACAATCACCTCCTTGGCCCTGCTGGTCACACCATTTCTGATTAAAGCCAGGATGCCATTGACATTCTTGGCCACCTGGGCACACTGCTTGCTCATTTGTTCCAAGACTTAACAAACTCAGTGCAACTGTGCCCACAGCCAATCATAAAACTCATTCATGCAATACAGGACTTGCCATCCCTTGAAGCTAATGCTCACTTGCTAAAATTGCTAGTTCACACTGCTTTCAGGATTGCCTGTGTTCCCTAACTATAAAGGGCATTCATTCATAAGGCATGGGGCCTTCTAAGGAGGAGCATGTGTCTCCAGCCCCTTCAGGAAATACAGTACAGAGGTATCTGTGTCTCAGCACCTTTCTGCGAAACTGGGCAACAGCCCTCAAAATGTAGCAGATCACATTCAAGAGATCAAGATTTCAGTAGCTAATCCAAGCTACATTGCCGCAAAGGCTTTTTTTCTTTTCCCTTTTTAGCAGTTTTTTCAACTTTCCAATGTGCTGTGCAGAAGGATTGAAAGTTAATATCCATTTAAGCTATTGCCAGAATAGAGATATTTCTGCTTTTGTATCTTTAAAAATATCTTCTGGAATGGAACCATGGATGCCAAGTTTCAAGGTTCAGTGAATTTTTATAGCAAAATTATGGATCCCTGAAAATGAAGGATAAAATGGAGAATGTTTAATAAGCCTTAACTGAAACACTGCTATCAGATGTCCCTTTAATAATTTTGATAGAAATGTATCTTCCCTAAGATTACGCTATCTGTGAGTATAGCATTCAGCTCTGGCATCATTCTGCCTGTATTTAAATGTATAGAGTGCATAAGAGGCAGCAGTAACGCAGTGGAAAAGGTAGAAACCTGATAAAACACAAGCAGGGCTAGGAAATTTACCCCTAGCCCGCTTCCACATAAGTACTACTGATGGTGTCTCCACTCAGTGAGCATCTCTCTAGTCCTACCATAGAGACCTCAGGGTCCAATCAAGTCAGTGGTACAGTGAGAGAAGAGGGTACTAACACTGGTATTAAGCAGGTAAGCTTTGAATAGCACCCTGGGAAGGGAAGGGGGTTGGAATTATCCTTGTCATGTGCAGTTTAATCTCTCTTAAACGACAATCTTGCCTAGAGGAAATGGTTAGTGCCAACCGAGATGCACCAATCCAAAGTCATTAAAGATGTGTTTTGTAATTTCACATGCTGACTTCAGGAGTAGTTATCATTGCCTTCAGTCCCCTTTCACCCCTCAATTTACAGTGATGGAAGTTCATTTTGTAATGACACCATAAGGCTGGTGCATCCATGTGCATTTCATCACTTCAAAGGTAAGCAGCAAGAAAACGTGTCTTGATCAGAAGTACAGCAGTGCAGGTACCAATAAAAGGTGTAGCCCAAGTCAGCCCTTGGAGAAAGAGAGAATTTGGTGGCTAAACAACAACAGCAATACATTTGCTTATAAAAGCCATGGGCATGTGGCTCTTCTTTCAAACACAGGGCATTCTTCAAGAGGCCTAGGAACACCATCAGATGTAAAAAAACTTGAACAGAGGTATTAGACAGTTACCCCTATAATGTACTATGAATTTTCCCTGCAGATGGATCTTCTTTTTTTTTGGCACTCCTGGTCATTTTTTTTCTACACTAGGTCAAACTACACTTTGTTCCTGCTTTGGTTTAGCTGAGCATGTGTAAGTACACCCTTTTTTCCTCTGCTCCTTCTTTGCTCAATCCATCTTCAGATCAGTCCTTCCCCATTCCATGCAGAGAATAGTCTTATTTGACAAAACAAAAACCTCTACCTTTTTTGGTCTGTGCCCATTTCTATCTTCAGACCACGAGCAAACAAAACCATATACTGACAGCAGTGTAATATGCAAGATAGAACAACTTCAGTCAAGGCTCCTTAATGGAAATGGCAACTGCTATTGATTTCCTAAACACAAAGGTTGTGCCCTTCACCTCTATGACAAATCAGTTAGTAAAGACTTGGGACTCAAGGGAAATGCCTCAGTATGTAAACATGAACTTGTGGTTTACTATTAACATAATACGCTCTACAACTTCTTCTACAATGAAGTCTGGGTGGCAAAGATATTCATGGTAAAAAAAATTATTTAAATAAATGGAATTGAATTCAACAGGAAAAAGAAATAGCTGTCAGAAAAGAACACCAAGAAACTGTAGTTGGCCTCTGAATTACCATAAAAGTAATATTAAAAATCAAACATTAGTTGCAATATAAGACATACAGTGATAAAGAAAAATAACTAATATTTATCTTCTGATAACAGTAAATTGAACTTGATGCAATTAGTGTAAGAACTCAGATTGACAAGGACAAACGTCTTTAACAATAATGACTGTCATGATAGAAGTCACATATCATATTTTTCCAAACAATACAATGAGGTTAAGAAACTACTCACTATTTGGTAATATATTTTGTATTTTGAGTAAGAGCAACGTCTCATTTAGTAGCAGAGCAACTTGCCCCTGACTTCAGCTTTTGCGGGCATTACCAAGGATGGGGAACAGAGACATCACAGGAGATGTTTGCAGCCCCTTTTCTCTCACTACTAACAGTAAAAGCAGCATAAATAAAACCACTCACTGGCCTGCTTGTACCAGTAGAAAGATCAGACAGACAGCTTAGATGAATAACATTGAGAAAAGAATAACTTATTTTGTCCTTGAAACAAAAGCAACTTCCTTACACTCCTTAAGTTAATAACCCTTTATTTTGTCCCCAGCTGTTAAGTTTATAGAAATTAAAAGTCATGACTATTTGTCTTTTGCCAGCATGAATTTAAAAGTGCCTTTAAAAAATCTCATTATCATTGTGGGTTTTTTTCCAAGCAGATTCAATACAAAACAGATTACATCCTGCCTGCACTAGTAAAGTGCACATAAATTTTTCACAAACCAATTTATCTTAAAAATTTGTCTTTCCTCATTTTGATTCTGGACACAACACAGAGCAGAAAGGCACTTCAAGTGTTTTTTAGATAACACAATTCTAGAGATGGTGATGCATTAGTGTTTCTAGGGTCTTTCTGCTTTATAGCATTATTTCCAGAGCATCGGAAATATCTTTTATGAAGTGGAATGATCTCACATGAAACAATTATATTGCCATGAAATTTTAGTCTCATGTTCAACCTAAATTTTGAGATATAGAACTATGGGATTCATTCATAGGTAACAAAAGAAGAGGGTAAAAATATTTTCCTTGGGTAAGGAAGTTGGAAGCATCCAACAAATTGCCTGCAAGGGGTTGCAGAGATCCCCTGTGAAATCATTTGGGAAATCAGTGGTTCTGCAACAACACATTGTGGGGACCACCACCAGTTCCCCACACTGGCATCAGTGATAGCCAACACAGTTACTCTATCAGTGATACTTTTCAAGCTGCAAGCCATACTATTTGAGACATTAGGACAGGAGCGTGATCATAATTCTCACCAAGAGTCTTTCAGAATGGTAAGAAGAGACTAGATTTCCAGCTCTGTGGGCAAGCATTTCTCTGGAGAACAGCTCTTCCTCCACAGAGACATTACTCAAAAATGCTCAGGGATAATCAGGAGACACTGGTTGAACAAACACTTTCAGTGAAAAACTACACTATACCTGGAGCTGGCAGAGATATTTATAGTCACTTTTGTTAGAATGGCTGTAATAGCTGAGGTACTACTTTTATTCTACAAGACTTCTCCTAAAACATCGAGGCAAGGACACTTGTGGAGCAGTGCCACTTTTTATGCAGCATTTCTCTTTCTCTGGCACTGATGACAGCCTTCTCACAAGTACCACAGCTGCTTTACAGAGAGAACAAGACATGAATTTCTGTCATGACATCAGTTCACAAAACGGAATAAAAGGTACCTTATACTAGTCTGAGTCACTTAGTGTTAAGACATATCAAAGTAATGAATCTCTCCTGTTCCTTCATTTGCTTCCATTCCTACCTAAGGAAGGTTTTTAAGAATACTTTGATTTCAGCTAGTAAAGTGTTCACTAGTAATATCTTTACAAATAATAGTATTGTTGTCCCCTTTTAGCTAGACAGGCACTGACTAGGAAGTTAGTGAGTTACTGGGCCCAGTAGAGGAGAAAGAATTTCTTAGATATTTGGGTAGATTCTAAATGTGTCATCTTATTCCTGCATGTTTGCTAGTCTTGGAGCAGAAGTGGTCAGGAACAAGAGTATGTCGTTGTCTTTTTTAAGAATCTCAGAAATAGAGTGTGTCAGGAAGCAACTCAAATCAGAAAGCAAGGTGCAGAATAAACAGTTCTTCACCCACAGCAGGCTCCTGCTGCAGTTCCACAGCTATAGCACTCCTGCTTGTGCTTGAAGATTCACTCTGACACTAGGAAAAAGAATTTGGAAACTTGGGGGTGACAGAAGAACCCATGACCCATTCAGAACCAAAACTGTTGACCAGTCTTTTCTTTTTTGGCCAGTGTGTTTAGTTGGCCAGAAAGTGGAGACTCCTTTTACTTTAAAAAAAATAATAAAAGATTAAAAATAGCACTCTAAAGAAACACAATTCTCTGTGCTCCCTGGTAAGACTTTCCAGAAAAAGATAAAACTTTACCTAAGCATAGTTGAAATTGCTGCCTGTGGAGAAAAAACTGCACATTCCCTTCCCTCCAGCAGACAGGCAATGACAGTAACATTATGGTCCTTCAGGAGAGCCTTCAGGGATACACCAGAGGAAACTTCCAGTTTTCTTTTCCACATGAATTTGCATGAAGTTGACATTTTTCACGAGGGGCGTTTTTAGATTTGGGAAGAAAGATATTTTCCTTTGTAAAGCAATTTGCCAGAAAATTCCTACTACTTCAACTATTTTAGATTCCTCCTTTATCTTTGGTAGTGCTATCTTTTGAAATGCAGGTGTGAGAAGGCACTTATGACATCTCTGCAGGTGCACAGTCTTTACTATGATTACATTCCTATGCATTGTAATACGCTCTTCAGAAAACAAACAGTTGGAGAGAGTGAATGTAAATGTCAACTTCAGGATGTTAAACCTTTCTTTATCACTGAAGGTCTAATGGGACACTGGTTAGAAGGAACTGGTGCAAAGGCAAAGCAGTTCCTTATGCCTCCTTTCTCTATCTGGATGTAACTGGCCCCCTCCAGCAATATTTTGGTGAGCGTTGACTCTTCTGCATCGCTGCACGCTAAAGCAGGAGCAAACAACCCACAAGGAGCCCTGGGAGGCCACCTGACTCAGAGACACATCTGAATCACAGTCACCTACTCCCCGTGGGAGGGAAAGGGGACTGATTTACCACTGGCCTCTAACATGACTAAATTCTTACCTCCTCGCACACAGGTGCTGGCTCAGCTATTTTGACCCAGTGAGTGGGAGGGCTGAGCCAAGGTGTTACCCAGTCTTTGGACTTACCCATCATCTCCTGGTCCGCTCACTGTGAGGGGAGACTTAAGCAAGCTGCTCTACCTTCTCTAGACAGATGAAAACACAAACCAATTAAACTACAAACTATCCCACGGTTATTTTCCAATTAAAGCTGTGTTTAATACGTAGCCATTGTGTGCTTCATACTGCAAGCTCTGCTCTAACAGTCTTTCAGAAATCACCAATGGAGAGCAGGAAGCTGAAAGTTAATACAAGTTGTGTCTTGTAGCATCCTGAAGTTGCCGATATTGTTAAAAAAGAGAATATTACTCTATTTTTGTACCCTTTGCCCTTCTATTGATGCCAAACATAATCATAGTTCTGTTCTTATTCAAGACAAATGGAGTTTAGGATAACTGTACTTGATATGTACTACAGGAAACCAAACACTGAATTACTCATACTGTGTATCGAACAATTCTGTGGTCTGGATAAGCTGACATCACTTAAGTGTTTGAGTTCAGCAATAAAAGACCTGAGATGTAAGAGTAAATGTTCAATGTAGCAAGAACCAATTATTCAAACAAGCATCACAGTTATAAAATAAAGTTCATTAGGTCAGTGTGCTTAGAAACCAACAGCAAAAAGCAAATGACAATGCTATGAAGCAGTGGCAACCATGAGCTTAAACAGAAGTGTTTTAAATGGTGGCAAACTCCAGAAATATGTACCTTTTCAGAGCCAAGAAAACTCAATTTCCACTTGGCACAAAAGAATCAATTATATGCGGCACTTACTGGTCAACTGAGAGCCAGATACACCTCTGCTCTCGTCTCATGCTTCAGACTGTATACAAATCAATGATCAAAGAAAACACGACCACACAAGTCTGTGAGTTTGTCATAACACCATTAATTTCTGAAGTTTGTGGCTGTGTGTGGAACTTTCTCATAAAAACAAAGGTAGGTGCTGTCATAACTAGCATCCATGGCTTGACAGAGGGGAAAGGAGCAGAAAATTAATAGCTTTGCAAACTCAAAACTAATTCAGCCATTCCCCAATGCTAAATGATTTGCAGCAAAACAAAGAATCATTTAATGACTGAGATCTTTTACCTCTAATCTACATACCTATGTGGCTTAGAAGAGCATGTCATTTAAAGAAAATATCAAATAATATATATAGGCAGAGATAAGTGCTTAATCTTGTTCCCTTGCACAATGAAGTAGCTGAGATGTTAGCAGTGCAAGTAACTTCTCCAAAGGCCAATGCAGGCAAGGTTTAGAAGAGACTTTGTCTGAGTCTAAGGAAGAACAGGCTAGAGCAGGCTGCCCAGAGAGGTTGTGGAGTTTCCTTCTCTGGAGGTTTTCAAATCTACCTGGACACATTCCTGTGCCCTCTGATCTTGGTTAACCTGCTTTAGCAGGGGCTTGGACTGGATGATCTCTAGAGGTCCCTTCCAATCCTCAACATTCAGTTATTCTGTGAATAAACTGACCTTAATTGGAACTGGCTGAAGTGCAAGACTTGGTAGATGAACCAGCTTGTGGGATTTGGGCACCTCATTATCCTTACAAATCCTGTTATTATGCAGAAAGAGGACTTTAAAATGACTCAACCGACACATTAATTTAATGGAACTATACTTCATCTATTCTATACTTCCTTGGAAAGAACACTTTGAATAAAGCGATTTCAAAATGTAGCCTACTGTTAACAATTTTCTGCATTTCAGTTGTTCTTTAATATCTCATTTCAATACAGTCAGTAGAATGGAATCATAAAACAGTCAAGTCGCCATATTAACTCCGATTTCTGAGCAGTATTCCCCTAGTGAATAACACCATCCCTTATCTGATGTACAATAAATTCGTGTTCACATTTTCTCATCTCCCACTCCACTACCCAAGAATAGTTGTTCCCTTTTTCTTTACTTTCTCCTTCAGTTTTCTGAAATGTTCTCAACAAGCATAATGAAGAAACACAAGAATCATGCAATTAAGTTTTTCTTCTGTTTTTAAACTCTAGAATAAGAACATGAGTACTTTGATTGTTCCTGTGCAAATGTTCCTACCATTGGACACTCCAACACTTGCACAGATGTCAGGACAGACATAATCAGATTATTCATTCCAGCAGCTCTTGTGTTTTTTGGAAGTTATTTACAACATTAATCCTTAATTCCTACTAATTGAAGGCATCTGTCCTGCATGTCTGTCTCTTCGATCTGAGAAGCCTGTTTCCCCTTATGCAAGTCTTGCTATTCATATTCCAATTTATCTTCTTGCTTGACATTTTCCTAGTTGGAAACTGTATCTGTAAAGCACCTCCAGAACTGGAGGTGTGATGTTTGGTAGAACTTAATATCCTAGATAGGCTGAAGAATATTTAGCTTGCTCTTACAATAACCATCACTGTGCAGTTAAATGGTGCAAAATCACTAAGTACATCATCTGAGAGATGGGATTAGTCTGTTTTATGACAAGTATTGCAACTGCAGAAGCACCTATCACAGAATATCATGTTAAGGCCAGAAAACATTTCTTAGCATAATGTCATCATACTTGCTTAGATCACAGAAACTTCTGAAATACTGAATTAACACCCCTCCCCCCACAACCTGCAACAAAAATTTTACACATACTTGAAAATGTCAAGATGTATGGAAAAGATTAACTCTATTTTTGTCCCAGGACCTACATTACAGGGCAGAGGACAAACTTTAGTTGAGGCAGAAAGGCTATTCTGATAGCTAGAGCTGAGTAAACTTTCCTTACAAAGAACGTTTCACTGAAAATGGAATATACATAAAGCTGATGTAGTTTCCAGGAAATACACTCAACCAACCATCAGATTCTTCAAAAGAAAAGAATATAAATACAATAAATAAATACAATACCTTTGACTCAAGGATGGGAACTAGAACATTTGTAACCTAAGTTAAGCCACTCTACATCCTTCTCAGATTCAATAATTTTATTGTGTTCAGATACTATGCTATTCAACTTTGGTGGTGTGGCTTCTCTTGTGTGTAACAGTGTTATTGACTAAGGACAAGTCTTTGAGGTAAGGTTAGAAGGAAAAAGGGAAAATGAAACTGTTCAAGGACAAAGTAATGATGTCCTTGAACAAGGTACCTAACTGTCATACTTCATCACAGAGCAGAAGTATCTAATACAGAGAGCAGAAACAGGCAGAGACCAACCCTAAAAGAAGATCAGAGTATGTCTCCTGTGCTGATGGAAAGGTTTGAGTTTGCCCTAAGCAGCTTGCAGATAATGGACTCATCACTCTTCTCTATGCACTCCCATTCAGACAGCAGCCACACAGCAATGTTCCCAGGGACACAGACAGTAACTGAAGCTCTCTGTGTCACCTTCTCTTCCATCTTTTTCTTTGCAGCAAAGTTATAACAACTCCCTATGTAGCTAGAGTTTATCCCAGACCTGCTGAAGCCATATTTTTTTTCCTCCATAATAACAGGAAAAATAAGAAATGTTGAAAGAAGAGAAAAAAGAAACCTGGGGTATGACCTGTATGATCTGATTCCCAGTGCTCTATTTATGCATTCTGTGAAATGCACTGAACCAAGGACATGTTATATGGCTAATAAAACTGCTTGGGTTTCTTGTTTGTTTGTTTTAATCCAAATGACAGGAATATCTAAAAGCAGAAGAGGAGGAACGGGCTGTGCATATTAAACACACATTTGAGCAAAATACAACGTCTATTTTAAAAGCATGTTTCCAAATCTGAAGATAACTTCTCGAAGAGATTGGACTGAAGGATGAAAGGTAAAGGTACTGTATTTGTGCAGAGCTGAAAAACATCCATCACCACTCAAATATGGAAATACAGACTAAGGGCTTCAGCAGCTCACATCCCCGGAATCAGTTATCTAATGATTCATCTTTGCCACAATAACTGTTGCAAAAATCAATTCTACAGCTTTCCTCCAGTCTTGGGCTGCACGGAAAAGCAATTATTTAAATTAATAATTTAGCAAGTAATTTCAGGAAGTTAAAATACAGCAGCTAGCTATGCTATTTCACAATCTTTTTTTTTTTTTTGTTTTAATATCAGCATCTCAAATACACAGTTTTGTGATTAAAAACAAACAGTTGTAAAAAATATTAATATAAAGAGTAGACAACGAAATACAGCTTTTCAGTTCATTAATATCTCTATCTTAGGTGACTGCAGGTGCACCTTAATGAATTACACGACTAGTTAAATACAATTAAATGCAGCTGCATATGTTTACAAAACTGCAGAATCAAATTACAGGTATCAGTAGTGCCCATAATTCATCCATAATTGACAATTTTTGTATTACTGGAATAAGGAATCAAGTCATGCAGATGATTACTGCATTTGCCTTTGAGCACTAGAGACCAAGGTTCATTTCCTATGCAGTACCACAAATGAAACAAATTACATGCTTTCAGGTTAAGACAGACCTGAAAGCAAAAGCACCCCTGAATGACAGTCAAAACCCCACATCATTCAGGTTCTATTTAACTGTCAATAAAAGTTCATGAATGGCTGATAGCTGACATAACTTAAACATATTATTAATAAAGTATTTTTCTTTACAGGAGAATCATCATGTCTCTGCTGCAGAACTTGGTTCTGACCCGAGTTATCCAGTGGGTGGATTTTTTGGCTTCAAGGACATGATGAGAACATAATAGAGAGCAGAATTTGTGCCAAAGATTTTGGTTTTCTTCTGTCACCTCTTTTACACAGTGATCTCTTTTATGTCAGGACCTTTCCTACTGCAGTAATTCCTGTCTACATTTAATTTTGATTCCACCCACAGGCCTCATTAGGACCTCACACAGTGCATGTTATTCAGATCTTGACTTGAAGAGCTCTTGAGAAGCCTGCTCTACCTGCCTTGCTGTAAGCAGAAGTTCAGATTAGATGATGCCTGGCATCATCTAGACTGGGTGACACCTTCCAATTGACAAGAGCCCATGGTTCAACTCCCTGGTTCCTTTTAATACCTCCTGCAGCAATATATAAAAAGGGCTCTATGTTTTCCAGTCAAGAGTATGCTAGATATGGGGTTCAGGGACTGTTAAATTCCAGTATTGATCATTTTAACTGTTAATGACAGTAATGTTAAGTAACTCTTCATGAGTTACTGGTGAGAAAATCTCTTTTTGTGCACGCTGATGGTTGTGTGTTTAGTATGGAGTGGTGTTCAGTTTTGGAGACAAATTCAGAGAGATCTCCTGCAACTCCCCATGGATTGCACTCCACCATGCTGCATGCCATTAATGGCCAGAAAACCAGATAAACACAGACACCAGGAAACCTCTGCTGAGGCAGAATTTTGGATGATGATGTCAAGAAAGTCCTCAGGAGGTCAAGGTCTTCATGGAAAGACTCTCCAAAAGCATGGGTCAGGAAGCCTGCCTTTGTCACAGGGTGAGGGTTTCTAGAGCTCCAACATGTTGCAAAGAAAGCACAAAGCTTCCTTATTTCACAGGGGAGGCAACTGGGCACATACCTAGCAAGTCACAAGTTGATTGTGTCAGACTGCATTGCCACCCCACCTCCTCTGACAAATAAGAGAACCTGTTAAACTAATAAATCTACAATGTCTCAGCTTAGCTTAATCCTACCACGTGTATACATGACAAACCCTCCCGACAAATACCTGATAAAGAAAAAATACTAGATAAGAGGCATCACTGATCCTGGAGTAAAAGCAATCAGTTCCTTCTCATTTTTAATAATGCACATCCATTGTTGGCAATACTTCTGATATGTAAAAAAATTAATTAAAGTCAGCAGTCTTTGTTGCTGGTTTCATTTTGCTGTAAGTTGGGTGATAGCCAGCTCACATTTTTAAAAGCAAAAAATATTTTCTGGAAATCAAAAAGGGAAAGAATTAATTTCAAACGTTTCTTGATCTCTGGCTGATTTTATCTTTTTATTACACTAAGCAATTTTATTCAAATCCTCCAAAGTATTTCAGCATCAAGTCCCAACAGTTTTTGGTGAGAAGCAGGTGCCCAAAATAGACTAGAGATTAGTGACAGGATCTGAGGTTGCCAGGTCTGTCTTCTTTCAGTATTATTCAGAGACTGTTTTCAGGGTGTTGGATCAAGGGCAAGGTTGTTTCCTACTCCATGCAGGGATGACATGAACACCAGACTGCTTTAGGTAGGGATTGTGGTGAGCCAGTGAGCCTCATGGAGAAGCAGTGTGACACCTTCACATGCAGACCCTTCTCCTTTGAAGCAGTGTTGGGCCACGCTCAATCCAAAGCTTCTGCCTGCCTGCCCTCCTGACAGAGTGTGCCTCAGACAGCTCTGCAGCAGTCTGGCTGGCAAATCAGCTGGGGAAATCAGAGCATGACCCATGCTTTGTGTACTGGCTGTTAGCATGCATAAAAGACAGGCTCAGCAACCTCTTATACCCTATACTCTGCAATAGTGTCTCAAGACTTTTTGAAGGCAGAAAACTTGAGAGAAGATTTTGATCAGAGGCAGTATGGCAACCACAGATGCCATACATGCAGTAGCCACTACAATCAATACAGCTATTCTGGGTGCATTACACTAAGCCTTTGTAGAGCTAGAGTCCAAATGCTCTGGGGGATAGAAAAAGAGAGGAAGGACAAAGGAAAGAATAAAATGCAGACAAATTAAGAAAGGAGTAGTAGCACCTGAGATGCCAATAAAGTATTGCATGTAAGCTACGTCTTTCAACTGGGGACTTAACTGGATGGCAATTTATCCTTCAGGAAATACTTGACTTCACAAAAAAAGAATTGTTCATTTTATGACTCTTTCAGTATTTATCTTCCCAACTGGAAAATTGTAGCTGCCTGCACTGTGTGCACGAACAGTACCCAGCAAACTGCTGCTATGATTTCCCTCTGCAAAATTATTGTGGGTGAGATGTGGCAAGCCTAAATTTCAAGACAAAGATAAAAACCAATTTCCTGAGATCGTCTGTTTGAAAGTCTCTGTGCTGGATCTAAAATATAAGTTATCAGTAGGATTTTATTTTAAAACAACGGAAGGACAATTTGGCAAATTCTACTGACAAGTAGGTGTTTGTTATCACTTAGATTTTGTAAAATGCCATACCTTTATTTTTGGTTGCTTTGTGGGTTCTATTAATGAAAGAAGTCATGGCCACTCCTCTACATAACCAAATGGATGATCTCTTCTATACTGTAGGCGGTGAACTTGAGAGCATGAAATGATGACTCCCATAAAGGTGTTCATCTCCTTTGGCTCTGTTGTTACATGTTAGAATTTGAGAATGGAATGAGTGGTAATGCTATGGGCTGAGGAACTTGTAATTCTCTGCATAAGATACTTAGAAATCTTTTGTATTGTTAAATCCTATTGTGCTCCTTTGGTATCTGAGTATGCTCCACTGATTCCAAATGTGAAGCACGGATATTGCAGTGTTCTCAGCAGCACAAAATGTTTCTCAATGTAAAACCACATTTCTTTTATGCTTATAGAAATATGAAAAGAGTATCTTTCCCATCTAATACACCTCCAAATACCTTCAACTGGAGTGTCACAGTGTGAAGACTGAAGGTTTCCATTCTTGTCTCAGCAGAACTTTCTGCAATGGTTTTGCCAAAACACTTATTTGTACCACATCTCACTGAACAGAAACACTACATGCCATCAATATCCCTTTACTGTGTATCATGACTGAAAAACTGTCCTCAGTGTGGCCTACATTCTCTGTGTGGTGTAATGGTTTCAATCCTAGCAGTGCTGAAATGGTGTTCATGGCCACCATAGTCACTTGGCTGATAACAAGGTTTATCAAAGCTTGTCATCCTCTGGGAAATCCCAGAACACCAATTAAGAACATTTTGAAGATTAGGAGAAGGCAAAAATTACAATTGGGCAGGAAGAAGCCCATAGTGACCTAAACCATCACCATATCTTGAAGACAACGTAACTTTGAGGAAACACTGTCCTTCCTGCAGAGTTATTCCTCTAGAGATGTGGGCTACAGGAGAGCTTGGCATGTACCAACCACACAGACTTCCTCTGAGGTTAGATTTAGCATCCTATTTGACTTCCACAGATCAGTTAGGTTTGCTAGTGACTCACAGTGAAAGAGTCCAGGTCTACTCCCTATGGGGACACAGAAGAAGGAGCTTTGTGTGGATGTCGCCTCAGCAGATCCACACTAGGATTTCAAGACTTGCTGAGGACATGATTGAAAGCTATTGTGAGCCTCTATCCACACAATCCTCCCACTCCTCTGTCCTCCAAAGAAAGACAGAATTGTAATACATCCTAGCCTTAGCATGAGCTACTTATATCCTGTAGTAGGAGGCTTTACCAGTTTCGCTTAGTTGTTAAGTGATATAACACAAATCTGCCACCACAGATGGTCTAGCTGATAGCATCTGTGGCTGAAGTGCCGAGAAAGGAAGCCATACTTCTTACCACTGTGTATAAAAAGAAAACTCTCCTGCAGTAATATTTCACCAATGACAGCATAGCGTCTTGGTTAAAAAAAGAAACACTCATGTATCCTAATATTCTGCCTTCCTAAATAATAAAATCAATCTCTATGTTAGCAGCCTGTCTAGTCAATATTTCCCCTATAAAGCTAACTTATATTCCATTTCTATGTCCAGGATAATGTTTAATGGAAGGATAATCAACACATTAGAGAGTCTTGCTTCTCTATGTGTTACAGAGATTCCTCTGTCTTCATTAACTAAAAAGGAGGCAGCTTGCAGGACTATTTTTCAACTCTGACTTAATAGCACACACTATTCTGTTTGCTATTATTCTGTGATGGTTTAACACATGTGCGTAGATACACGTGGAATTTACCTCATGGATTTCTCCTCCACATCTGTAATCACAGACATGTAGTTTAGCCCAAAACTACACTGTCTGCCTGCTAATATATTTCTCTGAGATTTATTTCCATGTACCGACATAACAGTATACTTCCCTCAGCACACTCGAATGATCGATTTAGGAAGGAAGTTAGTCCCTAAAGTTATCAAAACATTGTTTTTTTTTTTCATTTTCACTAGAATTGGAATGTCTCTTCACCAATTAATTTTCTCCAAGCCATGGGAGTGCCTGGGCACTCTTGGTCAGTAAAAGCTTACACTGAGACATTTGTATTTCCGGAGAAAAGTCCATTACCTCCCATCCCTTCAAAGATATAAGCAAAGGCTCTTTCCCTCAGAAAAGATTGCACAAGCGTAAATTCAGCATGACCTGAAACTCTACCCCAGTAAATAAAATGTCTTTACTAGATATTACATCTATGTTTCTATCTCAAGAGCGTGAGTCTGCAAAATAAATGTCATGAATCTTTTGTGTACTAACAGACACTTCAAAATTCAGATAATTTTTAACTGCCTAATAAATGACAGAATTTCACATATGTGCTACCTAAATCTGGGCATAGGATACAAATATAACAAAACCTACCTAGACAACAGACTTTGCAGTTACATTGTGATGGAGATGAACCAAACATACCTTGAGACAAACATTAAACTGTAATCGACTCACACACTTTCCAAACCCAGAAATGTAATTTGACAGAAGCATGTGTTACGGTTGCCACATTTAATAGGCATTAAGTTTAAAGGATATTAACACATACAAAGCCCTGCTTTCCCTTTGTTTTTGTTTATTTTGTTTAAAGACTGAAAACTGTAATCTGGCCTCCTGATAAATTAGGTTTTCCTATCTAGTCTGATGCCCTGGTGTAATTAATTTATAACAAGAGCTGGATGTTAATTGTGAAAGCAAGATGACATGTATTGTGCAAAACCAGCTTTAGCTACCTTCTTTATGGTATCTCTTGCTAGTTGAACAACTGATAGAGATGCATTTTCCATATTAGCTTACATAATATCACCTTTGAAGTATGAACAGCTTTAAGGGTAAAAAAGGAAAACTAATCCACAGAACCCTACAGGACAGTTGGTGATTATTATCTGAAGCAAGGTAGAGATAAGAACCTTTAGTCCTTTGCACTCCAGCCATGGTAATTTTACCCTTGTCTCTTATGACTTGGCTTTCTTAATCGTTTGGATAGTCATATCCTGGAGTCAGCTGAAATCAGGAAGTATAATTCCTGTAATACAGTGGGACACAAGATCTAGTTTGGGTGGAGAAGCTTTTTACTAGCAGGATTTGTCAGGAAAGTCACTGGAAGTTCTCTAAAGATAACCTTTCATAAGCAATAGTGACACTAAATGACCGAGACGAATGTTAAAGTTACAGAGTCTTTAGCAAGCAGAATCCAATCTGCCATTAGGTTTAATCCTACAATGTTAATCCTGTGCATGAGTTGTACGTAATTCTATGTCTCCTGCTCCTCAGGACCCTGCCCAAATCAGTATGTAGTTCAGCCAGCAATACAGACAATGCAACATTTATTCTTCCCTTCAGCATTCAATGTGCAGACCCTTTGCTTAAAATCCAAACGCAGCAATAAATGAAACAATAAACTTGCTGAATTCCTCACCAAAGGATACTTCATTCACTATCCTACTTACACAAGCAAAGAGATGGGTGTCCTGAGGAAAATACAAGCACTGAAGGAGCCCTGCCTCAGGGAGAGATGCAAGCTCAAGAGACTCATGGAGAAGATGTCGCTTTGTCTAAAAATCTGCATGGGACAGATGAAGAGGATAAATGGATGTTTTAAGACCTAGCTTTAATAAAAAACAACAGCATCAATCATTTTATTGCTGCAGCAAAAAGGTTTTTCTCTTTGCCTTGTGGGGAGACTGATCTTGGAGGAAACACGTGGAAATTCTGCACTCTCAGCAACAGTGTTCTGTGGATTTGCAGCAGGGATCCCACTTGCGGTCCCAGTGCTCCATAAGACACAAGTAAACATTTCACTTTGGTCTGTGGAACCACGATAAGCCACAAAATGCAGAGGTTAGTTTTAGGTTGTGTGTATGTGTGTTGTCATGGGGTTTTATTATTATTAAAACTTCAGTAATAAGACTAACATTGTGGGAAATCTCCATAACTGGGTTTGATGGCCAAAAGGCTGGTCCAACCAGTGATGAATGGTACTAAATCACACCTGTTTTTACCCTTTAATTGTACATATGAATTCATTAATCTGAGAGTATTAAATACTTCTCAATTAAACAGAATGGTCTGCATTTCTGTAACAACTATAAACTATTGTTTATTTTTATTCTCCTTATAGAGTGACATCTATCATTTTTAGTAGGAAGCCAGGGCTATTTGCTTTTCAAAACCAGCTCTTTGGAATTAATTACTCTGGTATTAGATTAAAAGTAACAAAACAGGTAGTGCAGGACTAAGGGTAGCAAGAAATTTTAGAGTCAAATCATTCTCCCAACTTGACTGACAGTTTACCATTTAGTTGCTATTACAGCCAAGACATTAAAAAAAAAAACAAACCTAGATTGTTCACTGCTAGTTATGTTTATATCATTTCCTAATTGATGGCTTAATTTTTTAATGCCAACAAAAGACAATCTAATTGGTATTTTAACTGTTTAAGTCAAATTTTTTTAACAAAATCTAAATGAATGCATCCTGTTTAAGATTCAGGTAGAGCTTTGTCCATCTCATGGCACCATATCAAACATGACAGCTGCTCTTCAGTGCCTGATGTCCAGTCCACCTGAGGTATTGCTGCTACATCTAGTGAGCCTGTGTGTTGTTTTGGGCATAGTCAGAACAGGCAGACAGTTCAAATCTCCCCTGCAACATTAATTATTAAGCTGTTTCCCAAGATGTCAGAGTTAAGATGGTATTTGCAAAATGGCTGTCAACATTTTGACTGAAAAATACCAGTTTAGCTTTATTAACCACTTTCTCTACTTTGATTGTCAGAAAACAGCAAAAGGCAGTGCTTTATAGTGTAGCAGCAAAATCAGGGATGCTGCCTGATGAGCTCTGGTTTTGATGAGTCCTTTCTATGACACTGAGTTGCAAAGAAAAGAAGAAATCTGAGCAGCATCTGCTGACATGCATGAGTATTGTGGCTCAGGGTACAGCAATAAATCAGCTTAAATGAGGACGATGGTTGATTGTGTTCTCATCTCCCAGAAAGCTCTTCCCACCTTCTGCCATGGTTTAGTTGTGCAGATAAAACTCTTTATTGGGTCATAATATAGACTGGATCTCTAAAAGCAATGTGCATTGCAGGGAGGATGCAAGTAGCATCTAACCAGAGGTGTGAGCAGCTACAAAAGGCAAAACTCAGGGCCACTGTCTGTCACTCTGGATCTGCTAAAAAACATCTAAAATCATCAGCATTTGTTGATCTTCACAAGAAAGAGCAGTGCTTTTAAAAATAGATATAAGCTGCAGAATCGTACAAAGGCAACCTTAAAAACGACAAAATAGCTCTCACTATCTCTCATTGTCTTGCTGAAACCAATTAGACATCTTTTGCATGCCAAATTATGTGGGTTTTCAGGGGAAACAAACGTAACGTGGCCTTAGAAGTCAGTTTTTAAAAGTTATATGAAACTTGCCAGCAAAACTGACAGACAGTGGTGTTTCAAAAATCATGTCACCAGGACAGGTAAACAGACAGGAGAGGTAAACAACAGGACAGGGCCCCATGTAACCCTATTAGCCTTTAAAATGTGACACAGCATAAGGAACTGAACACAAAATATCACATCTGGTATACAATAACCTCACATTTGGAAATGGACCAAGGAAAAAGACCTTCCAAAAGGATGTATGATTTCAGAAGAAAGTGACCTCCAAAACAGAAAAATAAAAACTAGAAAAATATAAAGAGAAGATGATTTCTTATGAAACCCAGGCACTTGGATTTTTGTTAGAAAGTACAGTTGTCATACTAAAATGAAAGCTGAAAAATAAGTCTAAAATAATTGGAAGCTTTTCCTGACTATTTTATTGCTGACAACAAATGTGTTTTCTAGTCTCTGGCAAATAAAAAAAATTGGAAAAGACACTTTTTGTTAGGGGTAGTACTGCATGTGGACGCATCACCAAATGATCTATGAGATGACTTCAGTGTGAAAGAGAATATCCACCTACAAAATATTTTGTTCCTTTTACTTTTTAATAAGAGGGTGCAAACAAAGCAAGCAGCTAACTGGCCCTGACCTTCAGCTGAGCCATCTGACAAGAACACAACTGTGAGGACAGGAGTAGTAGGACAATTAATTGCTAGATTGAAAGCAGAATGTAGCTGAAAAAAATAGAGGCAAGAAGAAAGTTTGTGTGAAGGAACTGTCAGGGTGGACGGGGGATGATTGATCAAGTCAGAGTCACAATGTCTCAGAGGCTCAGGAAGGGGACGTGGAAAGACAAGGTAGTGAATTTATTTTTAACTGGAAATACTTTTTTTTTCTTTGTCTTTTCCTAAGACAGCAAAAAGGTGGGGATGTGAGTGGAAGAAAGGACGTCTTTGGCCAAATCCTTTGTGGTTCCACATAAGCCTGATTCCTTTCCTGTCTCTCTTTTTAGAGGTGAAAGAAAAAATTAAAGTATACATCCTAATAAGTATTTTTTTAAAATATAGGTGAAGACTTATTTGAAGCAGTTGCCATGGAGAAGCTGTTCGACTGAAGAATAATTACTAGGGCAAAATCACATACAATATGGGGATTGATCCTTCAGCTTTTACCCATGCAAAACTCCCACTGAAGTCAACTTGTTATCACACATTTTTAGCAAGCGAGGAAAAGAAAAAGAACTCATACTTCACTCCTACTAAAGGAAAAAAAAAAAATGTTTGCATAACACAGCAGAGAGGGTAGGCTTTTTCAGGCCTTTTTCTAAAGAAAACTTTGCAAGCCACCTTGTAGCACAGGTGGGTTTTTTTTTCACTCTTAGGATCAAAGAAGTTAATTAATGAGCAGTAATTTTTAAATGCATGCTGTGCTCTTTCCCATACTATCAGAAATATTGCAGAATGTGTACTTAAAACAAAATCAGGTCCCTCTTTTTTATTTAATAAAAAATAGTAATTGCAAATCCAAAGAGAAACATTTTTAAGGCAGGTTCCAGCTGGTTATTGATGCTGACTTGCAGAAAGCTGCGTTTCTTTGTCCTGAACACACATAACTCCAAAATTAGAGTTTCTCTCTTCAAATAACAGTGGTTACACAAAGACTCCTAATGCTTTTAACTGCACCTTGCACAGAAGCTCCAGTGAATTAATTTACCCCTCACCTGCATTGCCTCTTCTACACTTTGACTTACTCAGCCTCAAAGCAAAGCTGGGAGCATTCTCATTCCAGCCCTGCAGCCAATATTGAGCATGTTGCTTTTACATTTCATAGAATCATAGAATGGTAGGGTTGGAAGGAATCTTTAGAGATCATCTAGTCCAACCTCCCTGCAGAAGCAGATTCACGTAGATCAGGTCACATCGGAACATGTCCAGGAGGGTCTTGAAGACCTCCAAAGAAGGAGACTCCACAACCCCTCTGGGTAGCCTGTTCCACTCAACTGTTGGATAATACACTGTATCACCTTGCTGAAGCATGTGTCTTTCTGTTCCTTTCCAGAATCTGTGGTTCCAAGAGAGACACGTCCCTGCTACATAGTTCCTTTGTATTATTCTGGGGTTTAATAGGATAGTAACTATCAAACAGTTGACTGAAGCCCATGGACGAAATAACCCCATAGGGCCATGCAACACAGCCTTCCTAATTTTACCCTTGTGCTAGGACACAAATACAGGTGGCTGTGGGTCTGGCAGATGATGGGATGCCTCTCTGGGGATAGCTTGCTGGGACCAGGCCCAGCCTAATCTCCAGTTCTCTAGTAAGAGTGCACAGAATTGCCAAAAGTTCTCCCTTTTTACCCAAAGCATGTCATGGTGAAAAAAGGATAAAAAAGAATAAAGTAACCTTCATCCTGTAAAACATGGGGTATTTATGCTGATACAATTAGAGCTGTATAATTGCACTGGTATAATTACACCAGCAAATTTCCCCGTATGCAAAAGCCCTTAAGCCCCTTGACTCCAGTCACTTCCAGCTCTCTGTGGCCTGTTCCCAAAGCAGCAATTGTCATTTATGAGACACCTCTAGAAAATAAGGACAATACTCAGATTATGATCTTAAATCCATTCAAATGGTCTTCCTACCATGGTTTTTATTCTATTAATCAAACTGGTTTTTGGTATACACCCTATGGGCTTATTTCTCTTCTCCAAGATCCATTTCAGAGGAACAATAAAGTCATCACAATTTGGGATCAGTTTTAAATGAATCATGGTCTTCATCCTGCAATCTAATCCTAAAAGGAGTGTCAGGTATATGGGTTCCCAGCAGCCATATGTGATCCAACATTACCAACAAGAGAGCTGTTAGGAACCCAGGCCTGACACAGCAGTCACGTCACCCATGACTTTCAACATCTTTCCCACATTGTACTTGGCAGATACTTTCCCACAGTCTTAAGCAAATTAATGTCATGGATAGTATACTGAGGGAAACCTTAAATAAACAGACACTACCCAGTAATAAGAACAAGATGAGTTTTTCTTGAATTACACAGATTAAAGAATCAGTTATTACCTCATACAGCAGTAGAGAGAGAGCACAATTAGGAAATGTAATTAATCCAGTTGAAGACAAGGGTACTTATTTTGAAGCCTTCAGTGTAGTCTAGATTAACAGGCCAGCTCAGTGAAGCAGCAAATACTTAGTGCTAAAGAAGGCATTAAACCCATTCATTTGACCCTGCAAGTGGACAGCCCTCTGGGGTGATCTATCCCTCCACAAATGAGCAGGTGTTCTATAGGTGTCTTCTGTATTCTCCTCACAACCAGATTTATAGGTAAAACAACAGCTGCCCTCTACGTCAAACTGAGTGATGTTGGAAATAACCATCGTTGACTTGAGATAGACAAGGCAAAGCTTAGGATGGAGGTATAAATGTATGGTTTATACTTACAAATGAAGACATTACTTTCCATTGATAGCAATAAAAATCAGGTAAATCAGACTGATTTATATGGTTGTATAATGTTAAAGGCCTGGGTGCTGTCAAGAATGAGCCCTCAGCAGTATCCAGAAACTCTGTGAGACACTATTAAAGTTGCAGTGGGCCACCAAGTTAAAGAAAATCAACATCAGTATGAAAACTAACTGAAATCTAAGCTGAAAATAGTAGTCTTAATGAGCTACACTTAAAAGAAATCCAACCATGGTGTGGAGGAACTAACAATGTTATTCACAACTGTTTTAACAAAATGTTGTAATGTTTGCAGAGATGCTGAAGGAGTCATCACCGCTCAAGTACACAAATCAAGGTGAAAGGTGAAAAAGACAGGGCAGGAGAGGTGTTGAGGAGGGAGACTGGGTTAACATCCATGAGCAGATCCCACATTCTTCCTAAAAGAAGGAAATTATGAGGAAACCAATGAGAAAACCCATCATGATATTTACAAATTCTGTCCACTAAGACAGAAGGTCTTAGTCCAGATGGTGCAAACTCCATTTATAGATAGAAGACAAAAAACATGGTAAGACCAAGGCAGATGGTTGAGTTGGAAGGGAAGTGCCTCTTTCAATTGAAAATAAACTGTTGGAAGAAGCAGCAGGTCACAGAGGGGCTGTGAACTGAAGCACAGCCCTCAGAGCCTGTCCACTTGCTCTCACATCTGGTTACCCAAGAGCCACAAGGAATCAGGCAACAAAACAGCTTAAGTGTCTTCTTCAGCATTAAATAAAGGTTCTCTTTTGTGCTGCTTTCATCATGGTAGAGTGTAAGACAAGTTTTGATGTAAGCTGAAATAAGCTGCTATGAACAGAAATAGCTGCACATTCATCTAGTTTGGGTAAAGTGGTGTAAACCTGTTTGTCAGCCACTGCCCTGGAAAGAAGCTAAAGTGCCAGGAATAAGAAGGAGAGGAGAAGGGTGAGGAAGTGAGGATGGTTATCACTTGGAGAGAACCATCAAGGGAAAGGAAAAGACAGAGTAGGCAAAACATGATGGTTGCCTTTAAGAAGACAGTAAGGGATGGTATCAAGGGAAAGGAACAGCAGCAAGATGTCCAGAAGCAGAGAAAGAGGCAAAAAAACTTCAGGAGTAAGAGAAATAAGAGAGATAAAGGATGGACAGGTAGAAAAGTAAACAGAGAAAGACCAACCCTGGAGCACCACTTGGTGTCTGCTGGGAAGTGACTTTGGAAGTATCACCAGAGGAAAAGCAATTTGATCCACACAGCAGATTTGCATGGCATGTGCTCAGCAACAGCAGGGGTGGCTCAAAAGGTGAAGAAGATGGGTGAAGCTGCCATGGGAGTTCTATCGAGATAGGGGGTAAAAAAGCCTGATGCAGGAAATTTGTAAAGAGCAACAGTCTATGACTTATTTTCTTTTTGGAACTGGTAGCATTAAACACTCTCACTGACACAACTGAGTGCCAGAGACATGACATTACAATGCTAGCATGATGGCATTTAGGAAAGAACTTTTCTATTTATAACACAGCTTTTCAATGAATAAACACAATGGAAAATAAAATGCATATATGCATTTGGAGCTGTGGAAACAAGATTCTTGAGAAATAGACATGGAAATGAACTGATAAGTTACACACAATTAAAGATTTCCTGATTTGCATTCTCCCATGATTTTCTGCTGACAACTCTATAAAACCAACAGACAAACAAACTTGAAATACAGCCCATGAATTCCCAGAAGCCAACGTGGCACATTCCTCAGAGCTGATATCTAGCTATTAGAAAAAGAAAAGCATTCCTCAAATGACTCAATTCTCACTTAACAGAAGTATCTTTCCCTCTGCCTTCACTGCCCTTTAATAGTTCCTTTATGCCAATAGCACTTCAGGTCACTAAAGTATAACGGGCCCTAGTTCTTTCAAGATCAGTGAGTGCTTGCCTGTTATCCCATGCAGAGAGCTTGATGTTGCTTTTCTGTGCAAAGCTGACTTCTCCATCCTGAGCTTTGATTTCTTCCCTGTCCCCAAAGACTATTTTTCGCATCTTTTATCTAGGATTTCTTGTCAGAGTACTTGCTGATGCTCCTGCCTATCAGCTGCTCCACTAAGGCACAGAGCCATCTCAGGTGTATTTGCAGATGGACACTTGTTGTTTGGGAAAGCCAAGGCCCTCAAGGCTCAGCAGTGGGCTTGTTCCAGCATTATCTGTGCCAAAAACATTACTGATGTACTTGCAGTGTCTAATGCACAAAGCAGCATTTGGGTTTGTGCTTATGCCTCCCTGAGGAACTGTAATGCTCAGAGATAATTAACCTATGGACCTTTCGACATTATTTGCAGCAGAAATATGTTTTAGATGTCCACATAGGCCCTACAAGCATAATAGGCAAGAGATGGCCCATTCTTGTAGCTGATGGACACATGAAAACAACTTTCTGTGACTGTTTCCACGTAACAGCCCTTTCACGTACAGTAAAGAGCTGAGTCTCCTACATTAGTGCTTAAGGTCTTTGTTTCAAATCCTATGTGGAAACGTATCGCAATCTCACTGCTGTTAGATAAAGGAACATTACGTTGCTTCTGAGTGCGGTGGTCTTTTTCTTTTCTCTCTGGAAAGAGAGAGTTGAGTACAAAGGACCCTACACGAATGCCTGTTCCTCCAAGGATAAAAAAATCCACTGGAGGAGACACTTCAAGTGTTGTCATTTAGATGAGACATTTCCATCCTTACCAGACATGTCTAACATTCTGATTGTAATGTAGAGAAGAGAAAATATTGTCAAATGCTGATGTTATTGTTCTGACAGTTAACACAGTAGGAAAAACAACAATTCAGATGTCAATCTCTTCTCTTTTTATTTCAGGACAATGAATTACTAAGAACTAGTCCAAGCAAGCAAGGTAGTGCTGAATAAGCACCTAAGAGAATTATGTATTTCAAAACTCTTTACCCCTCTTTCCTTTTAAATTGGGTTTAACAGCTTACATCCTAAATTACCTCATACCTTTTGAAACTCAAGTTGGACCATGCCCTTGACTTTCTGTCAAGCATGGAATTTGGGTGAGTGCTTCTTGAACAGCCAATATAACAAATCATGTAACAGTTTTGAGAAGGGTAATTTTTTTGGGATGAGGTGGTTTTTTTAGCTTTTCAGCACTAAATAACTGCCCCTCACCTCCTTCTTTAGGTATCAGAATGGCTAATGGAGGCTACTGTAGGGGTCCACAATAATGGGGGCTACAGCTGAGCACATGTAGCATTCTACAGTCATATTTTAATCTGTATTTCTTAGATTCCATTAGAATCTGCCAATTCTAGCAGGCAGTTTTCTTTTTTTTCTCCTCCAAGGGTTTATCAATTAATTAAATGTTAATATTGTCAGTATATATTTCACCAAGACAATTACAACTATCTATTTTTCTGATACTCTCTTCTCCACCCCTGCAGTACTTAAACAACTTCTGCAAGGAGTCATGAAGTTCTTCAACAGTATTTCAAACCACAGTATTGTATCCCATAGCACCGTGAATACGATTAGGCATATATATAGTCAATGTAATATAGGGTCTCCGTGTCAATCTAGTACTGAAAAAAATTGCACAAATAGGTCTCTCATATTCTTTCTTGTATCTTTGTTTTAAAAATAATAACATTGAACTTACATATATGTAATTTTTCTTTTCAGTAATATTTTTTCCTTAATTTATCCAAACCTTGTTGAATCATGTTGCACTGGATTATTGAGTTTTAACTAATTACAGCAAAGTCCAGCTTCTGCTACTGGATCTATGACTAAAAGGCCCAAGGCCACTCGGAACTACAGGCTTAACATGTAAACCCATTCTGTTAATGTGACATGATTGAACTAATGGAAGACACAAATCCACATGGCATTCTTTTAGTTTAGAAAAATAAATCCAGATTAATTACTTAATAAATAAGTAACGATTACATGAAATGCTAATGAAACTAGAGAAAGCCTTCCTAAAGCCCTGTTACCCTACAGATCTCTGACTTCTGTCCTGAAGAATTTTGAGGAGTGGGACCAGAGTGGGTACCATTTACCAAACCTCAAATTGCTAAGGAGTCAAGGTTTGCAGTGCCAGGTACAGGAATGCAGTGTGATGCATGTGGGAAAGAATTTTGAATGGCTCTAAGAACAAATGTATGAGGAAACCCAGGCACTGATGTGACTAGAGGACTGTAAGAGAGCAGTCTCAGAGGTGGATTCTGTTCCTCATCTCACAGTGATTTTTTTAAACAGATTGAGACTCTTCAGGGCAGAGATGTGATAATGTTCATTTTTGTCAGGAAGTAGAGGAGGATGGCTAAGAAAGTTCCATAACTTCCCAAAGTACCAGACTGGATTCAAAGACAGGAGTTTCTAGTGCTTGCTTCTTGGAGTTTTGATGCCAAAAGGCAAGCAGCCCCCTGGCTTTTGTGTGCATGTACATACGTCCCAAAATTAAGAAGAAAGCAGTCTCCTTGGCATCTTAATGAGAAAACACTTACTGCATTTTTAAAAGAAAAAGGGGAAAAAAAATGAAACAAGCATCTATGAGATCCAAAGGTCACCATACAGCAGTGAAGTATCGGGGAGGCTGAAGTCACAGATTCCAAAGACTCAGACAGTAAGTGCTGCTTAAATTAAATATACAAGCAGACTCTTACAGCTACCAAAAGCTGCTTATTAAATTAAATAAACAAAAGCTGATTAATAAGACACTTGGTGTTAAATGGTTAGCCTCCTGCTTGCTCTGCAATGTTCATCCTACAAAAATAAATGAAAAATCATCATGCCTAAGCATGTCTAAATCTGGGCTGTAAGAATACTTAATATATTCCTGCAGTGAGGCAGACTGAACAAAGAATTACTGACATGAAAGAATGATACAGCATATACTAATGGAAAATTTGAAGCTCAGTTGCAATTAACATGAGGTCTATTCAACTCTCAGTGAGGAAATAATTACATTTTTCAGAAGTTTTCCTTTGTGGCCAAAATGAAAGAGGATTCAAGGGTCCTACTGTCTACAGAAGGGTTTCATGGCGGTTATAAGGCTTAAGAAACCCAAGGCTGCAAGTGTCTGCATACACAAAGGTTGCTCTCTGTCCTCCTCAACAGTGCAGATCAAGATTCTAGCCCCAGCCTGGTTCTGTGTAGTCAGGTCTGCATACAGAATCATAGAATAGCAGGGTTGGAAGAGATCTTTAGAGCTCATCTAGTCCAACCTCCCTGCAGAAGCAGGTTCACCTAGATCAGGTCGCACAAGAACATGTCCAGGCGGGTCTTGAAGACCTCCAAGGAAGGAGACTCCACAACCCCTCTGGGCAGCCTTTTCCACTGCTCCAAAATAATCCTATCAGAGAAATCCCATTCAGGACAAAGCTGCAACAACTCCTTTAGCTTCTAGTATATATAAATCAAGTTAGTCTTCTATTTTCTACAACAATATTCCCAGAAAGGTTCAAAGTGCTTCTTGAATAGCATAAATCCCAATTGACCTGCTACATTAGAGTGTGAAGACACGGCACCCAGACTATTTAGACTAGAAGTGAAATGCCTGTATCAGCATAGAGTTATAACTACTTTCTCCAAATAACCAGAATAAACTAAGTGCTCTTCTCACATGGCTGTATCTCTGACATGATGCTTTGGAAAGCCCACCCAGTAAGCACAAGCAGGTACAGGACTGCTCTCTCCTGCCATAACTGAGCTTCATTGTTTCTGCATCACACACCAGGACAGAAACCCATGTTTCAAGACTTCATTGGGTGGAGGAGAAGGCCAAAAAGGTCATTAGTAGGTTTAGACTTATATGTGTGGGATGTTGCACTTTCTCAGTTTGGAATAGGAATTACATCCCCTTCAACATCCCCTTTTCAAGCATATTCACTTGACTTGAACAAACTCAGAGAAATGTGCATACTGCACAAACCAACCAACCAACCAAAACCACTTAGGCACACTGCAGCTCACACTTCCCAAAGTGCAGGTGAGAGGAAAAATACATACCAGATATTCACCATGCTGCATAACACACACTGGAAGGTATTTGGGCGCAGTTGGGAATGGGTGGCTACAAAAATCTGTAGAGAATAGGAAGAATGATACGGATGCGGTCAACCCTAAGATCAGGTCTTTGCTTGTTGGATAGTCAGATTAAGTTTCTAAGACCTTTAGCTCAAAAATAATTGTTTTAGGGCTTGCCCCCACAGGAAAATTATTGAGAAGCAAATTATAACTGTGGCCTGTACTAGCTACTCTATAACAACTCCATGAGGACATCCAGGGCACAGAAAGCATAGGGCAGAATATTAAACACACATATTGTAAAAATAAAGACAGAAGATCAACTGATATGAGAGTTCAGAGCAGCAATGGGTAGAAAGAGCACTGAGATTCTGCAAAGCAAAACACTTCTGTTAATGTTAAATAATGAGGTTGTGGTAGATAAATAAACTACATTATTAGAATGAAAGGTTATTTAAACAACCAAGTAGTTGTTTGTTGATGATTTCTGAATAAAGGAAAAAGTACAAGGCAAAGGACAAGTGTGGCTTTTGTGTTTTATTTTTCCTTTCAAAAGAAGTGTTCTGCAATTTAAATTGATTGTCATGACCAATGAAACAAAAAAAAAAAAAGGGAAAGGAGGGGGAGTGCCTGTATTCTAAATGTTGGTTTTGTAGAAGCCTTTATTCAGCTGGTTAGCAAGCCAAAAAACCACCAAAAACCAACCCACCACAGCACAATCTGATTTCTAAGAAAGACTAACAATTACCCATGAGTTATTTGACAAACTTTATATGTTGATTACAAGTGGTGGGTGGAAATATTGCTTTGCCTGCACTCTAACACAGTACAGGATGACATCTGCTAAAAGCTTTCACCTTGGCACTGAAGAAAAGTTAACTCAAAACATTATATAGTCATAAAACTAAGTAGAGAAGCTGCAGAGGAATAAGTCACAAATATGTGACCCAGTTCCTCAGTGGGATGGTGCCAAGACCTCTACACTTGACTAATAAGGAAAGCAACAAGTGTATGCAGAGTTGAAACGTGCATCACAGCATATGTGTTAAGAATTTGTGTCTGATTAAAGGGGAAAGGAATTGAGGGCCAGTCAGTTGTCTATTCTTCACATGCACTGAAGGGAGGAAATTCAAGGGAGATTTAATCTTTCCTTGGGATAAAGATGGAAAAGCACTCCTGTCCTCAGATGGAAGCTGTCTGTACAGATAGCAGGACTGAGGTCTGTGTGAGATGTGACATGTAGCCTATATACTCTATATGCTATGCTTCAGCTCTGAATCCAGCAATCAGGAACGATGTCTACTTGATTAGGACTGTGTGCCCTGGAGTATGGCATTGCTCACATAAAGCTGCTTTTTCCCTCACCCCATAAATAAAACACCAAAAGTGATATCCTTCCATCATTAAAAGTAGTTCACATCCAATTAAAAAATTGGTCCTCCAAGGGAGTTTCAAATCAGGGCTTGGACTTGATTTGATATCCCAGGCACTATATGAAGGGGCTGAAGAACAACTCGTTCTCATTCTGCATGAGTCACATCCTCTCAGCATCCATGCACTCAGGCATTTCTCTAAAGAGGAAGAAACCCTATGCTAATTTTCAGGCATATGATCCTCCTCTGGGGTTTTTTTGCTCTGTTTAAGATTAAGCTTTTAGAGTTATAATGGATATTGCATCATCAGACTAGCTTTAATATGTAAAAGAAAGGCTAATTATATGCTGTTCTGTGGTGGTAGCAAAATTGTAGCAAAAATCAAAGCTGTTTTCTTTATCTTATTTTTCCTTTGAATCCTCATGGCTGAGGGAAAGCACAGAGTTCCCTCCCCTTGGGCTACGAGGAAACACAAGGTGAAATTGGCCCCCATGCAGACTACAAGTAATAAGCTTGGGCAAAACTTTCTCAGGATTGATATGCTACTACAAGTTCAATTTTCATCTAGAAGCAGACAAGAGATGCAGAGACAATGTGGCCCAGCTTTTCCTGTCAGTGAGATCAGCCCATCTCACATTGCTTTCCTTGGAGGTGCCTGTCAGAGTGGTGGTGGCTGACCTTGGAAAAGTTTGCAGCTGCCACTTGTCATGGGGCAGGGCGAGAGGCAGAGAGCTGTGCCCTGGCCATCACTCTCCAGTGTCGCAAACATGATCAACACAAGGGTTGGGATCTGCATGAGCATGAGAAGACACGTCGTAGATTTCCAAAGCTTAATAGTTGAGCCACCATGAATGTCTGGGAGAGCTCTTGCACCCCAAGAGACTGTCATACAGACTGGAAAGGGAAAGGATTTGCTTTTCAAGGGTTTGTGACAATGGATTAAAGGCTAATACCTATTATTTGTCATTATTTGTCATATTTCATGAATTCCAAATAATTTTCATTCTCTGCCAGCGTCCTGGGGCTTTTATTTAGAGTGCTAAGGAATCAAACTGGGCAGACTGTGGGAGTTCAGCACTATGGGGGAAACTCCTCTTATCTCAGTGCCAATGTTTTCTAAACCAGAGACAAATGCAGAGCACTTAGCTGTGCATCCACTAAATATTGTGGTTTCCCTGAATTACAATTTTTTTCCCTCTAGTTAATCACTAATGAAATTAATTCAGACATCCCTATGTCTGATGTAATGAGTTTACCTAAATAAATCATCCTGGGTGCAGTTTGGGATTGTGTCTCAATCCAGTATTGTGTCCACTCATATAGAATTCACTTCTTCAAAGTATTGTCTATACTTCCTAAATATCCATATAAATGTACCATATTGGTCATATACTGCACAAATTGGGATCCATCTTTAAGAAAATGATGAAGAAAATAGCATAGATCTATCAAACTCCAAAACATCTGCATAAACTCACACCTCAGTAGCTCCATCACTTTTTCCTATCTCTAATGAGATGGATTAAAAAAAAAATAGATGTAGGAAGAGCAAAGTGAACAATGCAAAAAGTAAATCTGTCTTTGATAAGGAACACAAACACACGTTCTTTTGGCAGAGGACTCTCTAAATTTAGTTAGGATTTGGTTTGCATATTGATTTTGTAATATCCTTGCAATTCCCTATTCTAATGTAGACAGCAAAAGTTAGTTTTTAAGAGAGATTTAAATGAATTAGCAGAGTTGCTGGGGAAACAGAGGCATCATGCAGCTCAACAGCAAGTACTGGTGAGCAAAGATAGGCTAATGTAGATCAGCAGCTTTTGCTGTGCCATAAAATAAAGAGCACAGATGAACCTACTCTGAGTTGTACTAAACTAGCCCCACAAAAAATGACTCCAGCCTCCCAGGGGAGCAAGACATAACTGCACCAAACATCTTAAGTGCCTATTCGTGTTAAAGGGATGACATAGCAGCACTGTGTAAATCCTCCTCACCTGCTTGCTTCTCATTTACCAGGTGATTTACTGTAGCAAATTGCAGTGTGGCTACCTGATCTCTCCACAACAACGGGTGTTTAATACCCCCTATGCCAGGCCAGGGTCAGCTTTATCACTCACATCAGGCACCCAGGCTAATTCAAGTGCATCCCACATCCTCCCTAAGGCACTCATTTGCCCTCTTTCACCATGCAAATGCTTTACACCCTGCAAACTAATTATTCTGATGTGTATCTGCCTCTCCCTAGCCCTCTAAAACATGCAGAAATGCAAGGAGAGGACAAACAAACTCATTTCAAAGGTCAGAAAAAATAAAGGTAATTCTTATTTTGGGCTTCCAAATCACCAATCAGTGATTTCAAAGAAAGAACAGTCTGAGAAATTTCCCAAATTCAAACCCCACAAACTCAACTGCTGAGCTGAAAGGCAACCCAAATGTTTGGATTCTTTTATAACATCAGTATTAAATCTATTGCCCTTCCTAATGTCCCTGTAATCCTGTCTGCTCCAGGCATGCTTAGTAATTGACCACAAAGAATCATTTCTGCCCCATTCCTGATGTATGTACAGGAAAGGACATGCATTAACTTATTTTGTGATCACCTTTGGTAGAGGCAATACAGAAGCAGAACTGCTGAAGAAAGTGTCACTTTTCCATGGCATTTTTAAAAAAAAACTACTCCTTTTTATTGAAAAAACTTCTACAAACTTGAAACCCCAGGTGCTCACTACTCAGGCTTTTCAAACTGAATGTTCTGAAACTCTACAAACAACAGATTCTAGTGCTACTTTTTAGATAATAGATAAGGGTGCTGATGCAGTGAAATAGGTTGCCTAAAAGTATTGTGGATAGTCCCTCCCTAGAAGTGTTCAAGAGCAGGCTGGATGGGGCTTTGAGCAACCTGGTCTGCTGGAAGTTGTCTCTTGAAGGTGCTTCCTAATTCAGACTACTCTGTGATTTTATGATTACTTTAGAAGATGTACTGTTAATGTATATACACCAGATCAGGAAGTATTTGTGTGGTGTTGGCTCTGTGTTGGGAGAAACAGGAAATGTTAACTTGAGCTGTCAGTTACTAAGGAAAAAGAATTTAGGTAAACTCATCATTTGACTACAAACAAATTAATAGGAGGTTAAGATGCCAGCTTTTGATATTGTCTTCTAACAAGAGAAGAATTCAGAAGGCAGGTTTCCCAACCAAAGACTTCAAACATTGATTTCAGAAACTGCCATATTTCTAAACAATACTGCTGGGGAGCCTTTTAAATGCAAGTGCATGCAATTTGTATCATTCTTAGAGAACCAAGTGGTGAATCACACAGGAGTGAAATTCATTCAGCTTTAATGTGTCTGGCTCTTGCTGAGAGCCCTGTACTCCCAAGGTGCCTTTCCACACCTAGGGCAGAGCACAGCAGCACAGTAACACAGATCAGCAGCAAAAATGCCTAGCCAGGACCAGAGGGGCCAGAGCTGAAATTTGTACCACACCTTCCCACGTCAGCTAAATTAAAGCTGGCAAATGCACAGCTACTAGGATTGTATCTTTCCTGGGGTTTCTAATGTACCTTTAGCAACACAGGTAGCACTTGTTTTTTGTACTAATATATTTATCTGTCCCTAAGGAGAGATACTCCTGAGAAAAGGAGTGTGTGTGACTCACGTAGGCTGTGTGCGCTGCCTATCAGTGAGGAAAGACTGAAAAAACAATTCTTGCTTAGGGAGCAGAACAGTGGCAAGACTGAGATGAGATCTAGAAGCCAGCCAGCAGTCCCTTTAGAAAATGCTCTATTTGAAAAAAAAAAAAAAAACAAAACCAAAAATATTTAATGTCACCTGCTATGCACAAAGCATCTTCACTTTGGAAAGAATCCTCCTTCTATCCTAGCTCTCTGTCTGCCCTCACTACAGGCTATGTGCCTCCAAGAAGGTGTCGGCCTTCAACAGCTCTTCGAAGCATGACTGGTCGTTCTGAGGGCTACAAATCCCATTGGTGGGAGACAGGACAAGAGCAGCTAGAAGTGAATATGCAGAGAGGGAACTTCTTTATGAAAAGATAGCACAGGCATCATTTGTGGAAAACCATCACTCATCTAGCAGTATTGAAAGTGATTAATTCTACAATCTCTTTATTTGGAGTAAAGACACAGATACTAGTTTTGTTTTTAGTTAAAAAGATCTATAAGAAAAAAAACAACAAAACCCACCAGCTGTTTGCACAACAGGGGACCTTTTCACTCCCAGTGCATAACCTATGAAATAAAGTGGGATTTATCAGCTCCCAAAGAGCAAACCAGTGCAATGCAGCACATGGCTGCAGCCTCCATGCTTGTAACCACTGTGCTGTGGAAAACCACCTTTTGTTTCCCATTTTCAATATCAGTAGTGGCCTTCCTTGAAGACCTGCTTCTTCATTTCACTAGATAGTAGTGATATTCCAGGTGTAATACTTTATAGCAACTTAATTTATGTAATTACTTATGTCCCTGCCTTTAGGGTACTACGTCTTCTTTACACTTCTCTGTATGTTGGTTTGATTTATTTTGCTTTTCTTTCCACTATGATTTTTTTAGTCTCTTCTCAGCCCCATTGTACCTCCCTTTACCAGTCTTGCCCTATCCTACACCCACTTAAGGACGTATTTGTCTGTACAGCATAGATGTACCTGATCTCTTCCACTGTAGCTCACCTCTCACCTGGAAGCCATATAGCCAGAGGTAATAGCAGCTACTATATGAATTATTAGCCCAAAGGCAATTTAGGCCTACCACTAAACTGGCATTTATCTTTGTAGGTAGATATATGGACAGGATATACACAGCATTTCTTGTTCTCACAGTATGAGAGCACCTCTAAAAAAATTTCAGGCATTTTACCTTTACAGCACCTTGCAACAGTAAGAGATTGAAGCACTCTCACTAACAAAGGAGAAACTCAGGAGGAGATACCATCAGTGATCCTATGCCCATGCTGTTCAGAAATCTGAGGTGAGGACTAAAATACAGTCAATATAGACAAGACCTGTATATCTACAATTCATCACTAGGCTGCATACGAATCTCTCCGTTGTCAAGAAGATGACAGGAAATAGCCAAAACCTTGGATCTGAACAATGCTCAACAAAATGTGTAAATTGAGTATCCAACTCCCAAAAAGTTTGCACAGTAGTACACTTACTAACTTACGCACATTTACTTCATTCATCACTGATTTTTCTTGCCACCAAACATTTCCAACATGCAGAGTAACCCAGTACTTGAATTGAATGTACAGTGAAACAAATCCTACACGAGTAAGGTGCTTTATATTCAACACTCTAGTGCCAATTACAGCAAGTTCATCTGACTATTCCAAAATTTCCAAAGTGTTTAGTTTTGACAAGAGATTTCAAACAGAAGCTGTATTTTATTAAGCTGTACCCTTTAAGTACAGGAATCACTGCAACTTAAAAGAAATGTCATTTCCACTACAAATTGCATTTAATTTTGAAGAAACTATGTTGGAAACTAAATTCTTCAATAAGAAACTACGTAGGGACACATCACTGACTAATTTTAAAGTAACTTTTTCCACCTTGCATTATTTTTGTTTTCACATGACTAAAGAAATGCTGCTGTTGCCTAAATTCATGTCCTATGACACAACCTCTGAATGAATGCCTTCAGTTTACCTTCAATTAGGAGATAAACTTCATTAACCCAACAATCTTTGAAGGTCTTATCTTGCAATGATAATTCTCCAGCTCGCTACACAAGTTTGCGCAATGGATTGCTATTCTCAGCTGGGGCTTTTGGTCCCAATTATTTAAGAACAACAATACATGCCACATGTATATACAGTGTTCACAATTAAAAATTTAGTATTTCCTGCAACAGTTAGAGTTATTTGAAACACCATTTGTTTGTGCATGTGCCTGAATTAGCAAAGAACTGCAGTGGGAATGCAGCATCTGTAAACAAATTCTGAAATGTTAATGGTGGCCACTGTATCTGTGCAATATTATGTTGTGGTATAAATATTTAATTGGCACCCATTGGGCATGTCTCCACTGCAAACTGTAAACTCCCAAGGAACTTATGAAGGTCATGCTAAAGAAATGCCTGCAAACTCCTTAGAGTACCTTAATCCATACTACTATAAACAATACACTTGAACATGAAAAAACATTTGAGAATGTTTAATTGTAGTCATTTTCTCTTTTGCTTCAACTAAATATCTGGTCTACAAGAAAGGATTCACAGCATTTAAAAAAACACAATCAAATATCAAAACCATTCCAAGGAGAAAGCAGAACTCAGAAATTTAACTCAAAACACTGCCACCAAACAAGACTATTTTAGGTAAATCTTGGAAAGTCTTAGGAAAGAGCCAGATGCACATCAGTAAAACATTTAATAATAAGGAGATACATTCATGGAGATTTTTGGCAGTATCTTTCTGCATCTGAAAGTACCTGCATATATGTTTGCAGCTGTGGCTCCATTTCCAATTTCTGCAGAAGGCCAAAAAGTTAAGCAGATGCTGTAGGGCAGCTGCAGGGCTGAGATTATCTCTGTCATGATTTTTAGCCCCTCTCCATGAGCCTTTACCCCTAAAATTAATCCTAATATACTTATGTCACCTTTAGAGCCAGTTGTGTAATGCATTGAACACAACATGTGAGATGCTCAGCATTTTCAGCTCCCAGGAGGGAACGAAGGTAAACACTTTCATATAAAATATCTTGCATCTCACAAGAGTGTGGTTCTTCATCAGTTAACTGATAACTCTGTTTTGAGAGACTCAGCTAAAAGCTGTCAGGATGGTCCTTTCGACCTGCTCTTCCCTGTGGACTAGATCTAAGAATAAATAATATGCCAGGCAAGATGTGTTTTTACTGTTCTCACAAAACATGTTGCCAAGCATCCATCTCTCCTGATACAGCAAACCCAGACAAAAGCACAATCCCACTGGAAATGGACAGAATTAGGAGTTTCCTTCAGCCTCAAACAAAGATCATTTCTTTAAACAAAATGGGGTCATTTTCAGGGGTTCATTTTGCATCTTGCAATACAGACTTTGTGTAATTCTGATTCAAGCCTTGGACCACAACTGGTATCCAACAGTAACTAAGCACTGTCATTTGCATAACACAAATGTTTCATCCACTTCTTACAGCCAGAAGTGCCAAACTGGAAAATGTGTGCAAACATCAGAAAATCTCACCTCTAAACACTAAATGCAGCCTGGGGACTTAGGAGGTATCTTGTCAAGGAGAGCCTTCCCATTCTTCAAGCTGCAGATACAATTAATGACAATCCTCTGAGCAGGATATTGTTCAGTCACAGTCAGTTGTAACCTCTATTTCCAATCAGAGTGTAAAGCTGTTGTTTCCATGTCATTTAAAATAAGAAGCTTTAAAACACAACAGAAGTGTCTGCTCTACCAACATACCTCCGCTGTACACTCTTCTCAATTTTAGAGGTGATAGATCTTTAAGATTAACTGCTCCTTTATTTATTTATTTATTTTTAATTGGCCCAACAGATAAAAATGATATGAGAATATCAGTCACACACCTCAACATTCCTGGGGACTTGAAAAGAAAGCTGCCACTGTTACCATCAGCTCTCCAACGAGCAAGCTAATAGCAACACTTCAGTCATTCTGACAGCTCCAAAGGACAAAATTTAGGTCAATGGTTCAAAAAAAATCCTGATGGGAATGGTGCAAATTAGGATGCAAGATCAGTATAAATTGAGTTGAAATGACTGGCTTGGATACAAAGCAAATGTTAGTAAATATCATCCAGTATTTGCTTATGAATGGGTTTAATACATTATGCATGCATTTGCTATTCTAGCGTTACACCTTTAAAAAGCTGCACACTTCGCACAAAGCTTAGACATAAGATACCAACAAGAACTGAAAACTAAGCAGCAGATTAATTTTTTATGCTGGATAATCTGAGATTAAGTGACTCTGGAAACAAACTAAGCACATTGCAAATTGATCTCAAAAGTATTTGTCCATATCATTGAAGTTTCACTGAACTCTTTGAAAGTAATGTGGCTTCTGGTGACAATCAGAGATGATTCTGTGTGGTTGTTACCAAGGGAGTAAAGTGAGAAGAGTTGGACAATTGGGATAGGATGTTTTTTCTTGTGTTATCATTACAGTGGCACTTTCCTAGTTTATCTAATGGTCAAAACACCATCTCTCTCACCTCAAATTCCTATGTCCCTTTCTCTGTGCAGAACAGATGGAAAAGACAGGAAAATTGGAAAAGACTGGGGTCTCTTTCAAGATGCCATGTAAACACAGGGATTGCCCTGTGGGTCAGTGCTCCTTCTCTCACAGCAGAAATTCTTTGGGAGAGTATGGGAGCCTCCATCACTTTGCACCATCCCAACCCTTGGTCCTTCTTCAGCACATACAGCCCTGCACTGGAGACATTCAAGGGCACAAACGTCCTTTTAAACTCAGTTTTCTGTTTGTTCACTGGGTGCCTATAGCTGTAATTTTCAGAGAGATGGTGAACAGCTCCACACTGGTCATTTTTCCTGCTGTTGTCGTTTAGCAAGGCTGTCCTTGTACCCCCTCGATCCTCTTCTCCTCAAGCTAAGAGGCCCTAGCCTGGACTCTACATTTGTTGCTGTGTCTGGAGGCACGCTACTTATCAAAACAGGTTTGTCATTTTCAACCAATTATTGTCAGTCTCAAAAGTATTCACATTAATAATTTATCTAAACTATTTAGGTTGACATCTACCACCCACTTCTCTATATATAAGGACTTGATTGTGTCTTGGATTTCAGATTGTCATGAAAGGGCTTTAGGAAAGAATAACCCTTCCTTCCCTCTCTCCCACAATAGGGGCTGATTGAGAAAGAGTTAGCAAGAATAAAAAGGTGTCTTCAGCATTCGTCTTCTGGAGTTTTTCATAAAGACTTGAGGGTCATGAAGGGCTTTTTTTCCCTTCTGATATATTGTTTGATTGGGATCTTGGATCCAAGTGTTGCTCCTTGTAAAAAAAAAAATATAAATCTACAAATTCTATTGACTTAAATAGTAATTTCATGAGGTATTCTGGACAGAATATATTACAATTAGGTATTAAAAAATTTGAGGAGTATTAAAATAATGAAATAAGTGGAATATTAACACAATTTGGTATATTTTACAGTTTACACGGTTTTTCTTATCCTCAGATTTTCCAGTAGTGACATTCTCCACTACTTAAGTATTGGCAGGCCTTAGTGTATGATTTCTGTGTGTCACACTTACTCTGCACTAAATCTCAACGCAGATGCTTTACTCTAGATAAAGGGTGCTGTGATTTGATCAATGCAAAGTAATTGCTGATTTTCAGAACAACAGGAGAGAGCATACAACATAAAAGACAAGTTGAAATATTGAACCCTTACTTATTTGTAAAAAAATACTGCAAAACTAATAAATAGAATATAAAACACTAGGGGAAAAAAAAACATCTAAAAATGAGAAACCCATATTTTAACCAGCCCAAGTCCTGATATCCTGTTGGAAGAGAGTAACTATGGATACATACATCATCCATGGAGGTGAACAGGCAAAAGCTATCTGCATGAGCCTGAGCTATGGTACCTTCCAGCCTGAGGCATCACAGGCCACACTTTAAAGCACAGTTATCTTCAGTGCTAAAACACAGACCAGTGTAAGTCTTGCCTCCTCTTGGCTGTTCACAACAGTCAACACAACTAATTTAGCTACCCAAGATAAAATAAGAGGCAAACTAACAATGCAGCACATTCTGAAGGTACTGGCAGTTCTGAAAAGAGTCACATAGCAGTAAACGAAGTTTTGGCCATTCCCTTTTCTGCCATAATAAAGCTCCACTTACAAGTATTGCTGAGAGGATCACAAGAGGTCATCAGACCAGAACTTGTTACAGATGCTGCAAATGGAGCAACACCAAATGCATTGTAACATGAAAAAAGTAACCAAGGACATTTCACTCGGTGATGAGGTAAAACTAAAGGGATTCTGAACTGGAAAATAAAACTGAATGCTCATTGTGGCTCTCTCTGGTCCAGCTAGAAAACAGAAGAAAACTACAATGAGGAAGAATAAATTTTACAAGACGCTACATGCTCTGTAAGAAATGTAATATCAATAACTATTGAGCTATTGATAAATAGAAGTCACTCCAATGATAGAAAAAATTGATGAAGCTTTGCATTATTCTGACAACACTAAGGGAGTAAGGAGAGCGTCAGGAAAAATGCTCTTCCTGTCCATCCTGCTGTAAGGGGTAGAAGGCAGAAGCACTCAATATGCTCTCAACAGAGAAGACACAGACAGTGGCTGCTCCTTCCTTGGCAAGGAACAGAAAAACAGAGGTAGAGGCATCTAACAGGTCCTAGTAGGGCACTTGGCAACAAAGTGCATCCAGGAAATAGCAGTGGGATTGTTGTGCATTTATAGGGTTCAAGACCTGTCTGCCACATTTAATTGCACACCTCCTAATCTAGTCAGGATTTGCTGCTTAAAATGTTTTTCCAAATGCTTTTGCTGGCCTATCAGTATCATATTGATTATAACCATTAAAATACGACTACTACCAGAAAACCAATAACAGCTCTTCTTTGGGATTGTGTGGTACTGAAGTGCGAAAAAAAAAAAAAAATCAAATAAACAAAACAAGCAGGAGAGGAACTGAACTCACCTGTTACCATAAGGACAATCTTCTAGTTATAAGGTTACCTAATGCTTTTATTATATTAACTGAAACATTAAGGCATACTTAAAATTCTTGTTTGCAGCCCACCATACTACAGCCCACAAGACTACAGCACTGTTCTAACACGTGGTGCTGAATTGCATCATAAATTATGGTCATCCCTTCTCCCTGCTACCAAAATTAATTATCTGATAAATAGAGTTAATACACATGGTTGCTCTGCAACAGTCTGTTTGATGGAATTTGTGTTTGGGGCATGGCAGATGGCCTTGCCAAGATGCAGACACTATAAACATTTTGATTATGTGACTGGCTGACTCACTGCGATGCAATCCCTGCACGTGCATTATGAGCCGAAGGGCTCTCCAACACTCCTGCTGGGTCTATGGACAGACAACCTCACATCACCACACCTAGCAGCGAACTGACAGTTCATCTCTAAATGTAAATACCAGCTCCACTGGCTAAAATATTGCTTTCCAATATCATTATGGGCAAATATCTCAGAAAAAAAATGTGCATGTGCATCAGTGCACAGCCGTTTTACACTTGGCAGTGGCCTGGCATGCAGGTAGCTGCTGTCATGAGCTCCAGATGTTTTGGATAAGAGAAGACAAGAAGAAGTGCTAGTCTAATATAAACACTGAAAAAGAGGTGGGGTTTTCCCCACTAAATTAACAAGTGAGGAAACATCAATCAGTAAGAGAAGCAATATAGCCCAAAAGTGTCTGAACTATCAGGAGTTTCTTCAGCATCTCAAGTAATGCAAATTAATGCTGTAAAGAGTCTACTTTTTTTCTCTTTCAAAAGGGAAATTAGAAACAAAAAAGTAAAATGACTTAAAGTAAGAGTTCAATGGTAGAGACAGAGCAGCTTCAAGCAGTACAGCATCTATTCTCAGCCAGAAAAACTTATTCCATGATGAATTCACTACTAACTCAATTAAAAAAAAAAAAACAGTATTTCCTCTCCCTCAGTTTTAACTTGTGTTGTGACTGCAATCGTCTGTGTAAATGGACATTCAGAACAAAGCACAAGTTTCAGTGCAGAAAATGAAACAACCTTGCAATTGCCAGTTCACATGGTCAAACCTAAAATGATAAAACCACAGATAGTTCCTTTACCACAACCAGGGAACTGAGCTGTGCCCTGTCTCAAATGTATCCTCAATTTTTACCCAGTTAACTGCTGCTCTCATTCTGTGCTTTCCCTGAGCAATTATATCCATCCCTCCCCGCCCCCCCCCCCCATTACAACCTGAAGTCATTCTTTCTGAAGCTGAAAATACAAACACACCCCCAAAATGACAGACCCAAGCAGAAGAATAAATAAAAATGCCATTCAAGCACTAACTGCACTGTGTGCTCTGAAGTCCAGGCACATAGCAGCAATGCCTGATGACGACTGACACTTGACAGCCGGACAGATCCCTTATCTGCAAGGAGGAAATGAACAGTGCCCTCAATAACTTGAGGTGTCTCTTTCAGTAGATGACAGTAGCAATTTAGCAGTTTGTTATGGCAAATCTAGCAGCATTTAATTGCATTTAGACAGCCAAATTGGAAGTGCAGTTCCTTCTTTACTTCACTGACCAGCATTTCTTACAGAACACAGTTAACTTGCTTATTTGCAAACAGCTTTTGCTTCAAACAACTGGCAAGAAGTAAAGGCTTTTCTGAAGCCCTTAGGAATGTAGTTTTACCTGCAGATCTCATAAAACTAGGATATAACAAAATGCAGAGACAAGAGATTACTGTTCATTATGTAAAAGAAAGAAAATTGTTGCAACATGCTTGATCCTCACGCTCTAGAATGAAAAAGCTGAGTAACATATATGGATCAATAACTGTTTAGTTCAAAATAACCATATAAGCCAAGAGTTAATTATTCACATTATTCTATTCAGATTGTAGGCTGAGTTACAGCCACCCTTCAGAATTTCAATGTAAAGTTGATGAAGGATATAAACATGAGACAGCTTTACATTTGGAGAATGTAGGACCCCTGGAGACAAGAAATCGCTCTTACTACAAAACAAGCAGGAGGCTGACTGACATTTCTGCCATCCTCAGATCCATAGGTGATGTGCAATAGCTCCTGCATCTCAATCTTTTAACCTTTTGTCACAGATCAAAGACATTTAAGATGTTTTCTTTTGAATTCAAACCCAACTACTTTATGAAGTGAGCCACTGGCTTTCAGTGTCACTCTGTTGCATTAATCAGATTGCTTCAACCACATGATGCAAGACAAGTCTTGATAAATGTGGGTTTATCCAAAATAAAGCATCTTGAACAGGGGACAACTATCGGCCTTTGAAACAGCTGCACCAACATACTCCTACATCCAGGGTAGTCTGGAGCTCAGAACGATGGCCTGTGCCAGCTGTATCCTGCCACAGGTTCCATTCCTTCTTGGGAAACACTAAAATATCATTTGAGGCTGTAAATCATAAAGGTTCAGAGACTGTTGCAAATTCAAGATCCCAAAAAGACCTGGGGATTTGTTAGAATGAAACAGACTGCCCAGGGAGTGATGGAGCCCCCAGATCCCTGGACATGTTTAAAAGCCATGTAGCTGAGATGCTGAGGGATATGGTTCAGAGCTGGGCTGGGCAGTGGGAGGTGAAGGGTTGGATCTGATGATCTTAAAGGTTTTTTCCTATGATTTTAAAGAAACAGAAATTCAATAGGATTCTCCCAGAGAAACAGTAACAAACCTGTAGCTTTAGAGTAGAATCAAAGATTCTCTGAACTCACAGGAGTCAGTTCCTTTATTAGTTGAAAAAAAAACAAAACAAAAAACAACATACCACATAATACTATGTTGTATACTTCTACTGTTTCCTGTGAAGTTGTGGGGGAGAAGATAATTATGCACATTAGGGTTTTGGGAGCACTGAAAGGCCACCTACAGTTGAAGTGATTGACATGAAATGTTGTGTTATTACTTCTCTCCAGCTGTGTGGTACAGGGACAAATGCTGTGATGGCACCTGCATAATGTTACAGACGTAACATGTCACAGTGAATCAAAAGCCTTAAAAGAAGCCTCTTTTGGGGGTCAAATGTGTTTGAGTATTTAAGGTAGAACAGAAGAAAGTAAACAGGCATAAAGTGAAAGATTTCTGAAAGGTTTCTCATTCTGTTCCCTTAGCATAGTGAGCATCAATGCCAGAACATAAAAAATAACTAGAACAAAGGAAAAAAATAGTTAAACAAGAAAGAGAGCTTCAAAGGGGTGATATGCTTCAGACTCAGCTGAAAACTATATCACTGTTGGCAGATCAATATTACCAATTTATATCTGCACTTCCATCTGTGGACAAAACAAATTCTTCTAAACACTCACCCTTACAAGAAATTCAAAGTTACAACTCTGTTAATGCTCAGATCATTATGATGTTAAAGCAATAATGATTAATTACACCACAGGTTACACTACAGCTTCTACTAAGGCAGGAATGGCAGAATGACTGCACGAGGATTCTCAGCATTTCAGTACGTACATGATAGTATGATGTTCTACATAATGCCACCATTCAGACACAAACTTTGTCATTCTCCTTTTGCTCAATCTCCCCCCTCAATATTCTTGAACTGCACTTTTCATTTGGTGGGGGAGAAAAGTCTCCCCAGCCTGAATAGTCTTGATTCCTCCTGATGACAGTTCTGAGAAATTTGAAGAAGTTTAGGCACGTTGAACTGTTAAGATAGATATTCATAACCTCAGCACTGGTAACATACAGACCAAGATAACTTTAATGCTCTGAGGTGAATTAAAAAGTGTTCTAGGTAATTTGTAAGAAGTATTCAAGTTAATATAAAATTATAGGCATAAAGCTCAAACCTTAGACATTGATCTTCTACATTGGAGAAGAGCTGTCTGAATCTATGAAGCAGGTTTCTTAGATACACGTTTCTGCATTGCGCCTGCATCTGAGCCTAGTGCCAAGCAGCCATGTGCAACAACACTGAGTTCTGAGCTCTTTCCAAGAAAGACACACACAACCAGAGCACAAAAGCAAATACAAAACGTTAGAGTTCAATTGGTGCTTGAGAAATACCAGGCCTTCGTCCATGAACAACGTATCTGCTGTGTCTCCCTCCTTTTTGGAAGTTCATAAGGAAATGCAGTATGTCAAGCAGGATTTATTACAGACTCCATATATGCAAGTGCCTTCACAGCTTCAGGCAAGACAAAATTAATTTGATTTTAAAACAAAGTAAATGTTAGTCTAATGTGTGCATGTTTGCTGCTTTTTCCTTGGAGACCAAATTGTGCATTTTGCAAGCAGCTGAGATGTTCTGAAACCAACAGGCATTTTGACTGATTAATCACTAAGGATTTATTGCTTAGTGAACAAATGATGTTATATTAGCTAAAAGAAATGGAGCAAGTGGTGTCTGTAGAGATGTATCTGGTGACCAAACAATGAAGATGAGACTTCCATGCCTGCAAAAGGATACCTATTTCTTTAAGGGCTATTATTTGCATAGGAAGAAAAGCAGAAGAAAAACTGGTTTCAATTGATTTTTAGGATATTTTAAGGATAATTATACTTACTGTTTCAGCCCAAGGAGACACATTTGCATTCAGAGTTTGGGTAAGCAGTGCTCAGAAATAGAAAGTCTTAAAGAAACAAAATAGCAAGAATGGCCAGTACTTAATCATTTGGAAGTCCAGGAACTGGCTGACTGGATGTTTGTGCTGCATTGATCGTGTAACACTAATTGCAACTTTGATTTAAAACTTCTGTTTCCTGGTTATACATGTTAGCAGTTAATTATTATGTAAGTATTAATTATTCTTAGCCTAGACACATTTGCTGAAATCTTTAGGCTCTTTTCCATTTCTGGAGATCTAAAGAAAGTATTTTTTCTGAAGAGCAAGCTCTCTGTTTCAGCCATACTTTGCCATCTATTTAAGATGACAAATTAAGTAGGTGCTCAGACCTCCATATCATGCAAAGAGGTGACCCACCTCCCCAGGAAAAGTGAAGAAGGAGCTGGGTCCTGCTGAGGGTGCTGGAAGGCTAGTCCCACTGCTGCAGAGATAAGCACAGGGATGTTTTGCAGCATTAAAAAGGGGAAAATATAAAATGGAGCACGAAAGCAGCAACAGCAGCTAAGGATCCAAGCTGATAACTCCACGTCCCATTATGCTGTGCTCTGTGCTGATATTAGCTTGCTTGGAACTAACCTGTAGATCTGTTCATAACATTGCATTACACAGAATGGATACTGCCCTTTGGTACTATCACATTACACATAAACAAGAACATAAGGACAGCACATGGGTTTTGCACTTGCTTCTTGTTTCAACCTGTCTGAAGCTGTCTGAAATACAGTGAGGTAACACACAACCATCCCAACTACCCCAAAACCTAATTAGCTCACTGATCATACCAGGTAATGTATTCATTCATTTTCAAGTATATCCAAGAAAAATTTGAAACACTTGCAGTCACCCTTATTATAGTAATTTTTCTAATAACAGATAACTTTAATAGCAAGAAATTATATAATAGTCTCAACTGTAACAGAACACTTTGCAGGTATAAAACTATAAGGTGATGAAATTTTCCATATAGCATTAATGGGCTTTCTTGGACAAGTTATGTTTCAATGAAATATTAATTCCTGATCATTTGTCATGTGTTAATTAGCAGAATAAGCTGTAGGAAGTCTAGATCACCATGCAAATGTTAATTAGGTCATAATTTATGTTAAGCATTTCTAAGTATAGGAGCAACAGAATCTCATTTTGCAGCAGCTGAACTTTAGAAAAAATTTGCATTTGCAACAGTTATTTTTCTATTTAAGTTTTGTAGTTAATTTTAAGTACAGATTATTTGATATTTATTAATTTTCCAAAGTATCTTCTCCACTTTCTACCCAGAATCACACTTCAATTACAAGTTTGTCTCTGGCCAGGTACAACAAGAAATGGGGAGCAGATGGTAAGGTTGCTCTCCAATGCAACAACTCACAGGTGCCATAGGAGGCCTGTGGAAGAGATAATAGCTTTAATTTACATCAGAGCCAAGATTCACAGCCCTGAAAAGGCAGGGATGCTGGCTCATCAGGGTGGTGTTGGAGCTCACCCCACATAATGTCAACAGCAGCAACACTCCTAGAGCTGTTTTTGAAATGACTATGTGGCACCTTCCCAGCAAGAAGAAGGCAGCTGAAAAGCAGGGGAATCCTTTTCAGCATTTGTCCCACTGCTCCCCTCAGGAATGGGGACATGGGAAACAAAGTTACAGGAGACTGGCTTCCAAACCTGTGAGGCAAAGGCATCATTCAACCTTAAGCTCCTCAAAGGGCTTCAGATTTTTGTATGCTGTTCACAGTCACAGTTTCTGGCAGGTTTTTTTTGTCAACTGATGAAACAGCAAGACCTGCATCTAGCCCAAGGTACACGGCAATACAGGTAGCAGTCAGGCCTGATGTTGCTTACTATCCTGTTACCTGAAAATACCCATCTACTGCAGCCAGTCTAAGGCAGTGGAGAAGCTGGCTCTGCTTCGGTATTTTATGTGGAACAACTACTGAAATAAACAGCTGCAGTGACACACTGTAGTGGGATGAAGATAAATTTATTTTGCTATTTCCACACTCCCACAATTTTTACACCTCCCCACACAAATCTGCCCAAGCTGCTTCCACTTTGTTGGTATTATCAAAGTAAGAAAAATAGCACTGGGGCTCTGAAGGGAATACCAGCATTAACTCCTCCTGCTTCACTTTGGAGGCCAACATTAATTGTTGTTTTCATTTGTTGAATTGCATTTCAATTGATTTTTTTTTTCATTTTTCTGGGTTTGTTTTAGAGAAGAGGAAAAATTCATCAAATTATACAAGAGTTAACAAAACAGATGCAATTCTACTTGAAGTCATATCAGTCAGCTGTACATTCTACAAGATATTTCTAAAGTAAACAATGTCAGGTTGGAAAAAAATTCTAGTTCAACCATAACGTCAGACAATTTGGGATCTAGAAAAAGAATAGATTAGAAAAATTAGTACAGATGGAATATAGCCAAAGTAAACTTAAAAGGGACAAAACTGATGGTACTCATTCTAAAAAAGGCAAAGTGGGAAAAACAGGAGAGATACACCAGTAAATGCACCAGAAGTAATCAAGGCCACTAAACAGATTTAAACACTTCATTTCCAGCAGGTATTAAAAAAAGGGAGGACGACACAGGAAAGCATATAAAAAGAGACCAAGTAGTTATTTACCATTTTTCGTAATGCAAAAGTGGCAAAAAGCATTGAAAGACAGCACATATCAAATGGATTTAAATGAGTCATTTTTGAAGTACTACAATTACTATATGGCACACTCACTAGTATTTTAACCTAGTAAACCTGTGTACTTCTATGCACAGTAATTACTTAGTTCTAGGTCAGTACATAGCTTGAGCCATGCTACCAAGAGGTGCAGAAAAGCAAGAGAGGAAAGCAGGACCTCGTATCCCATTCCTGCAAAGGGAATAATCTTGTGTGGCCTCTGAATCCAACCCCAGGTTACTGACATGTATGACTGGCTGGCAGCAGAACCTGCCTGCTCTACAGCAGACTTGTCACTTGGTTTAGGAAGCAGTCCTCAGTGACCAAAAGATACTTTGTGAGCATGCTGTATGGATAAACTAGCACTTGGGCTACAGAAGAAGTGAGCATCCACAGACATTGAAAAGAAGCTAACATTTTTAAGAGAGGTATGTTTAATAAGTATTACTGATGGTATTATGTGTACTATTAACTGAAGCAATTCAAACCCTTCAACTCTGAGGGAAATCCCTGTTCCACATTTATTTCCTTAATAACAGAACACAGTTAATAATGTTTCAGTGGAGATGAGCACAGTAGCTTGCCCCTTTTTTGGAATATTACATTTAGATCACTATGTATACCACAACAGTGTTGATCTCACAGCACCTCAAGCCAAAATAGCTTTCTTCCACTCTGCTTTTTCCTCCACTCTGTTTTTCAGGGCAGAGATGCAATCAATACAAGCAAAGAAGTCTGAGGAGCCAAGAGGAACAAGAATAGTTTTTGTGGAGTTGATGTCACCCATGTATCCATTAGCCCCACTCAGTAATTAGGAAATTAAAAGTGTCTATTGTTCTCCTCTAGTGAAGGTCACCCTCGGGATCCTAAGGTTGGGTTTAGATGATAATAAAGCATTTGTTGGATGCTGCCAGGACACTAGACATCAACAGAAATCCTGCTCTAAGTCTTAACTTGCTATAAGCAAATGCATGCACTTCTCTCTATGGGACATCTTCAAGAGCCCCTAAGCCTCAGATTTATCATCACAGCCTGTAAAGCAATGGCCTAGCTGTACACATATATTTCACTTCAATAACATCTTCCTTCTTCCAGAACAGCACAGTTTGGTTCAGATTAATAAATCAGAGGCCTTGCATATTATGCACACTCACATGCATAACTGATCAAATTTTAGCTACACTTTCTGATAACTGTTCTTGATCATTGTCAGCTTATTAACAAACTTGAGAAACCCAGCACAAGCACATATATGATTAAGATGACCTTTGATAAATTCTAATGTAAGCACCTATATAGGTACTTAATAGTAGTCTACACTGAACATCCAAGTGCAGAAGGTAGATTTGAAATCAAACACACGCATGGTGCTGGAACACCACTGAATCTAGCCCAGCTAGGGAAGCAGGATACCAAATGAACTGAGCAGCTGGTTTAGGCTATAATGTCCCAGAGCAGCTATCATAGCTCTGGAGCTACCACAAGCTCCAACTAGACATTGCAGTTGTCATTGCCTTCTTTTTATAAGGGGGATGTTGAGAGGACTAAGATCCATTGAAATGAAATACTAATGCATCTTTTAAACTAGATGTCTGAAATCTCCTGGCTGAAAACAACAGAAAGTACAAACCTGCATTTGAGTACCTAAACCAGTATGTCCCAAGGAGGTATCTTTGTAGATAAGACATGATTGCCTAAGAATAATTTAACTGTAATCTTAAGAACAGATCTTTGGAGACAGACTATCTAAAGGAAATCTGTCTTTCTGCAGTTGTAGAGAAGTTGTTATAGAATTGCTACATCCAACTGAGTGTCCCCACAGCAGCTAACACTGAAGTAGCTCAGTACTTTGAAGGTTACATGAAGTACTATGTGAATGAACAACATGAAAACCTGCACAATGTGATACACACATGAAAGAGTACAACACAACCAATAGGAAATGCATCTGCTGGGAATAGACAAAAAAGGCTATTAAAAATTCCAAAACAAGTAGTTTAGAATTGATACAACAGTGAAGGGTATACCAGGACAAACATGTGGTACAGGCTAAGGACAGTGTTTGCTTCATCATTTCAGAAAGACACTTGCATAGTATAACCAAACAAACAGACAAATGAAGGTTAAAAATAAAAAAAGAATCAAGACGAGAGAGAAGAGCCTTAACAAGACTTCTGGCTGCACATATAAACCTCAATGTTGCATCTTAGCTGGTCCTCATGGGGTGATTCAGAGGTGGCCAGGATGACAAGCTGAAGAGCTGAAGATGTTGCAGGCAGGACAGAAAGTGGACACAATGAAAACAGATTTCATATAATTATATGTCCTGCCTTAACTACAGTGATAGAAGAATTTAGTTCTAGCTATATTACATCAGACTTAAAAGCCAAATGTCATGGACATCAGGCACAGATTTTAGTGCAGGTATGACTAGGATTTGCACTAGAGACATGAAGTTGAGGTTGCTAGCAAGCTTACACAGTTTAAAGAAGGGCTATAAGCTAAAACAAGTATCCAAATGTATCTACAGATATTTTTGGTGTCTTTTACTGGTCATCTAAGCCTCTAACCTGTTTTTTGAATCCAAACCCATTGTTGACTTGTGATCGCAACACATTGCAAAGGGGTTCAGTAGCTTTGGCCTCCTCTTATTCAAGATTGCTGCATCTTTCATTCCTTTTTGACTACCTAAGCATTTCTTTGTCACCCACAGACCTACTCATGTACCACTCTCTTTTGGACCTGAACAAGAGTTGCCATCATAAATTTTCTACCTCAGTGGAAGAGCTTAATTTTGCACTAATTATGACAAAATGTTTTGATTAACCACTTAGTCTTTTCACTGATGGATCTCTTAGTTCGTCTGAAACTCCTCACAGGAGACATCAATGAATCTAATTTTGTAAAAAGGTCTAAAGGTGTTTCTATATACAACCCTATAACACTCATCTACTGTCCTATGTTTTCTGGGCAATGCTTGTCAAATACTGTTGAATCAGTATGGTCTTTCTTAGTGCCTACATTCTGCTGATGGAGTAACACTATGATGAAAATTCAACTGAGAGCCAATTGCCTATTTTGGAAAGATTTCCTCCTATATGAGAGTAGCAACTTCTTCCACCACCTTTTTCTTGCCAGTTTGGGAGTCTGAGTTCCAATGTTTGCACTACCTCATCATTCAATGAGATCTCAGAAACTCTGCCACCCTCATGGTTTAGCTTGTTCTCCCGCACACATCCCTGCAGCCAGCCTCAGCTGATGGAATCTGCCTCCTTCTGTGCAGCCACACTACGAGAGCGTGGGCCGAGCTGACATGATTGCCAGATGCAAAAAGCACCCTTAGCATAGCTGTCCTGATGTCTGGTGTGTGCTGTATTTTCATCTCAAAGGTAAAGGCTTGAGATCTAAACCCATTTCTATGGGTAGAAAAAAATACTGAAGAAATACACAAAGGATAGTCAAATATACTCATGCTGATATCACATGAAATTGAAAGGGGACAATATTTTCCTTCAGAAATTTCAAAGTAAACTGAAATATTGAAGTAATTTGATTTTTTTTTTGGCATGTTTTCAAGTATCCATTTTTCCTCAAATGGAAGTCTAACAAAACCAAACAGTCACAAGTAAGCCTGGACTGATTTTAAAAGATGTCATTTCACTAGCAGGTTGTTTACTACACCAAAATGTGTGACAGATCCAGCAGTAAAAGCAAATTAACTGAACCAAATATTAGAAAGAAGCAATCTAGGTTGTCAGGTGTTAGTAATGAAAAAATATTAATACAGTGGTATTTGTCACCTCTGCCTATAAAGAATCATCAAGAAAGTTTTTCTCGGTTCAGAAAATGAAGAATTCATGGGAGTCTTGGAAGTTGTAATTAGTATTAATTTAGGTGATTGTACACTTAGATAAGATGTACATAAAACCGTTTCAGACTTAAGGGGAAACAGACAGCTAAATACACCAATTACCAAATTTTTAAAAGACCTGGAGATAAGTAATTAATTAGAGGAACTCTGGCAAAAAAAATGTTCCCAGTTGAAGAAGTTGGAGGCTCTGCAGACAGAAGCCAAGGAATCATTTGAAGGAGGATGTGGGATGTCAGGAAAGGAGCAGACCCTCTCTCTCCCCTGCACCACTCTGCTTGCCAGTTCCACAAGCAGCAGGGATCACATCAGCTTAATTAAATTAAGCACACTGACTATAGCTAGTTGAGACTTCTTTTTGAGGAAATCTTTTTGTAATCCATTAGCACATATTCTGTACAGCTGAAGCTTTGAGGAGAGAGAATAGGCAGCAACTTTTATGGGTAAGAGTTGCTCAGGAACAAGGCAGGTTTTGGTCAGAGACACAGACCACAGCAGCCTGGTCAGGGCACTTTCCTGGACCCTGAGTAGCAAATCAGAACATTTGCCCTCCCATATCTCACACTAGGATGTAACTGTGCACTTCCCACACTCAACTTCACTGCACCACCATTCAACATAGAGGCTCTTCAACAATAGACAGACCTTAACTTTGGATCAAAACCTCTGAAAGACTTGTTTCATCTTGCTTAGAAGCAGATAATGAACTGTTTACCAGTGAAGTCTAATTGTGAAGCATAACTACCACAAATCACTCATCTGCTGCAGAGAGATGGGAAAGGGCTGCAAGCCAAAAGCTGCAAGAGTAAGCAAATGAAAAAGTTACTTTAAAAAGGGCTCCTGACATAAGTGAATCTGCAGTTCCTCCTTTTTTATGTGTCCTTGTTCATAAGGAAATTGCTTAGCATTTGCCGGTCAAAACCAGTTTTGATTTCTATTCAAATGGCCAAAAATTCATCTGAGCTGCAATTATGAACCAGTGTCATAATGACACGACAATGTAACATTACAGTTATAACAAAAGCAAATCTAAGGAATTGCAGGGTTTTAATATTTCAATAAGGTTAAAACAGGAGTGTTAAATAATTTAAGTTCTGGAATAAGATATAAGCACTGGAGCAATATTGCATCTATACTCCATGTGTCTTTTCATGTGTAGAGGTGATATCTATGTGATAAATTGCAGGAGTGTGAGGTAAATTAATTTAGTATGCACTTTGATCACCATACCCTCTCCTGGCCTACTAATCCATTTCCCAGCAGACTTGCTTTAACATCCCAAATCACTGAACACTTTCATTGCTGCCATTAAGAACAATGTTTCACAGCCTACCTCTTTTTCTCCTCCTAGGCCTGAAGTTTCCCTTCTTGAAAAAATAATAAATATAAATGAAGTTATGGAAAAGCATACTGATGAAACCTTCATATCCTCCACTCCTCCATATAAACTGTGTAATTGGCTTAAAAAGAGAAAATGTCTTCAACTCTTGACAGCTGGGTGAGATGCTGTGATGTCTGTGTGTTTCTGGTGACAGGGGGAAAAGTGAATAAAGAACAGATGTATAGCTTTCCAACTATGATGATTTAATATGGCCAATAACGAAATAATACATATCTGTATATAATTCCTGGGAAAGCACTAATAGTACAAATGTGCTCACCATTTGATATTTTAAGGCTAGGTACTATCATGCAATAAAAATGCTAATTAATATATCTATCACTGCCAGAAGAAGAGTGATGAAACCAAAATGTTTGGCAAGCTTATTGTAAAGAAAACCTGTTACTACCTTAAATCCCCATTCACTGCTAACTACCAGATCTTTATATCCCATCTCAAAAGGCAGCTGTAGTACAGGGCAGCCAGGCAGCCACGGGAGCTGCCTGAACAATGAGGCATTGCCTTCCCAGGGAAGGCATGAGCATCTCCTCACTGCTGGGTTCCCAGGCTGGAGCCTCACAGAGGGGAAGGTATTTACTCATCTGCCCAGAAGGCTGGCAAAAGGCAGTAGATCCAAAGTATGATCTATCACAAAACTAAACAAACTATAAACTCTTGGGTATCAGAAGATCACCAAGTGGTTTGATTACCACACATACAGAAGCACACGGTGCCTGATACATCAATGAAAGAAAGCTACATGAAAGTGGGGAATATAAAGCAGAAATTGATTGGCTTACAGTAAAAGTATGGATGTCTCCACATGCAAGCACTACCTTCCACTAGTTAACTCTGACTTTCTTTACTGCATGAATTGCATTAAATATTGACAGAAAGGGTCATGGCAAACTTAGTAACACTTTAGGCCTTTTCCTTACTTGAGTTGATATATGTACTTTAGAATGTTACAGCAATCATAATTCAAAATGTAATAAGAAAAATGTTTCCAGAGAAAAAAGGCAGAATAATTGATATTGTTCCCAGGCTTCATACATTTATCCTTTATGATTTTAAGTATTTCATTTCAAAATCGTAAGTTTTGTGAGCACCAGGGTCTGACTAACTGTGGCCACCAGTACACAGACTAAAGGTTGAAAAAATATTTTAAAGAAAAATCTTTTTTTGAGGGGGTGGAGACATGCAGATAAAATAATGAAAAAGCAGGGAATTTGGTAAGTATTTCCAGTCCATGGAGCAGCATTTCTGAAGGTTTTCACTCATTAACAATAAAGCAAAATGTCAAGTATATCTAAACTAAAGAGAATGACAGAAGTCCTGTGCTTTTGATGGCACCCTTCCTTCCCCCAGAAAGACACAATATCAGCACCATCAGAACCATAGCTTGCCAGCACTGCTTCCAACCTGATAGCATTGTGCCCTTAAAACAGGTAAAGCTAGAGTGATGTGGAGGGAGCAGGGGCAAGAAATTTGGAAGATTAGTGTGTGCTGAGCTTCCTGCATCAGAGTGACATTGCAGCTGCAGCCCTGGCCAAGGCAGCTACTGACACATCTTGCTTCTGCAGCTGCAAACAGATGTCTCCGCTGCTATTAGGGGAACTGCAGAAATTCTCTGTGGTGGAAAAAAGTCTGAAGCAGCAGCAACAGGCTTTCTTTTTTTTTTTCCCCAAGGGCATGCAACATAGGGATTTTCTGCAGCCCTTTACAATACTATTCCTGCTGCCACTTTGGCCCATGACAAGTCATGGTCCTGGTAAGAGCATCTCATTCCAGACTGGCACTTGTACAATGAGGAAAGATGCTCTTAGCAATAGCAGAAATCAAAACATTCCAGTCTTCATCAAGAGCTGACAGAAATACAGCCAAAGCCCAAACCATTGTGACTATGTGAACAACTGACTGCAAGACCTGGTTTGGTGACTGGAAGCATTTAGCACTTTGTTATCCATGATGGTGAACATCCCCAATGTGGACTATTGGGAGAAGATGAGAAATAAGGAAGGAACAAAAGACAGTGTTCTATGAAGAAAGCAAGATCAGAATCCTGCTCTGTACACTAAAAGCAGGTATCTGCACTGCAAGATGAGACAGTGTACAGAGGACTGCATGTGACTATGCTGAAGCATTGTGAACAAGAAGGATAGACCTGTCTGCCCATAGGTGCATCCACACATTCTCATTTTGGGAGATGATACACTGCCACCTCCCTCCATCCTCCTGAAGGAGTAATGAAAGGAAATACATAAAATAACAGCAACTATAAATAAAGAAGCTTTGCAGTAGAACAAAATTTTATAGCATCTATCAAAACCTTCCCATTAAAGAAGGGGGAAATGCTTCAAACAAAAGAGAACGTCCAAAACTGGGTGAATTTCCTGAGAAATAGTTATATTACAGATGTCAAAGTATTCAGAGCACCAGAGCAAGATGAAAAATCTTCATCCTTTTCCTGTTACAAGAGGCAGATTTTTGTTCTTTTGACATTTAGATGATGCAGTAAAAGCAATAAGGAGAGAGATAGGCAGACAGTAATGTAATCCAGCGTGAAAACTCATGGATCTATGTTAGAAATAAGAAGTTAGCACCTTTACCTCATAGCTTAGTGTCCTGAAAACATTAAGCAGCTTTGTTACGTGGTGGCACCATTATCTTCTGCAGATACAGTCCACAGGTTCTTTCAGAACTACATCACAAATAAAGTACTTGCTCATTCACAGTACCCAGTAGCTGACTCCATAATTTATGGGTACCATCCTATGTAAATCATAGAAAAAAAAAATGAGACATCTCAGGGTCTATTTGTTTAATCTCAGTTTGTCATGATTCCAAGAGAACGATGTGAACATCTAAGGAAATCATCCATAATGGTAACAAGAGTTTTAGATATTCTTGGTTATTTTCTAAGAAACATAAATAATCAGCTCTTTGTCAGCTATGAAAGGATTCTGCATTTTCTATTCCATATGAAGGGCCATCAAACCCAATCCTAGGTGGTTTACACCCTATTCTAGTTCTGCTGGTAGAAAGTTGGGGCTCTGCAAGATCTGACAGCTACAGATTGTCCACTGCGATGGGTAACAACATGAAAAGACATCATGCAGAACTAGTCTGGTACTTTGACAAAAATCACAGGGCTTTGAAAAAGGTTTGTGCTTTCTGCTGCTGAAAACCAACCCTCTGTCTTGATGCTGTGCTGCTTCCAGGCCATGCCAGCAGCCCTCTGTGTGCTGAATGAGCAGCTCACTGGTTCAATAAGACTTTCTCCCCAGCAAAAGGAAAATTCAGACAAACCCAATAGCCCAGTGAAAGACCAAGATTCAAATCCTTCATCTGAATCAGGTTCCAGGGAAATATCCCAAACACCTCACTGCTGATTATATTGCATCACCAATAATAAATAATAAAGCTTTTATTTTACCAAGAAATGGTTTCTGTTAAATGAGTATGTTCCTGCCAGAACATTTTTTTTTAACAAGTTTATATATTTCACTAAAAGGTCTCCTCTGGCATATAATCTCTCATATAATCTCATATAATCTCTCACTGTAAATACACGTAAAGTCCAATGTGGCCACTTACAAATCCCATGACAAACGCCTCCCCATCCTCCCAAGAACTTGTCATGAAAAAGGCACGAGTAGATACAGTTTAAACAACTGCTGAATTTGATGATTAATATTAGAGTGCACAGACAGAGCTTTGCTGCTGATAGACGATCACGTATTCTCCAGAAGAGAACTGTGGTGCTTTGCAGAGACAAGTTTACAGAAAATTGACAAAAGCAGATGCTATCACTTAAAGAAACACAATTCTAATATTAAGGCTCAGTTAAAAACTAAGAAGCATCTCAAAAAGTGACATTGCAGTCTGTTTCTTCAAGGACAGCAAAGTAACTTCTACAGGTGTATATTAAAGAAGAAATAACATTGGTCTATGTCACCTTGATGAGTGAAACTGGCTCATTATATTAGCAAAGATCTTGAGATGACACAGAAGTCAGGAAAACACCTCAATAGTACCAGAAATATCAGCCTTCCCTCCCTGGGGGCTCCTTCTTCTTTCTGAATGGATGAGCAGAGGCCAAGTGCAGTGCTCTGCTGTGGCTGGGCTGCAGCCTTGGCCTCCTTTAAAGTGCAAACAGTGAGAAGCCCCAGTTCATGTTTTATATTCAAACACAGCAGAAAAATGGTAGAAAATCCAAACCTGCTGCACCACATAATTAACTAGCAGTGGTTCTTCTTTCTTCTGAAAGATGAGCAAAACTATCCAAAGCTGCCCTTCCCAGAGGTTAAACCTTACAACAAGATATTATTAACATACTCATCTTTTGTCTGTTAAAGCCTCATTCACATGCATGTAATTATCAATGTCCAGTATCTGCCACCACCATCTGAGAGCCTCACCACCTCAGAGCAGAGCTGTGCTCAGTTTTAGCAGCAGTGATTTTAACACTGCCTCTTCCAGCTCTTAACTTTTTGGCACAGGTAAGGCTTGTCTCAAAGCCCCTTTACTCTTGCATAAAACACTATGTTAGCCATGGAGACTCAGCAACGGACTGGCTTTTTGTGCTCTCCCATGGCAAGACAGAGAATAATCCTCATGTTGCATCTCTCTCTATTTATTCAAAGTGGAAAATAAGAGGTATTGGAAGTTACTCTGCCTACCAGCAATATCTTAACACCACACCTCTACTTTTGGGAGAAAGATGAAGGCTCAGCCCTCACAGCAGAACATCACTTCTGAGCAGAGATACTCTGATTTAAATCTGTTTAAGGAAACCAGCTGTACCTTCTCTAGATCATTTTTTTATTAATTTAATCTGGCCTTTTCCTTGCTTTTATGTCAGTGTTTAGAAATGTGACAAATTGTTTCAGTTTTTTTCATTCTTTCTTTTCCAGTTAGTAAGAAAAACAATCAAATGTTTCTAAACTAATTTCAGAATTTAAATACTGAACCAGCATTTGATATCTTGTTTTGGCTGTCAAAAAATTAAATTATTTACACTGCTTTAGTCACACAACAAAAGAAACAATGTTTTGCAAAATGTAGAGTGTTACCCTGTATTCTTTCAGCCTACAAAAATAAACAAGTGTCACCATAGAAATTTTCTATGAGTCCTAAAGCATATAAAATCTTATAACCAAAAGAGGTTAACGTGAGTAATTGTCACATTAGTTCAGCAATACAGATGGAATCCTTCAAAACTCACCTGGATGAGTTCTGTGTGACCTACTTTAGCTGGTCCTGCTCTGGCAGGAGGTTGGACTGGATTGTCTTTAGAGGTCTCTTTCAACCCTTAAGATTCCATAGTTCTGTAAATCAAGTGCTAATGTGAATCTTCAGGCCTAATAAGAGCCTCTGGATACTCTGCAAGCCAGGCAGTGGTCATCAGCTGAAGCTTAGTTGCCTTTTCACTGTATGAGAGGAAAAGGATTCTGTGGAAGAGGATTCCTTGCCATGACTCCCCAGTCCAACTTGGTGATCCCAGTATGATCTGGGACACAAGAAGTCCTGCCAGGAAATATCATACTGGTAGATAGCTATAGAACCTCTCAGCTTCTGTGTTGCCAGAACAAAGGTAAATAATAAACAGCCTTTCCCTAGCTTGGAAGTTTTCTGCCTTCCAGAGAACGAGAAGCAAAACTTCTGCAGTAGGATTGACACTCAAGAGAAGCAGCTAAGGAACAGTCATTAGTAAGGAAAGACATGGAGTACTCCAACAGCATCCTGTTCCTACCAAGTCCCTCACCATCACCTTTGGCTGGGCCAAACAAGACATTGTTCTGTTCACAGGTGATTTTCTAGCTAGGAGCCCCCAGAGCACAGTCCTTTTTTGTGACTGATCTTCCAGCTCTTTCTCCAGAGTAATCTGTGTCTTTATAAGCAATCAGGAGATTAAGTTTTGGGGTTTTTTTCCCAATTGTAGCAAATAGTCTGATTTTTTTCCCCCATTAAAGAAAAAAAAAAAAGACATGATTTACCTTGCCATAAGTTTTTATGCTGCTGCAGCTGGTCTGCAAGCATACTGAGATAACAGTGTGCAGTTAACAAGATTTGCAAGTCAGACAGTTACAAGGAATACATTCAAGTTATGCAGAATCAGTGGTATACTGCCTGTGGAAGACTCGAAGCATCGCACAAAGCTCTGGTGGGAAGCGTAGCCTTCAAGTCACGTATGCCTTAAAGTGGAAGCCTTGTCCAAAGACAAGTCCAATCTTCTCATCTCAAAGGAAGCCGTTAAGTAAAAAGTGGGAAGTCTCACATTTGCAGCAAATGCTGCACTGCCTGTCTGCATGGGCTGAGCCTGTGGCTCAGCTGAGAGCATTGACACGGAGGGGAAAAATCCCCTACAATGCTAAAATCTGTCAATTGAGTAACAGGAAGCAAACATGAAGTTTTACACCTCATAACTGGGGCAGTCTGATGGATTATAGCTTAGCCATGAAAGTTTAAGCCAGCGTGAAGTTGGCTTACAGTAAAGCACTTGATTTCATGAAAAGAAGGAGCAAAGAGGCTCCAAGATCCATCATCAGGCTCACAGCAACACTTGTACTTGCCCGCCAAGCCATGCCAAGGACAGAGCTCTAGGGACAGAGTGCCTGCACTGAGTACCAGCTGGGAAGACACTGTCCAGCAGCCACCAGCCTCACTTGAAGAGGCTACCTGAGGAACAGAATAACAAAGCTTCACTTCATTGCATCTCAGCTGTCCTAAATATGCTCACAATGGAGATTTATTGCCTCAGATGATCTATCCCACTACTGGATGCTGTGTAGAGGATGAACAGGGGGATCATCTGGCCCTCAGCAGGGCATAAAGAGAAAAACAAACAGAAAGGCAGGTACCCAATTGGTGTCCTGATAAACTATGCTCCTTTTCATAGCAAACATTGATGTTCTGATGTCTGTATATGCTGTCAGAATATGGAACAATCCTTCCAAACAAAGGCATATTTAAATTTTGTTTGTCTGGTTCCTCTGTGAAATCTGAACATTAAAGCAACTCTTTAAAAGCAGAGAGGACACAGCTTACAGCAGGACTTCTGCAACTTTAGCTACTAATTCATACAATGCACATGTATTATATAGAGGAAATTATTTTGCTATAGTTACATTTAAAAGCAGGCTTGCATTTTAAACTCCATCAGAGCTTTCCCTAACAGACTTTGATTCATAGATTCTGTCGGGACTAGGGGATAATCTCTTCTCACCTGTTAAAGATCTCAGCTTCTCAGCTGTAGGAAACAGCATGCAAAAGATATATAACCCTCACCAGAAAGACTTCAGTATAAATGTGATGTTGCTTTGTAGCTTGTTTCCATGTCCAGACACTATAGATTACACCTTTTTCCTTTGATAGACTACAACACAAACAAACAAGAATATAGGTAATTCAGTTTCCTTAAGAACAAGGTTTAGAGAAGACTTTCATAGCCTGAACATCAGAGGAGTATGACTAGTACAAAAGAAGTGCTCGATACCATACTGCTTGTAGAAAGTACATCATCAAAAAACACTGTGCAATAACAGGCAGCTCAAAGCCATTTCAAATACAATCTAAAAAGTCAAGGAACTGTTTTATGAGGGGAAACCAGAAACTGATTCTCACTGAAAGCAGAAATCCCTTTCCCTTTAATTTACACTTAAGTTTATCACTAGCATTCATTCATTTTCAGAACTGGTCCTGCTCAGTCAAGTGTTTGGTTTCCAGAGCCTGCATCACTTGTTCTGACCAACACACTTGTTTGTGGTAACACCATGACCTCGACAAGTTGTCTACACTACAGCATCAAAACCAGACAAAGCTTTGAATGTACGAGGAATGAAGGCCTGGTTCCAGCACAAGTACACTAAATTAAAGCACAAGAGCTAGGAGATAGAAGAGAACAAAAAGATGGAAATTGAGTGGAAATCTCAGGAAGATAGCAGGTAACCTGGCCACATTGAAGTCCTTTCAATAAACTACAGTATCTGGTGTTCTCCTAAGGAAGGTTTGGAAGAGACAGAAATTCAATGTGAAAATATGGAGAGGATGTTCATTGCCCACAGGCTGCTCTCAGTCAAGGTCTGAAAATCCTCTTCCTACACAGTTGTCTCAGCTCTTCCTCACACCATTCTTCAGTTGGGAACTTGACAAAACACACAGCTTTAAAGAGTGGAAGCAAGCTCATAAAGAAGCTGGAGTAACAATCACAAACAAGAGATAAATATCTAATAACTACTCCAACTCATTCAATTCAGTGTTACCAATTCTGTCCTCGAGGAGAAAGGAAGTGTTTTGCATTTCCAATAGAAAGTGGGGAGGGGATCTATTCTACCTTGACATGATTCACTAAAACATCCTGCCTGGCAGCTTTTCTGACTCCCAGCGTACTGGGACAAACTGCAGTATGCATGCTGGAATAGCACTAAGGGTCTTCTCTATTTTAGCCTGCCTATGGATCCCATTTCTCTCCTGCTGTGGGTGTAGATGAGTTTTGATATGCAGAGATAAGGTCCTGCCATTGAGTAGCTCTGGGAAAGCAAAAAGTTCCCGTAGATCCTTCACCACATAGCAGGGTCACTGCACTGCTCTAGTGCCTTGAGAGAGTAAGAGAAAAACAGTAAGAGAGAAGACAGAAAAGTAACAACTTACTCTTAGGTATGAGTAATCTCATTTAGGGACTTCTATCACTGCTATTTGGGCCTTGTTAATTTTCTCTTCCCCATTCAGAAACTTGCTGGCTTTTGTCTACTGCTGTCATCAAGGCATTTGCATGCACTAATCCATGACAAATGGTTTCATTGGATGCACATCTGATTTCCTTGCCTGCCAACTTGAAAGAGATAATAGAAATTCCAAGAGAAACTAATTTAGAACTAAAGGAGTCATCTATTTGTTGGAGAAGCTCAAAACAAGGTTAAGATAAACCACCCAGGCAACTGACAGAACAGAGGAAGCACTGAGGTTTCAACCACAGAAAGACAATTTCTAATCACTGGAGAGGAATCTGCATTTTAAAGCCTCACAAAAAAAAATTATATTACTACAGAAATAATTATACTACAGATGTGGGAGCTGGCTTAGACACAATCATTCTCCATCAGATCCTGCCCTGGCACACTGAAACCAATTACAAACTAAAACCTCTCTCATCTTCAATTCATCCCTTGAGTTTCTGCTTGAATGCACAATAGTGACTTGCTGACTGACCATCCAAATTCAAAAGCATCTCATGCAAGTAACAAAGAGGAACTTCATGAGTTAAAGATACTCACAGCAAAGAGTGTTAATGTAACCCTGATTGATTATGAATTGAAGCAATATTAATTATTGAAGGAAATATGACAACAGCAGAGAAGGTTGGTTTTGGTGAAAAGGCAACTTCTGGAAACACTAGGCCTCCTTTAAGTTCAGTGTTGCTGCAAATCAAAACAAGAGCTGGTACTAGCTAGTAGGACACAAGGTCTTCCTTGGGTTTGCATTGGTATTACATATGAAATCTGTGAGGACTTGATTTCTCTTGGGAAAGAGGCAGCCACTGGCATCTGAATATATGCTTCCAAGAAGGATGTATTCATTTACCAGGATGATGACTTGTTTTGGATAGCTGCTGGAGCAGCACACAAAACAAATAATATCAAGGCAGAAACAATGAATAAAGAAAGTATATGGTTGGAGTTTTTTAAAATTACAGTTTCAGCTGAGGAAACATTCCTCAAAAAAAATTTAAGTCCTTAGAACTTGAGTCAGTTCTGATTTTACATTAAAACATAAAATAAGATGGTGTTCAAAAGCTTCTGAACTGTAAAATTGGATAATTTTGAAAGGTGTGATAAAAACACAGAAATTATGATATCCTAGAAATACAATACAGCTATGTATTGTATTATTAGCATTAGTACAGAAAATACTTATGTTTTAGCCTTCCTTATCCAAAGCACCTTTAACCAAATCTGAAATGGAGCTAACTCGTTTTCCACAATGCATTGTTCTGAACACTACCTTACTGTTAGTTTTAATGTTATTGATCTTATTTCTTCCTGGTCTGGGGTTTTGTTTAAATTCAGAATGTGAACATTTACTTCTTAATAGGTTTGTGTGGGCGTATATATGTATAATATACAGATACTTTTGCACCCTTGAATCTGTTCAGAGTCACAACTGTGGTACTGATGATTCCTGGGCAGCATGTATAGGAAAGGATGCTAAACAATAGGTTTCCCTTCATTTATTCATGTTCTTTGAAAAAACAAACATATAAATCAATGAAACCGATTTTCTGAATAAACTATCCTTGTTTGCTCCCAACCACTTAATTAAACACAATTAACTTCAGTTTGCTGTGGCAACCTATTAACGTCATGATCAAATATAAATAGACTATGCAAGAAAAGGTTATAATTAATAAACACTTAACAATACAATAAAATTACATCAAAGCTTTGCTTGCAAGAAATATTTAAAGGCAATTTTTAAGAGCACTAATGAGGACAATAAAAAAAGACAATAAAGTTTTATCAGGGCGTGTGCAGCTCAGATCCTGAGGCTCTTGCCTGCACTCAGGCTGATCTACACAGCCTGACATTATTTATAAAACACAGAACATTTCACTACCAAGTCCCTCACATTCCAGCAAACTGACATGTATGTTCACAGGAGTTTTCTGATAAGGTTCATGGAATCACAGCTCTCCATGAAAATACCTTCTGCTTCTGCAAGTGATTCTTGCTCAGTGTCATCGGTTCACAATGAAGGCTCTTGCTTCAGATTTGTCACTTACAGGAGACAAAATTAATCCAATAGGAGCTTTAGATCATGCATAAGGATAGATTAAATGCATATCTTGATCTGAATTAGCAGATCTCCTACTAAGAGACAAGGATCACCATTTAAGATGCTCTCTAATTGCCTATTTAGTGAGAGGTAAGGTGCATGCCATACAAATAAAGCCTCACAGTTCATAGAAGAAATATTTATACACAGTTTTAAAAAGCACCCAGTACATGTGACTGTCAGTGGGAGCTGCTAGTGGGGAGCTGACAACTCCCAGATTACTTGTATCTCAAACACAAGGCACCACAGTGAGGGCACTCTGGTAGAGGGAAATTCAGATATCTCAGATAAGTGAATGCCCACGTATTGCACTTGATGATTCTCAGGGAATTGCTTGCACATTATCTAAGAGCTAGCAAGGTCCTCCATTGCTGCCATCAATTCACTTCCCAAGCAAAGCTGTTCTCTCAGACTATAATAAAGATTACAATGGATTACTATGACAATTATTGACTATCATATGTTAGCAACACAGATCCTGCACCTGCCGTCACTGAAATGACCTTTCAAGATGGGCAGGACTGGTTTCTTCACCCACTGTGAAGGAAAAGGGGAAAACTGTTGTTCTGAAAGGAATACAGAAGGCAAGAGAGAGATGTCAGATAATCTTCTAAATAGAGCATAGAAATATGAGTCACAGATACATACATGGGGCTTTGTAGCTTCATTCATCTTAATTTACACCCCCTATTCCCCATTGTGCATCATTGACTGAGCCTCATAAATTTAGAGTCCAACTGTGCTGCAGTGCTTGTGGTCCCTGCCTAGAGCACAATGAAAAGAAATCTCCAGCACTGGTACCGTGCAAAAAAAAAATAAGTTTATCTGGAGAGAACTGTTCTGTACAGAGAATCTGGAAATAGCAAAAATGCTGAATCCCATCAGGAAAATAAATCTTGCTCACAGCAAAAGTTGATTTCACAGCAGAGTGGAAAAGAAAACATTGAAAAGGAAATACAAAGATTAGAGGTGGGATAGGATAAAACAATATGAAACTTAATGGGAGAAAACACATCTATCTTATGAGGAAATGCGCTTGTATATTGCCTTTTAAAATATAAATGAGCCTTGGACTAAAGTAGGCTAATCATTAAAGGCAGGTTTCTGATGTTATCAGCAGAAATACTTCAGTGCAGAGCAATGCAGGCTGCCTTTGGGGTTTAAATCTGTAGGTGCCAAATTTTCCTTGGGACTTAACCACCATAATATGAATTCTAACGGTATTTAATACCATGACAGCAAGCTACAAATAGTGCAGTGCACTGAAAGGTCCCTTTATGACTCACCAAAGCCCCAAGGCTGCACTTAGAGATGGAGGCTCAGCACACAGGTGCAAGAGAAGATGCCTGCTAAGGCCATTGTAGCAAGAGAGTCTCTTCGGTCCCTGTTTACCCAGAGCAGCTCCTGTCATGCAAAGAGGGATATGCTTTGCACCTGCCTGTGTGGCCACCTGCAGAGAGGCCCAAGGGAGACAAGGTGGGGACAGGAGCACGGCCAGCAGCAAGTACAGAGCAGTGGGAACAAAGCCAGAGCACAGACACTGCCAGTGAAAACCATATGCAGGAGCCAAAGCTTTTCTCTTGAATTACCACGGTAAGCACCTTGCCACTGCTGTTTGTGCACAAGGGGTGTTGGGAAGTCAATGGCAGGGAACGCAGCCACGCTTTCCAGCAGTTCCCGCAGAGCCACGCTGGGCACAGCAGCACACTGAGTGCCCCACTGCACACCTGGGTCCTGCTGCTCTTCACAGACCATCGAGCTGCAACACCTGCTGCTCCTCAGGATGCTCCATCTCCTTGGATCAGAAGTAACAAAGCATCACATTCAGCAGCATGACTGGTGACAGCTTTCCTCCACCTGCGACTGAGCTGCAAGCCTCCCAGCTACATACACTCCTCCAGTGAAAGAAAGGTGTCCTCTTGCCATTGATTACTGGTTGCTCCTTGGCAATGCCTATACCTACTCCTTCCTCTTCACTCCAAACACAAGTCCATTAAAGAAATAGTTTAGAGATCCCAAGGGGAAAAAAAACCCAAATCAAACCAAAATGACAACCAGAACAAAAGCCCAAACACAGCTAACTCTCTGCAAACACTCTACAAGCAGATTTCTTTGGTAAGTTTGATTTTTCAGAGGAAAAAAAAAAAAATCACAGGGGGCAATATTTCTGATAAAATTTGCTGCTGTAAACAAGCACATCACACAAGCACAGCAGACAATTCATCGCTGTCATGCTGCTTGTAATCCTACCTCAGCCTTTAAGTGTTGATTATATTACATCCATTCTCTGCTTACACAAAATACATATGAATGTTTGTCCATACACATCCAAATATGCTTTGCATGTGACCAGAAACAAAGTAGGTACCCCCAACCTGGATTTCTTTACTTAGCAGCTGGTGGTCCCACATCTTCAAGAACAGGCTGTGAAGGCTAGAGGTATAGAACAGAAAGGTATCATGAGAGAGATGGTTTCCAGGGAGTGACTGAAATAACTGATGACAAGGATTTTTGCTGATTGTGGACAAGCCAGTATAAATGTGGTGCTTCCTGTGCATGTACTGGTGTCAATCACATCTGAATTAGGCCTTAGATCTTATCTTTCATAAACACAGCAATAAACACTAGTTGCCAGCTTTCATGCCCATGGCATGACCTGCTGGCTACTGGCTAAGTTGTTTCATGGCAATTTGGACATTGTCCACTGAAGGTAAGTTTGTACTCACACTGTGTGATTCACTGAATACAGTTCCTGCTAATATTAATGGCCTAGTCCTACACTTCTAACAATACCAAGAGTAAAAATCCTCTTGAATTCATCTTCCCAATCTCAATAGTTCTACACATTTTATTTACACTTTCCTGAGGAATTAGATTCAGACTGACACTCTTCCTGGTCTGTTTTGACCTGAATAGCCATGTATATGTGCCATATGAAAATAGCAGACCTTTTGAAATGTGAAAATATGCAGCTTCCCCCAAGGCTATTCAGAAAAAAGAAAAACAGTAGTAATGCAAAGATCAGAACTAAGAAATTTTTTGCTCACAGCCACAGACTCAGGTTTCCACAAAATACTGTCTAGTGAGAAACATGCTCAGAGTATCCTTAGGTTGATGTTGCTTGTTACTTCACGTAAAACTCCTTTGAGACTGGTTTTCCTCCTTGTAAAGTAAAATATAGAGACTCGCTTCTTGAGAAGATTTCTAATGGGCACATCATTAACTACTGTTACAATAAAAGGTACTTCATGTTTAGTAGACATACAACTCCAGCCTTGATTTAGTCCATGATTTCTTCCTCTGAATAGGCCTATTTTTAATTAACATATTTGCAAATGTCAGCATTGCTGCAGAAGGTACATGTCTCTGCTTGTGTCTGCCTCACATCTTTACACTGTATGCAAGACTAACCTAGCATCCTTAATGTGTACCTAATTATTTGGAACAAACTTACAGGTGAAGCCATTGTAGTTTCCTGTATTTTTAAGCAACACACAGCCAATGTGTCCACTGTGATTCAACACTATCTGATGGTCCTCACAGGAATTAAAACCATTCCCCATTTATGAAATAAAGCCAGAAAGTATGTTAGAAATGTAATGATTGAAGGAATAGCGGTTCTGTTTTAAACTTGAATCCTTTACTTTGTTAATATATTGCTGTCTTACCAAATGCCACTTCCTACCTCTGGGCAGGGTCAGTCCTGTCAATCAGATCATCAATGGACTGTCATAGGCACTCAGCTAACTCTGCAAATCACAACCTGTCTGTTCTAATCCTCAGGCCAATTCAACAGCTCTACAACTGTATCTTGCAGTCTAAAATGGCCAATGTGGAATTCTTCTCATTTCCACTGTTTCTTATTAAATCACACAGAAGTGACATGCTTGTAAAAAATGGAGATGTGTTTCCACATAAAGTTATTTCCTGTGAATGCTTTCATAAGTCCTTTGCCTAACATAGTTTTCATGAAAATGAAATACAGTCATAGAAAACCCGCAGAAAGCTGTGTGCATTACCCAAGGGGAGTTATACTGCAATGGTGTTCAGCCAGCTTGCTTCACAGGCCTCCTCCAGATCCCAGAGAAGCCTGAGTATCTCCCGTGCACACCTCACCTAGAGTCAAAAAGAACAGCCACCAATACCCAACGGCTCTTAACAGTGGCCTTCAAGCTTTTCATTGAGGATAAAAAAATTAATGAACAGATACAAATAATACAGCACTATCTATGTTAAATTCCAGCAAACTTTACTACATCTTTACTATCTGTGTCTACCTGCCAACATTTCAGACAAAATAAAGCTACAGTCAATTACAAATGCTGTCACATAAAGCCATTTATCACATTTGTTTTCAGGTTTGTACCTTCTGCTAAGTCACCTAAATGAATAATGAAGTGCTGAATTATAAAACTGAAACATTCCATTGCTCTGAAAAGAAGCTTTAAACTTTTGTGATTGCATATAGTGTGTTTTAATCTATTTCAACCCTTTCAGACACTTGCTTAAGAAAGCTCAGAAATCTCTGATAACCTAACCCTTTTGTATATTGCCCCTGGTTTACAGTGCTTCAAAACTGGATTAACAGGGACAGTACAGGTGGGTATATTCACTGCACTAATCCACTGAATTCATTTTAAGTTTATTATGTTAATTTCCATGAGGAAATGATCTTTTACCTGCACCTTCCTGTGCTCAGTAACACTCTTGTATTCATGAAGTGCGAGAAGCACAAGATAGGGTGGAACCTGCCTTTTTAATTATCTCATACCAAAGTAGACCCATGACAGAGCTGAGCAGCTCAAAATCTCTTATTTTAGAGCATCTCATTATCTATGGAAGATCACAAACTGAAGGGAAAGGTTTGCTGAGCATGCTATTGATTACAGCTATATTTGCCATGATTCAATAAGTTGAAATTTCATATACCAAATATTAAATTACTGAAATTATGCACTGGCTCATCTGCATCCATTTTTATTCACTTTTATTTGGCTGAACATTTTAATCTTACTTACACAGTGACTAACTAAAAGTAAATGATGCATTCCTAATATTATAAATGTGAAAAATAGGGTGTGCTCAGGGACTGCAGTTGAATACATTAAAATCACTCAGTTTGCAAGTTAACATATTTCCATCCCTTTTATGTACAACCTTTCACATTCAGTTGGCAGACTGCAAATTCATGGCCTTATAAAAAAAACACTGCCTTGATTTTTTGTTGTGACAGCAGAAATTGTCCAAAATCCCTAACAGTTTCCCTAAAGGATGCTCACTAGCTGGTACTTCCCTAGGTGCAGCACAATCTGAATCCGAGGTGAACATCATGTCAAATTCCACTCATCTGTCAATGTAGTGGATTATTTCTTGAGAGACTGAAATTGGCTGCCTGGGATCAGAACACCATCAATCTTATTCATGTAGGGTGCAGAGAAGCTGCCTGAGAAAGGCTCGCGGGAGGGAAAGCTTGGCTGTTTCTAAGTAGGTGATGAGGCAGCTGTAAAACCTTCACTCTATCTGTATCACATCTCTGAGTGAAAGATTTTGTCATTTTTCACATTTCCCCAACACTTGGTATGCATTCGGTGTCTTGCTCTTCTTGCTTCATAAAAAGGGCGATTTTTCAAGCTTAGGCAAATGTTGCAGAGCTCTGAATCTGCCCAGCTCTCATTTTTTCTCATAATGTCACTTGTTTCAATTGATTTTACAAAACGAGATTACATTTTCCTTTTACCTATCTGTTTAGCTGGGCTGTTTTTTACTACTTCCTTCACTAGGAGACAGACTCAAACAAACAGCAACATTACCTAAAACTGCATTGTAATAAATATTTTCTTAATTTATCTGCAAGTCCTAAGTAAGAACCTTGCCACTCAGACTTCAAATACTCTCAAACTTCCAGTGCCAGCTAGCAAAGCTAAGAGTACGAGTTAATCTGATGCTCTAACACAGTTACTGAAAGGTGGGCTATCAAAGATTTAGGTCTATTCCTCAGTACTATGCATATTTTATTTCAAGAAAGCAAGGCAATGCTAATAGCTGTGACTTTTGGGCAACAAAAGTAGTTGGGAAAACTTTTAGTCATTAATGTTGCTGAAGACCTGCAGTTCAAGACCATCTGTCTTTGAAGGTATGTCATTAGATCAAAAAGCATTAAAGGTTCCACATTGTTAAATGATTCATTGCTGTGAGTTAACATTCTTCCATCTTTCATTTTTAAAGCTCTTAAAGCCTCTCCCACCTTTCTTTGGATCCAAATTTGTTAAGTGACATTCTTGGCCCATCTAATTTTCATCAGATGATAATACTGTGCAAGAACATGCCAACTCCTCAATTTTTAAACACAGTCCATACTCTTCAAAGCACAATTAACAGTTGAAAAAGTTCTGTGATCCATTTCTATTAATAAAAACACAATAAAACTACTAACGTGCAGTCTCTGCAGATCACAACAATTAAAGCGAGCTACATTCTCCATTGCTAACTTTTGGGATTTATTATGATGTTACAGGCATTAAGTCCATTGACAGACGGTCCCAAATTCTCCTCTGGGATGCACTCTTGCAACCCCATCAACTTCCAGACCTAAACTTGAGAACCTTAGAATAATGGGGTCTCTCATTTCTGCTAAGGCAAACATCAGACCTCCAGTAAGCACTAGTGACTGTGTGAGATATGGTGCCAGTATTTTAAGCAGCAAACCTGTGTCCAATTTGCCTCAGATAACCACAAAGTTATCCAAACCTGTGCTGTAACAATGTCTTTAAGTTATACACCCATTCAAAAACTGCATGAGATGGGGAGAAGAGGTAGAAATAAGGACAGAGGAAGAGAAACTGAATAGTTATCCAAAATTGGATTCCTGTTTTGGGAATTGGTTAGAAGATGACATTAAAAAAAATGAATATTCCAACATCAAATTGGCAAAGCACATGTTAGACCAACCAAAGAAAAGATGCTGAGAAATATAAAGGGAAACAACTCATAAAAGTTAAATGATAAAAAGGATTTCATAGTTAATCATTTATCGAGACACACAAAGCACAGGCAGAAAGTCTGCAATCTTACAGCATCTCATAGCTGATCTCAGTCCTACCTGGTCTGTGCAGGTGATGCTGCTGGAAAGTGTGATGGAGGGACCCCTGACAGAGCAGCATTGCACAGGCACTTATCCACAAATACAGGACCCAGGACATTGCAGAGACCACTGCCATTCTCTAAACAAAATATTAGACAGACATTATTATCTATTGCCTTACAGCATACAGAATAATCAGCTTCCATTACAACAGCAAAAAGGAGGTTACTTATTTTACTCCTTTAGCTAAATATCTTTTGTCTCTGGGTTATTATTCCACCCTGCAGGATGTAATTGTCATACAACAAAGGTCATGTCAAAAAAGGACAGATGAGGTAACAAGATGTCAACACAGGAGCCTGGATAACTTGAATAATTCAGTGGTTAAAAAATTGAAACTGTAATGATCTGAAGACTAAAGAACCAAACTAATGTAAATAAAAGGTTGGCAAACATTCCCACACTGATCCCTAGCTGAATTTACAGGGGAGTTAAAATAATAGTTTTAAAAAGTCACACAGCCAGATAAAAACCACATGAAGTCCAGACAGTGCCAAAAATACTTTAACCACATTACAGCTAGGCAGACAGCAGCATAGGATACACGAGATACATGTCAAAAACACTCCAGCCCCAAGGCTGAAAGGCTCATACTGACCCAGAAGGTAACAGTTTGGTTTGCACTTTTGAGCATTAATTTTTAATCATGATGCTGTCTGCTAAACAAAGTAATTGTTTCTCAGAATTATGTTCTAATCCCCAGATGAAATCAGCTTCCTTTTGTTTGACCTCTGCATGCAAAGGGACTGGAGTAGGGCCAGGCTGAATTTCAAACATACTCTATAGATTTTATCTTTTCCAAGAGCAGATTGTGTCAAAAGCTTAAAAATACTCCTATTGCAAAAGGAAAGGGCGATTTCTTTGCCTCCCACTGCTGGCATACCTGACTATCCAATACAGACAACCGTGATTTTTCATATTTGCATTCATCGTTGTACTAACTGGCTAAATTTCCCTCTGACTTTTTAACTTCAACAGCTCTTTCTCAATGCCTGCAAGGACTGAGAGGTTTGTAAGGCTCAGCTACGCTACACATCGTCCAGTTCTCTTAACAACACCTTCTGCTGCATTTCATATTACCAAATTAATCAAACTTCAGGCACTCTCCTTATTCAGCCAATGACGTGATGCTATTTTCTATCTAATAATCCAATCAGCTAAACATCATTTTCATAGAGCAAGAAAGACTTTGAAAGATTAAATCTCCGAGAGAAATCATGTCTTTACATAAAAATATGAAAAGAAAAAGTCTGTATGTGGTATCTCAGGGAGATTTCTGCAGCAGGAAAATTAAAGCTATTAAAAGGAGTGAAATGCAGTGGTAATAAAATATATGCATACTAAATAACTTGTCTTGCCCCCAATTTTAAAGCATCACATAGTCTTTGGGAAGATTTCTTTAAGTCTATCTGGTTGAAGAGAATCACCTAAATGGACACGTATAATTAACAGCAAATACCAAAACATGATTGTAATCAGCATGAGGCTCTTCCTTTCTCTGTACTGAGTGTTTGATGCACTGCTTAGCATGGAATTAATTTCATTTCTCACTGTTCACTTTAGAGTATACAGTGTATTTCTCTCTTTTTAGACCTATTTATCTTGCAAAATAGATTCCATCCCCTCAGATCAAGGAGCTCCCAATAGGCTTCAGAAATTAACGCCCTCCTGTCATATTCAGTGCTCCCATGCTTTTAAACAAAAAGGGAAGAGGGAAAGGTGACTCTCACATAGGGACATTTCAGGTATTCAGGTTATTTAAACTGAACTTTAAAACCCCTGGCCAAACAGCAAAGCCAAGCCAAACTTCTAGAGCCTGATAAATGCTCCTGTGTCTGTCTTTCAGCATCATGTTCTTAACCACATGGGGAGCAGACTGACTGAACCCACTCAGGCTTTATTATTAGTTCTCTGCCTTTATGTATGTATAAAAACCAATTCTCAAACTAAACTGCTTCAAACTACCTTTGCTCAAAACTCAGCATTCCTTATAAACATTTCTCCATGCACCTGTTTCTCAGCAAACTGCCATCACATACATTTAGACACAGATCATCTTATCATTACTAAGAAACACAGCAGTGACTATTCCTCCACCTATTATCTGATGAGTTCTAAATCTGCTTTCTGAATCTTAAATCCTAAAGAAGCTCTCCTTACCTGAGTAATCCAACCAAGAGCAGAGCACTCTATTAGTGTTCATTGGAAAGATCTAACACTTTTTTAAATCCATCTGTATCACAATAAGGGATTTTTAATAGCTTCCCAATAATCTTCTTTATCAGGATTAAAAGGAAAAAAAAAATGTCTTGTTACAAATCCTGTTCCCAGAGTAAAGAAGTCATCTGAGCTCTCAGACTCTGCCGTCAGAAAAGTGGCCAAGGTTTGAGGGGTGGAAACCTTCTCATTTTCACCTTTAAATCATCTCCTAGCATCACCTTCTGCTTGATGAGACCTTTGAAGTGATCTTGAGACAATTTGCAGCTTCCAGGATACTTAAGGATGAGGAGCAGTTTATGTTTAACGACAAAGCAGCCTCACTCCAGCGCGGGCAGTGCAGAGTAAAGCAGCTGTACGTACGCTGCTATACGATGCTGTAAGTACCGTAGCCTATTTCAATACATCCCTGCTCGGGGAAGTATCACATGCCTTAAAGCGACACAGCCCCGGCTGCGAGCCCCAGCCAGGCACTCTGCGAGTCGCCGGGTCTTAGCAACTGGAGCTGCATTTAAATACCGGCACTCAGACTTTGCACAGAGCAGAGGAGCAGCTGGTTCCGTCTGCGAGGAGCGGATGTGAATGGGCAGAGGAGGGTGGGAGAGCGCTGGTGGAAAGGCAAAGCCGTTAGAGAGGCAAAGGACTAAATACCCGATGAGCAATCGGGGAGATGCGTTAATTCTGACGGCAGAGGCTTTATTCCCCACGGGTTGTTCTAGCACTAATTTGCAAGAGAGACTTAAGAGAGCCTCTTCCATTTCACAGGAGAGCAGCACACGCTTGTGAGCAGGGAGTGGTGGTGCAGGAAAAGTGTCACAAAAAACAGGGGAGGGCAGGAGACTCCACACACTCCCATGGGCTTTCCAATACTTTGCCACAACTGAGTGAAATCTTTCCTTCCAACTCCATTTCCAATGCATCTCATCAGGCAATGGGGAAAAAGCTCCGATTTACTCCTCCTCCATGCTAAAGCTCTGATACAGCAGGTTATTAGTTATTTATTCATTGTCTACATCTTAAGTGGCCATTTACAGGAATGGAGCGGTTTCCCTCTTGTACCATATGTAATTATTTTAAGAGCCACTGTATAGACTTAATACATACAATTCTCTCAGCATTACAGCTCCCACTTCTGCCTACAAAAGGATGAAGGCTTAGAGATGAAACAAACTTCCATTTTAAGAGCCCAGGGTGTCTGCTATAACACCACATGGGGTGAGGCTTTTTCACCCTTAGCCTGTGGTAGGATAGTGTACTACCTTCCCTACTTAGCAGCACCAAACAATACTAAATAACAATGGTAACAAGTACCCTTATTCTCAAGCACCTCCTTCTCAGCACCCAAGGACACACATCTCAGTGGAGACTCTCATGGAGATATGTGATGAGTTTGCTTAACAGACCATAAACTGCTTCGGAGCTGCTATATTTTCTTGGGTAACACATACTAAGACATTGGCCCTGCAGAACAACAGGAAGATTACACAGCTCTCTGCCACAATGTTCAGAGCAGCTCTGTATTTTAGTCTTTAAAAAAAAAAAAAAAAAAAGCAATCAGGTGAGGGAGGTAATCAAGTAACTAACCCAGGTTCCCTGGTGAGTGAACCCTCCTCACACCACATACCAGCACCACAGCATGACTCCCAGCAGGTCCCTGAGCAGTGTGGGGAGGAAACAATCTCTCAGGGCAAATCCTGTGATGACCAGAGGTGCTTTGTATGAAAACACATGGCACAAGTATGAATGGGGATGTAATTTTTTGTTTAATAAAGGGTTGGGGTTTTTTTTTGTTTGTTTTCTTCAAGAGTTCCCTTAGACACACAAAGGTGGCCAAGAACTGAGGCAGATGCTGCTACTTTCTGGCTACAGAAAGGACTAGAAGTGTCCAAGAAAACAGATGAGAGACAATCAAAGCATACCAAGTACCATGAAGTACTGATGAGCAAGGAACCAGGACATGAGATCAGGTACAGACTGTAGAAGGTGGCGAGTGAAGGGCTGCTGTGGTTTGCTGGAAGCTCAAGACTTTCCCTCTTTCCATAGGAATACAGGAAGCTTTCTGCAGCACCTGAGAGGGGCAAGTGACAGGGATTTGTTTTAAAGTAGCACTTTTTTTAAAAAGTGTTCCCTCTAGGGGAAACTACAAGGGAAAGGGTATGGAGTTGGGAGGTGTGAAGAAAGAAAAGGCCTCAAAAAGCAAATAAAATCCTTCAACGAAACTGAAAGGCTCTGTGAATGGCAGGAGGAATCAGACAAATTGTGACCACACACACACACCCCTCGGCAGAGTAGACAGAGACAGATTTATGCAAGATACAGATTTATGTAAGGTGCAGCAGAACTGTCACTCTGCCAGGCACTACTAACTCCCAGCTCCATGAGGCTAATGCCACTGTAACCCCTGACAGATGCTGCTATTGCTCAGGACAAGCTCAGCAGAAACATGGGACATGTTGCTTCTACAGGGTAGGGGGAAGATCAGAGGGACAGATGAGAATATTAAACAGGCTGTGCTTCCAGCCTCTTCCCTGCCCTGGCTTCCAGCATCAGACAGGAACAGAGGGGTCCTTGGCAAATCTTGCAGAAGCAGCCTCACACCTGCTTTGATATCTTTGCTGCCAATTTTAACTTTCAGTGGACCAATAAGACATGAAACAGCTTCTCTTACCCTGCTTTGAGCTAGGCACAGTCTCATCTTCACCTGATGCTTTAGGGCTTTACTTCAGCCTCCTCACTTCAGGAGTCACTGACTTTGACAAGAAGGGGATGATGCTTTACACGTGCCCACGGACCTGTGTGTTGAATGTGGGGCTACTAACACTGACACATTGGAAAGAAAATAGAAAGGAAAAGAGATACTAGTTAATGACGTTTTAGAAACCTCTCTCATGAAAAGAAAGTGCTGAAAAGTAGTTTGTCTATAGAAAGGAGATGGGACAAAACATGGCAACCATCCTGTGCAATGGCAGCTCCTGCCAGTGCTGGGACAGAATAGATCCAGGCCTTGCAGAGGGGCAGAACTGCCTTTAGGTTACATGGTTTATGCTAGGTGAAGGGTCAAAAGGAGTTCCTTCCATTTCCACTCTGATACCCGATAGCAAACAGAAGAAAGGGCAAAGATCAAGACCTGAACTATCCCAATCAGAAAGCACAGAAAACCGCCTATGCACAGCTCTGATTGAAAGGCTCCAAGGGGTTGCTGGCAAGGCTGCCAAAAGCAGACCATTACACCAATGTGATATTTCCAAGTTGAAAGCAGGTTGCAAGGGGTCAGCAGAGAACAAACTGTCCTTGAGACAGGCTGCCTCACACATACCAGGACTGTATTCACACGGAGAACAGCCTTTTCCTTCTGGTTCCACCATTTATCTAGAGATGCCACATGAATGACAAAAATAGGCAAATAAAAATAAATGCTTTTCACTGCCTGAACCTCTATTTATCACAATTTTCTGTGCACACAGAAAAGGAGAGCATATGCAACTCAGGCAGACTCATGCAGACAACAGATTGGTACTTGCACCCAAATAAGGGCCTCTGGCCTCTACTTACTGCATGCTGCCTCCTCTGCCTCTCCCCCTCCTTCACTGGTTTTTTCCTCCCATGCAGAGATTTAACATGACAAATCCCAGGCATGTATCTTACAGGGTCTGAAGAAGGTTCACTATCTTTGAAATGCAAAGCCCATTATTTGTCCTAGTGCTTGTAGGACAGTGCCGCTTTGCTTTTGACCAGTTGTCTTCTTCATCTGTCCCATCTTCAGCTTCCACCTACCCTACAAATCTCTTTCCTTTAGACCCAAACTCAGTCTTGGCTGCTGCCTCATGCACGCTGTAGCTCCTCGGTACCTGCATGTTCCTGCCCCAGGTGAGCCAAGTGTCTAACAGCAAGTTTTGCCCTACCTGCCCCAAATGCCAGATTACTGACTGCCTTGTACCCACAACACTTGTGGAAGCTTTTTTTAAAACCTGACAAAGTTTGGCTTGGCCCTCTATCCTCCCCACACAGCTTGTCTTCCATTGGAAAACCACCCACATGGAAAACCAGCAGCTTAGTGTGTGAAGACTGATCTGCCTACATGTGATAGCCTCAACAGCAACCACGAATCCCAGAGTAAAACCAGCCAAGCAGCAACCCTCATCCAGGGCCCTAAGCTTACCTGTGTTTTGCTAGATCTTGATTTGTTTCCTCAGTGGAACAGGGAGCACAAACACCGAAGCCTGATTGCTTTGGTAGAGGGAGAGCACAAGACCTATGAACTTCCTAGAAATCAGCTGTAGACATAGCTTTGCTTACATGCTACATTCAATGAATACGAGTGTAGCAGTGTTTGATAGTTTATGTGCACATCCCCTGTGCTTAGCCAGATGCTCACCAGTGATGCTCCAATTCCTCTCTAGCACTTTCAATATATTCCCAGTAAAATTTTTCCTGTCTTGCCTCTTCCCCTTCTCAGTTCTCACTACTTTTCTTCCTCTTATGAAGGAGGTCCAGCCCAACCTCAGTGACAACACCAAACCTATTTCATTCCTATGTCTTTTTCAACTGCATTAAAACCTTTAGTTTATACTATTAGGCTTTCTTCTCCTTTAGCTTGCCATGGCGAGAGAAGATGCAGTAATTTTCCTAGAAGCAAACATGCAGACCATGAAGAGCTCAGCTAGAAAGCTACACAATTTTTCATGAAGGAAAAGTGTCAAAGATAGATTTGGCCATTTGCCTGGCCACGACCATAGCCTCTGCTGGCCAAAGACAAAGATTATACACACCAAAAGCCTGAAAAAACAGAGATGAACAACAATGTGGGCAGAGAAAACATTTCTTATAAGAGCCCAGGAGCTAGTTCAGACTTTTATTGTTCCACCTCAAGTACAGAGTGTTAGGAAACTTGCTCCATTTCCAGCATGTATCGCTATAAGGGAGCAGCCAAGCACTCTGCAACACCAGGGACCAGCAGAAGACACTCACTGGAGAAGTTCTATTTGTTGCACTTGGCACACAGAAAACTGGTGGCTCCATCCCACCTCCATCTTGCACCGCATTACTGCAATACCTTTCTCCTTTCTGCCTCAGCCACACAAACCTTGCTCAGCAAAAGCATCAGTTTTGTCAGCCATTGTGCACACCCAAATGTACACAGAAGATCCAACCAGCACAATGGCATAGGCAAAGCCATTAGAAAAAAACCCAGACCCCAAGTGGCTTGTACTGAAAGAGTAAAAAATTAACTAATAAGTCTGAATACTGACAAAAGCAAGCAGCAGCAAGAACAGACCACAAAAGGAAAGGTTTTCACAGTTATTTTCTCCAGCTTACCTTAAAGGTGTTGCTGCTCCTTGTTCAAGGGATATCTAGACTTACGACTTCATAATTACTGTGTTTGGGAGGCAATGATGCTGCTTCTTACAGTTTTTCCATGTCTAGGAGAGAGGAGAAAGGAAAAAGAACACATCTATATTTGTCAAGGAAGTTTATATCAAAAAGTTTGTGTCCTAGTTATTTTTAAAGTATGTAGGACAATGCACACACAAAAAAAAAAATCTCAACCCTTATCTATAACTTGCCATTAGCCAACAAGATCAGTACTTGAGAAGGATTAACAAGATGAATTATCTATGCAGCACAACAAAATTTAAATAGAACTCAATACAAAATTTCAACAGCACTCAAGACACTCACAATACAACCATAAAACCATGACCACACTTGGGATATCATGACAGGTGAACATCATCCTTCATATAATGGAAACAAATTGTTTAGTTTCAGTTCAGATATACCAAAAAGCAAAGAAATCTAAGTTAAAACACCCCTTGAGCACTGCTAGTCATGGTGTTCTTGTCAAGCACTGATAATGTTATCCTTTATCAGCTATACATTAGTGGGAGAGATCATCCTGATCTGAAAAGCCAGTATCTTCTCATTGATCCTCAACTTCTGCAAAGCATAAACTCAAGAGCCTTCAGCCCAAACATTACTACATTAGCCTAGTTGAACCCATTATATGAAATGCTATTGAAAGAGTACTTGTTTCAGAATAATTATTGTAGTCAGCCTGCAGTTGCCTTCCGAGACCAGCTAAAATCACATTACATGCAAGACCCATCTACAGTAGACAAATCATGTGCCAGTCTCCATGAGCTGCAAATTTGTGTATCTATAGTCAGAGAAGATGCTGACTGGTTTGATTTACCAGTTTCAGCATGTCAAATATCAGTCTTTAAGCATGGGTTATGTTTACTTTTGCTACTTGAAAAGTCATTTTTTTATGTGACTTTTCAATATTCACAACATCAAATAAATCCAACAGAAGCAAAGCAATTGAGACACTTAAGGAAGCAAATTCACTGTGGTGGGTTCAGACATGGTCTCTGGGCTATCTTCATTCCCTGGAGGTTTGCTATGTTCCTACCTTTCAGCTAAAATTAACAAACAAGAGGCCTCCATTATCTCCAGGTATTGGAAAGAAAAAAAAAAAAGAGGCTTCAATAGCAGCTGTTCTATCCAAGTTCACATACATCAGATTTCAGCATAGAAATGGGACTGTCAAGGCAATAGAGTTCCCCCTGCAACACTGCAGCAAACCACCTCCAGCCTGATAGCCCATGTCCTTCCTAACTGCGCTATGGCAAACTCTCCCCTAGCCCAGCCAACCACCCCCCCAACTTCACCTGGCATAACAAAAAACAGTTGGATAAGCAGTCAAGACCCACAGCAAAAGAGTTAACACACAGACCAAAGCTCAAAAATCACATCAGCTCTTTCCTGGCCACCCTCAAACCCTCCCATCACTGTGAAGTGAAAGAACTTCTCAAACACACTATGAGAGACAAATGCAAACTACAAACACAACCAAGAACTCATTCCTCCAGCCCCAAAAGCCTACTTCCCAAGCACCAACCTTGAACAAAACCAAGTCTGAGTTCACAAGAAGGCTTAACGCTTTCTTCCATCTCCTCCTAACCAAAACTAATTATTTCTATATGTTTTTGGCTGCCAGCCCCACTCCCAAAGCAGATAACCTAATAACTCCAACCTTCCACAGCTTGGTATCTTTTATAAACTCAGTCCACCTGAGCATTAAATGGCACAGGTATGAGCTGGTTTCAAAAAAAACCCTGTCAGGTGCAATGCATTTTTTTGGTTAGAGTAAAGCCCTGTGATAAGGAACCACCAGGCTGATTTGGGAAATATGCCAGGATGGTTGTGCTGGGGAACCTTACACAGAGCTCTGAAAAGAGTTTCATGCTTGTCTTGGCTGTGAAATGTCTCCAGGCGTGCCTGGGTCCTCCAGTATCAAATGCCCATCCTGGCACAAGCCAGCGCCTGTGCTCAGGAACATCTTATTTTAGAACAAAAGCTTTGGCTGGTACCTCTGCAAAAGGAAAATTCAAAGAGCCAGTTCAGCTCTGCTGCATTGCACTTCTGGTCTTTATAACTCCAGGTGCTACCCTGAAAATAACACTTTAAAGTCTAATTCTGCATTGGCTCCAGCTGCAGAGGAAAGCTCAGCTCTTATAATACACGAGGGGACTGACCAAATAGCTCATTTGCAAATCCATGTATTTACTTCCACTTTGTCAGAAAGAAAGCTAGTAGTGGGAAAAAAATAACAAATTAAGAAGTTTCTTGGCTACTTACTGTATGCAGTGTGAGCTCTTCTAATGGACTCACTATACGGTCTTAAATTATAAGATTTTTAGAAGTTTATTACTTCTAAAATGCCCTGGATTCTGCAAGGACACAGCATGGCTTGCACACAGATATTTTTAGCATGCTTGGAGATCCTCAGACTAGAGGTGCTAGATAAGAAAATTTGGTTATGGATTAAATACATTGGTGTGCAATGCTATAGCCTAGAGTTCATAGGAAAATCCTTGAAAAGATGGAACAGGCAGACAGGGACAATTTTTTACTTCAACTATGTTCATGGAAAAAACCCTCCAACCAAAAAAAAAATAGAAAGCAAGAGAGAAGACACCATTAAAGAGGTGGAAACAGGAGGCTGGAGAAAGTTCCCTCACTAGAAAACAAAGTGAGAAGCAGCATGGCTATGTGATATACAGCAGCCAGTACTTTCCTGTTGCTATCGCTATAACAAACACAAGACCTCAAGATTTAATACATTGTCACAGCTATGGGCTTTGTAATTATCTAAGAAAAACACTCTAAGCTCTCTCTTCCACACCTCATCTACTTGTTTGCAGGGCTGGGCAGAGGCTGCAGCCGGAGACCTGTGTGCTGTACTAGTGCTGGAAATGGTTAGTTTGTGAGTAAGGAATTAGTGCATGAAATGAGCATGGAAAAAAAATCATCTATTGTTCTGCCTTTGCTTCAAAACAGGTTGGTTGATTGACAGCAAGCCCTATATAATAATTCCTTCCAGGCAGATGGCAAGATCACGATTTGCTCTTCGGTTGCAATTTTCTGCTGTCTTTCACAAGCAACCTAGCTTCATGTTCTACCCACAAGAAGGGTCTGGGCTGTTTTAGATGTGTTTTAAAATGCTCACATTAAAACATATGGATTAATATTGTGACAAGTTCTGGTATTCCATTTTGTAATAATTTGCCTTGAATTGGCCTTCAACATCTCATAGCTGATCATATGTAGACAATAGCTTCATAACACCCCACAAAGCAACTTGTAAGTTCCTCCACCACCCCTGACAGACAATACTCTCTTGAACATTTGCGTAGGTGTTGAAAAACTTGCCATGCATCTCGAACTCTCTCAGCACATATTGTTTTTAGGCTGCCATCTGCTAATGCACGGTTCCACCCTAAGAGAGATGCAGGAGTGCTCTGGTCTCCAGTCTGTTCTGTTTTCAGATTTACTTGTTTATTTCTTCCAATTCCCAGCACTCAGATTCTATCATTCTTAACCCTGACTGTTGTTACCAAGTGCAAGAGACCCATTCACATCACTGCTAATTTTCAGTGATAAATAACATTTATTGAACGCTTATCCAAGCAGCTGCTTTAACAAACCAATGCAATGCTTCACGCAGTGGTGTCCCTGGAAGCAGATTCATTTGTCTCCATGTCACCTGGTATGCCCATAAAGAGGTGCTGGGCTTATCAGGAACTTTTGAAGCACTCATTTCCAGTGTATGTATACTAAAAACATGTGTATTAAGTTGGTGGCAAGGGAAGAAGACAACTCCCAAAGAAATAATGTGAGTAACATCTTGAACAAAGCAAGCCATGCACATCGAATGTCGAGATCTAATTATCATAGTAAATAAGGAATGATGAACATTATACGTGACTGATTTTGTTCTTCACCAAACTTGTCAGCAGTACTCTTTTTCATACTGCTGATTTTGCTTCACTACCAAGCACATTAGCAAAATGTATAAGATAATATTTAATTCTATTTTTTTCATTAGAAAACAAATTGATAAGGGATAATTTAGGTTAAGTTTGCTATGTGGGATCCATCACTAAAATATATTAGAAGCTACAAATTTAACTCTAGGAAACTGAAGAGTATATTATCACATACCAGCTGAAATTTATCTTCCCTGATCCTTTTTTCATATTCCTCTTCTCCCACACATGCCTTTTCCTACCCCAGCTTCTTCTCAAGTTTTCAAAGATTTTGTTGTCATTTGCTTCTGAATAAAATACCAGGTTCTTTTGGCATTGTAGGCTCTGTACATCAAATTGCTGTTCGTGTCACACCCTGACTTCTGGGCACCAAGCAGAGAAGTCAGAGTAAGTGAGCATACACAATAGCACAGAAATCCTTCCCATATTGCTTGCAAAGCATGAAAGTGAATAAAAGAGAACCAAGAGGAGAAAATAGAGACTGGAAAATTAAAGCATAAAGGAGTGTGTGTTTAAAGGAGGCACAACTAGTACTTTTGCTTTTTTCCCAGCTTGTGCAGCAATCCTCTCTCACAGTCCCTAAATTGTACAAAAATGGTTTGGTAGACTTAGGTTATACATTTTCCCTGATTTCAGTAATCAAGCTAAGCCAGGACAATCTTGTCCATTGAAAAAATATTTCTTTTACATCTAAGCAACAGGCGTAGTTTTGTTTCTTCTGTCTGCAAAAGATTGCAACTGCCTTTTTTATGAGGTTTTAGTTGCTAGAGATATAAACTCTCTCTCCAAAGTATGACAGATGAATTCTCATGCAATGAAATACGTTACCTTTCAGAAAGCCTGAAAGCAACTAATAGATTTTCAGGAAAATGCTGAAAATTGGCTTAATGTTGCATAAATAAAGATATTTATGCAACCTGGAATGAAATTTTACCACAGGCAGAAGGATAGGTCCTACCTATGATATCAAATCCTTCTTTTGACAGTTTGCCTGTGTCTTTAATGGACATGGGGTCACTTGCTGGCCTTCCGACACTCACCTGATAGTCATCATAGGTACTTTTTAAATATGAACCAATTTCCAGGCAGCATAATATCCAGTTGGCTCCTCCTTCCATTTCCCCACAGGGGGCTGAAAAATGTTAAACTACTCTCTTCACAATTAAATTCATGAAACACTTAAATTCTATGGCAGCCAGACACCAAGGAACAGGAAAATCATTTCATCTCATAATGTTTTAGAGCCCCTAGGCAAATGTAAACAGTGTATGCTGTGATAGAGGAAGGATTTATTGCTGCTGTTGAACAGAGAATCTGCTGATTTATTTTTAATTCTGGAAGATTTTTGAGGTCAATTTCTTTATGACATAATTCAGGTAGAATTATTATTTAAGAAGTTTGAACACACTAGACCCATTTGTGTGGAAAAGCATTTTAAACAAAAAGATACATAACCAAATCAATCTGTAATCTTGAAGTAACAATGGCCTGTAAGAGTGAATCATTACTGTACTTCCTCCTGCCAGAGCATCAAAGAGGGTTTGAGTTCTGTCTCCACAGCTTCTGGAGTCCAAGTAACATCTAATAGGCTTCCACAGGAGGTGAGGCTGAAGAAAACTTGAGCTTAGGCAAAGAACTAAGTCACTCTCATATTCTTGCAAATATTTCACCCAAGATTCATTGATTTTACTGAGAAAAGAATCACTAAACTCTGCACCCAGGTGCTGTTTTAACCAGACATTTATGTACATCTCAGAATTACGGAGGTTACTATTTTGAGTGAGTGCATCGCAGTATATCAAGTTCATAGCATCATTAGTAACAATAGGACTTTATGTCATGCCACTTACTTTTACAGTAAGCACTTAACTTTACTTGAGTGCACTCCTCTGTTTCAGATATAGTCTGAAATAGAGTGTATCTGGAGAAATGTTTGGAAAACTGAAGAGGGCAAATTCAGTCCTGTGGCAGAGGTCAGGCCACAAGTCCTTAACACCAGTTCACAGTGGATGTGTATTTGTAAGGACAGCCATCCACACACTAGATGTGTGCCTCTGTGGATATCCAAGCTTCAGTTATGGTCTGTCTTCTTGTGTCTTCTTTCTGTCTTGTCCAACCCACTGCCCCCTATTACAATCTGTGGGTTAGTAATTTGGGCAGAAAGCACCTCCTTTATATCTACATGTATGCAATCTAGTAGCACTAGGCTGAGCTGTGACTAGAGCCTGTGCCTCACCACAGCATAGCTAAAGAAAATCATAAGGAGTCATAATCTGATCATCATTGTATTTTACAATTCATCTCCTATGTCTCCACTAAAAGGTGTCTGTGTATCACACAAGTAATTCAAAATCCTTTTTGTTCTCTTCTCATCCTCCCTGCTTATTTAGTAGAGCTGACAGTAAACAGGAAATTTGTTTAAAGAAATGCATAATTTTTGCATTTCCCCTCAAAGATGCCACAGAAATGACTCCAGAATATCTGTTGAGCTGGCATTCCCTTGAGACTGCTTCAGCTCCTTGCTCTGGTTAACTTGAAGCAAGAACTTGAACCATATCTCAGATAACTGCTGTAGAGAATCAATTTTCAATTTCCTGCTGAGCTTCAGATATATATTTAAATACTCAGTACTTCTGGCATCTGGAAAGAAACCCACAATAAAATCAAATGGTCAAACCACTCACTTGATAAGAGAAAAATCTGCAATGAATCAAGCAAATAGAAGACTCGGACATGAGCCTGAAGGGTAAATTTTCACAGCACCAGTGTAAGATCAGTGACACTGACTTCTTGACAAAAAACCCCATGCTAGTTACTCAGTAGCAATTTTGTCTAAACCAAAGTATTTTTGTAGCATTCATAGCTTGTTTTAAAGAATTCTACTATTTCAGTGGAAGGGAAAAAATAGACAGTTCATAATGAGGTTGAAATCAGAGAAAAGTGTTGATAGTGACTTAATTAGAAACAATGTTCAGTTCAAGAAGATGTTCTGCTCTTGCAAGAGAGGCACTGGAGAAATGCTGATCTTCCTGAAGACAATGAGAATTTTGTCATGTTCATGGCCAGGATTTTATTCTAATAGCAGACCCTACACCTTGCTGTGTGCTGTTATTAGGACACAAGTCTCTCAGCTCAGCAGTCTGCAGGCTTGCCTGCTTGCCTTTCGTATTTCTCAATCTGTAGTGTCCTTAATAATGAACAAATCAGTAAATATAACAGCCCCTGAAGAAAATTCATGCTTACAACAAGGCCATTGGAAAGATTCATGTGAAGAGTTATAGTAGTTTTGGCTGAGGTGTTAGTTGAACAAAATTTTAACAAATAGACTGGTGTTTCCCAAGAACATTAAGATGTTATGAATTATGAAACAATGCTTCCTGGCTCAGCTTGTAGACAGAGCAGCAAATACATCTTATTGCATTCAGAAGTCAAAATGTTAATTATGCCCATGGAAAACCATGGTTATGAGGAAATATTAAACTGGAATACACACCATAGGGAGGATGATAGCAAAAAACCCACATAATTGTCCTGCAGTTTCGCAAGGTGTTGCTGCTTTAAGGGAATCAGAACAATACAATGCTTCCCTCCTCCTTACCAACTGTTATAAGGTTGTTTCTGGGAGTAACTGATGTGAAGAATGAACAAATACTTTTCTCTACAATGCTCTGAATGTAAAAACATGTAAAAGACTTCTTTGAAGTCACACGGATTGCAAACTGAAGAGAGAAAGTCATGCTAGCAGTATTAAACCTGAATCTCTGGGAGGTTTTATTCCCATCTAACCTGCTCCTGCAGTTTGTCCAGACAGCTGATATGTTGGGAGCCTTCTCCAATTTACAATGAGTTATCAGCATCTTGCAAACAGCAAACAAGGAAATGACAACAAGGTATCAAATATAAGCTCATCTTGATGCCACTGTTCAGGAGGGAAACAGCAAACAAAATAATAGGCAGAATGGTGACAACTTCAGATGTATTTGGTTTTCAGAGGTGTGAGAGTAAAATTGGAAAAATTAATTGGGTTCCAATTTTATCCTCACTCTGTGAAAATGCACAAGCAACTATGGGAAAAAATGCCAATAGTAGTAACAGTAATTGTAATAATAAATATGACAGGAACTGCCTGCAAAATACCAATTTGCAAAGTTAGAGCTTTTCAAAACTCCCACCCGAGAGATCTTTGGAGGCTGTTTCTTGCAAAATGACAGAATATCCTTTTTAGTAGAATTTAGTCACATCCTCCTGTCTAGTACCCCTGCAGGGCAGCATAGCAAGGCTTCGTGCTTCTGTGCATGTGAGGGAAAAGGTCAGCTGCATTCAAGGAAAACCGCTACCTGTGCCATAATGCCTTCCTCTCCATCTCTGTGCACCGTCTATTGCTTTCCCTGACTTTTCAGGTCAATGCTATTACAAATGCAAGGGAAGGTGTGGTTCTCCATGGCCACAAGAGAGAGAACAGGAAGGAAGCCCAACAGTGCTTCAGCTTGGCTTAGCTCAGCCTTCATTACATCAACTCTACATCTTAAAATACATTCTGCATTTTCTGCACAGAAGAGGTTTGGAAAGTTGTACTCTAATGCCACTCTCATGGAAATCAATAGTAAAGCTCCCATTGCTTTCGAAGAGGTAGATCTATATCAGTGCTCTGCAAAATCCCACCCTGCTGTTAGAATGCCCTCACCTGCCTTGAAAACAGTAAGCCATGCACCTAAGTTGAAAATGTCTCTTTTCAGCAAGGAATGACTGCATTGACATGAGAGATTCTTTGACAGCTATCAAATGAACATCACTATGGGCAGACTCGGGCTTCTCTTCCTTTGGAGAAGTATGTGGATATTAGCATGAGCTATTGAGGGGGCTTTATGCCTTCCATCCACCTTAGTCTGTAAATGAGTGGCAAAATGAGCTTTTTGCATATTAGTTCCACAGATTTCAGTGGCACATGGGGGATGGATGTAGTTAAGAAATCTAATTCAAAGTCATTTGGCTCTAAGGATAATTTAACCATCCTGGTATTGCTGAGTGACTGTGTATATTTGAAAGAGAGAAAAGCAAATACCCAAAGGCCTCTTGTTTACAGTGTTGCAATTTCAGGGAGTTGCTATATGGCAGGATGGGGTGCTGATAACACAGGAGATGATCCAGTATGATAGTGCTATCAGCACCTGAGGAGTAATAACTGATCTACTTCATATTTACCAGACATTACCAAGCACTCCGTATTATGTTTACCTAATGATTAAAAGGAGCAGTAAATGGAATGACTTTGTTTTAATCAGTATGTCAGTTTGAGCAGCATAATGAAATTAGTCAGGGGTGAATATAGGCTTCTGAGCCAAAAGGGACATTTCATTGCAACTCACTGCTAAAATCCGCAATGTTGCCTGTTTCCATGGCAGGCCACTGTATGATGCCAGGTTCCTCATTCAAATACGGTATATCCCAAATTAAAACAAATGTGTCTACTCTCCTGGCTTGCAAGTTCACCAAAGACTTAGCCAAGGATTCTTTTTCTCTAAGACACATTTGTTAATCATTTGTTCACGTCTACTTACACATGGATGATATCTGACAGTTTACCCCTGTTAGCATTAATAACTATTAATGATCCTGTTGTTCCAATCAAGCTGCATCAACTCAGAGCTTCACTTGAATTCATCTAATTTTTCATTTAATTATGAGTTTCAGAATGCTTCTCTTCCAGACAGCCTTGCTTACTTGAAAGGGCAGGGATCCATCCATTTGATTGCTTTTAGAAATGTGGTAGATTACAGTATTTAGCTACTCTTACTGAGATGTGGAACATATAATGTGTTCCCTTAATCCTCAAAGTTATTGTCACTCCCGTGGAAGCCACAGCATAGAAAAGTTTTAGATGCAAACAAATTGAAAGAAATCATGTTTTCTCAATGCTGAGAAGGTTTAACAAATTCATGTAGACACTAATGAGAATTACTTAGGCTTATGTAGGGTCATGGAAAATTAGACTGGCTTTTTAAGACATTATTAAGGATTTTCTCATCGTTACATGCTAAACTACTATTAATATAGCTTACTTTTAATAAAGCTTCCTTTTGCTTTTGGCAATGGGACAATGTTTGAGCTTCAATGGCATGGCTCTCTTCATATTTTTTTGTTTCTTTGGTAACTATGTATTTTCCCCAACTTTAAGGGTTTGGCAGGATTTAATTTCTAATTTTAACTTACTGCCTTCTTCCAGAAATTTGCTTTGTATCTCTTCCACAAGGGAAATTGTCACGCAACACAAGAGTGCCTATTTATCTCATTTTCCAATCAGTACTTGATGGAACGGTCTATGTCACCACCGCTGTAAAAATAGCTAAAATAAGAAAAATACCAGTTTATTAAAGATACAATGCTGAGTCCTGGCCTGATTAAATATCACTGGAGTCTGTATACATAATACTGCAGTTAGCATACATAATACATGCCTTTCATTCATAAAGTATATTTTACTGTGTTGAAACACAGGATAATGAATCCCCAAGTATCCACAACTTGCTCAAAGGTGAGAGGTTGAGCTATGGACACATTTCACCCACTGCAGCTTCTTGACATTAGAGGGCTCCATAATCCACAGAGTATGGCAAAAGCAAGTCTCATTTTGAGGTCAATGGAGATGACACTGGAAAGAGAATTATAGACTCCTTGGAGCTGTGGTTTGATGGTACTGTAAATTCAGCTTCTGAAGCCCTAGCATTAAGTCAAAAGCATCACAGCTGGAAATGTAAAAAGCTAGTCTCTTACAAAATCATTTTACTGGTTCATATTGATTTAGAAAGTTTGAGTAAATCTTGATTTTACCAAGAGTAGATCATATGTCATGGTTCCCTGTCTCTTGTATTATGATGGATCTGATGTTATAATGTTATTGTCTATCTTCCCAGGACTCAGAAAAACCTGTCATATGCTGTCCATCAGGGGATCCTGTTAATGAGACCGGGAGTGTCCATGCCTGATACAGATTAAATCTGCATCTGAACTTGGCTAAAACAATTGCAAAGACATAGCTGCATGCCACGCTTGTCATCCATCACTATCAGAGCTCTAGAAGGAGCTGTCAGCACAGCAGCATGACACGAGGCAGTGGAGCGGGAGGATGTGGTCAGAAAGCCTGAGAACAGTGCATCTCAGAAGGAAAGTCCAGAAAAGCTGAGACAAGGAAGAAAAAAACTGAGGTCAGGGCAATGCACTTGCAAACTGCTACTTGATCACGCTTTGGATAAGGATAGGGTTGAGTGTGGTTTCCAGTATCCCACCTTACACCCAGAAAGATTCTCAAACTCATGCTAGAACCTGGGTTAAATATTTCTGGGTTATCTTTTGGCATAACTGACAAACTAGCATGCCCTTCTGTCTCCTACTGCTGTCAGCCTGAGTTACCTATGAGCAGTAATGTGGACCTGTCGAGGTCCATGCTTAGTGCCTATAGCATACACCTTTATACTGAGATTACATAGGTATAGCACTCACATGATTCATAGTGTAGTAGGGCACAACAAGAGGCTGTTACTGGTCCTTATCTTGCCTAAATCATCACAGATTCATTCTAGTACCTTGTCCTATTGTGCTGAGGAAGAAATTTCTGTGACCATCACACAATGCCACAGAACCGAGCTGGATGAGCCTCCAAGAAGCCTTTGTCTTTGCACAGAACTGAGCACAGCTATAAAGAGCCACCTGCAGAAAATTTGCAGGGTGAATGTGTGAGCTTTTCTTTGACATAATGTTATAAGATAGTCATTGTGGAAAAAAAGGAACAAATATTTGCTGTTATCTCATCTTTATGGCTCAATCTACTAAAAATATACTAAAAAATATTTTAAATGGACAAACTTCAGAAAGAGCTTTTGCAAATAATGTCAAAGCCTTTAGCAAGTGCAACTTGTCTTTGTTGCACTTCAAACAGGATAATCCTAAAGATATCTTCCTCAGGAATAAATACACTCATGAATTGAACTAACCCCATTATATGGAAAAGAGCTTTTCCAGGTAGTGCTTGTGCAATTACAACCCTATAAACGTGATCCAGCTCTTTATTGAGGCAGCCATTTACACAGGTGCTTCATTCACACCGTGTGTCCATATGCACACTCTGCACCATCCTCCCTTCCTTTCTGCATTACCTATATTCTGAGTAAGTGGCTACTACAGGGGCAAGCAGACTGATTGATTTCTCAGACTCTACAAAAGAAATCAATATCTTGGAGATAATTAAAACTCTCACTTTTTCCTGTGCTCAGTCTTGGTTTTCTATAAGTAATGACTGATATATTGGTGTAGCTTTCCTGGCAAATATTGAAAGAGGGTTGGATTATTTTGATAAAGAGGGAGACATTGTTACAAACACTGTGCTTTTCTAAAAGAAAACCAAGCACTGCTGGCTAAAGAAAATGCCACACTGTGAATTTTTGGCCTTGTCCTGATATATGGGCCCTGTTTTTCACAAATGCTGCAAGTATAATTTGGTCACGTATACCTGGAAAATAACTGTATAAACAATAATTTCACTAGTCAACAACAAGGACAGTAAAAAGGAGGAAAATGTACTGCTCAGAGTACAGCCACCAGTAAGGCATGGAAAATCTCAGTAGCTTTTTCAAAGTTACAGAGCCGGACGCTCCAACTTCAGCACTTGCAAACTGTGTATACCCAAGATAGCAGGAAAATTCCCACTGTGAAAGGCAGTGTCTGCTTTTGAAGCAAATGTGTGAAATTTACACCAGCTGAAGATCCGGTACTTGTTGTTGAATTTATTGAGCTCGAACCAAATCCCACTGTAACCAATGGGGACAAAAAAGAAAGGGAAAAAAAGAGAAACCCTTTACTTGAGTACCTTATAGCCCAGATTTCCTGTGTGTAGACCCTTTGGGCACAGATATCAGCAGCTTTCAAACCATGACCATCTGATTAATACAAGGATACTGACTCATTCTTGGTTTACTGAAAAATCCCATAAGTAATATAAGTGGTATATATTTGGTCACAAATCTGCTATGAAAAGCTTACAGATTTATGTTTCTGAAATGAAGTACTCTCTGAAAAAATCGGGGGGGCTAGAAGGAGTAAGTAAATTGTCTCTTTCACATATGTGTCTACAGTGTATTGAGTCTGGTACCCAAATCACAGATCAATAATATTCTGACAAGATGATTTCTCATTGTGATTCGTTTTGAGGTAAATTTGTGTAACGTGAAGAGGCAGCTGCAGGAGGAGAGCAAACAAAAACTCAGTATTTCCTTATGACGCTTGAAATTTTTGCTGGATTTCTAATTTTGCATCTGCACTTGATGGGTCACTGATTTAAATAAATTAAAGGCATAAATTACATAGAAAATATAAGTGAGGGATAGTTTTTCACTTTATGTTTATAAAGTATATTTATTTCACAGTGTTTTATGGCCTCAGCTGTTGTTAATACTAAGGTAGTTTCCTCCTTGGGATTTCTCTCTGTTTGGTTCCCAGAATCATAAGCTACCCATTTCAATAGATGAGACAGTGCTTCCTAGGTAAGATCTAGCTGACTTTCCTGCCCAAATTCCACCATAGAGTAATACACCCTGAAACATCTTCACCTGACAAGAAATGTCCTTCTTCTGATGACCCAGATGTCCTAGAGGTTGTAGATTCCCATTGATCTTATTTGGGCAGTCAGTCTTAACATGGATTTTATTAGAGCACAGCAGGGTCTGAAACCAGTGGTGCAGCAGAGTTGCTACGGTACTGTGTCAAACACTGGGAAAAATAGGGGATAAATGCAATCATTGATAAGATTTTCAAGGACTATCTGTGTCTGTAAAAGTGAGTTTAGCCAATGCTCTGCAAGAAGCCAGTGAGGTATCTGAAGCTCCAGGAGCTAGTGATACATGCAAACTGTGCAGCTCTGAGCTTGAAGGACCTTTCCAGATTTGCTGTGCAGCCATAGCCCATTGCGCTGGCCCTAACAACCATCTGAGGAGCACCTGACTGAGTGAAAAAGACACAGAATTACATATTTTAAAAATGCAGATGTGACTGACATTCTCTAGCTTGCTATGCAGCCCAGAGAAGAAAGCAAACAGTCAATGACACATCTGCTCATACTTCTCCATTTATTAAATTTGAGACAAAATTTTGACAGCAATCAAACAGAAGGAGCAGTTGTGTGTTTGTATTAAAACATCATTTGGGTAAGCAAGAACCAGTGATTGGTGTAAAGGAACATCTGTGATATTATTGTGCTGTTTTTGTCTGAGTCTTGTCACACTGAGAAAGGCAAAAAAAGGAGAACAAAAAATTCAATTATCACGTGTGATGGTTCAAATTTAGCTTTCTTAAAGATATACACCTTTCCATTTCCCAGTGCCATTCCCATTGAGGTAAGATAAAAGATATCTGTCTTTTCCATGGAATCAAACACACATTCTGGCATTTTGGTCTGACTATGAATCATGCTCCTAAAAAATTTTTGTTGATTAATCTCGAATTGATACATTCCTGCTCAAATAACAATGTTAACATTGAGATCCAAGCCTCTGTGAACCTTTTATCTGAATTTCTGTTGTTAGTACTAATGGGGTTTATTTTGTCTATAAGAAAAATAATTAACTGTAGCAGAAAACAAGGCTGTGATGTTAGCCTTTTGTTAGGTAATAACAAAGCCATTTTGGTCATTAGTATCCACTATAGAAAAACGGAGGAAATTTATTCTAGCCACAGAAAAAGCAATTCCATCGTTGCATAAAAGCAAATATTTTCTTCATGTGTACAGGCCGGGTGAAGGGGAGAGCGCTTGAAAGCATCTGTAGGACTTTCAGCTCACCATAGGTTATGTCGGGCAAGAAGGTGATGAAAGATGTTGATTTTAGTAATAATTTATAAAAGATCAGTATTTCTAGCCTGCTCAGCACATGGCAAATTGAAGGTCCACAGCAATAAACAACTCATGAGAAACAATAAGCATTGGAATTGTTTAAATATACAGGAAAACATTTACAACTACATGTAGACCATTAAACTCTTTTGAAGTAATATAGGTATACATATTTATATAGGTATCTCTTTCTCCTTGAAAGACTATCCATTTCATCCATTTCCCTTACATCTCTTGAGACCCACTGCCTGCATCATTATTCCTGTTATTGAAGGGTATTCACCACCAGCAGCAATGGTCTCTGAGGACCAGTGAGAAGCTGACCAGTGTGTGATCCAAACTGTGTTGATGCTTGACCCCCACAGTTCAATCTCTAGATGTTACTTCAGGTGTTTTGGGTTTTTTTTTAAATCAATTATTTATGATTCATCTGAGAAAGTACCTATTTACCAGCCCTAATTGAGGTTAATAAGAAGGGAGTACAAGGCCTACATTTTTTATCTTAGTCCAATGGTTAAAAAAAAACAAAACAAAACGTTTTTTTGTTCGATGAAAGTTTCATACTCCTCAGCAGGAACCTGGATGGTCAATTAAACAAAAGAATTCTTAGCTATAGACCCAATCTTTCTATTCAAGACAGCTAATCTCTGTGTCCCAATGTGTTAGAGACTGATGCTTCTGTAACAATATAAATTTTCTGTCAAATGCTCTGGGTGGAGTTTTACTGCTTTCCCTGGGAATTTTTAGGATATTCAAACTTTATCATGGGAGCTGGAAACTAGGGCTGGAAACCTACTTCTGTCTCCAACTTTCCCTGGAAAATTGGTCAGACCACTTACTATGTTTTATGTCTCCAAAAAAATGTCTTAGCTGACAGTGATTTATGAAGATAATGTTTCCTCCAGAATAAAATTCTGAGAAGAACAGATATTGAAGTGATGTCAGTTACCTAAAGTGTAGCTGAAACAATTAAATGCAAGGTCTAACGCTGTACGGCTCCCATTGATCAAATTTCTACTACTGCTTATATTAAAGAGCTCCTTGATTTTGTGCATAGGTGATTATTATTAAAAGACTGCCTTCAGAAAGCCTTCTCTGTACATGTTAGATCAATAACCTGTCCAAGAAGCAAGGAACTGTGGAAATGAGTTATAGAGGGAACTATGAAGATAAATTATATGGAATAATTAAATAAAAAAGCACTGTTGTGTGATTGACAAGGAGAAGACATTTATGTGAATATCTAGTCAACATTCTAATGCATGTTTTTCCATCTTAAAAGGTTCTGAAAAATTCAAATTAGGCTTTTCCGTTACTGTGGCTTTGATACCTTTCTTAATTAAATCTAGTCTCAAGGGAAGGCCTTGTTTATGAAGCTATACTGTGTGCAGGACAGCTTAGAGAAGATCAGAAAAAAACATCAGCAAAGATGTGGGAAAGATACCAGTACATTGCACTCTACTGGTGTAAAAGAAGAAGAAAAGTGTCAAGAACCTAATGAAGAAATTGTAGCAGATGACACAGGCTAGAGATTAAGTGTGGGTCAGGAGATGGAGAGAGAAGGCTGGAACCAAATTTTCTGAAAAGCTACAGGTCTGGGCCCATCATCCAGCAGCTACCAGCGTGGGGAGCCAGACCTGACCCTGGTCTCCCTTATGGCCACCTTGGTAATCTAACATGACAGCTCTTCAAGTTATTGATTTGATGGAAAATGGAACAAATATCAATTGTTAACTGTCAAATTACCCTGTCAATTGGAAATACTAACCTTCTACAACAAGTAACATTTAGAAGAGACTTCAGAATGTTAAAGGAAGTGCCTCTAGAAGTGGAGGCTGGTATAGTTATAATTGTATTACTTTGCTACTTAATGGCCTAGAACCTGGGACACGGTGCATGTCTCAGTTTACTTTCCCGGGACGACAACTGGCAACGTAAGTTAACATGGTATATGCTTTTTATTCATTTATGGGAAACCAAAAGTGATGAAATCACACTATCTGAGTTTCATAGGCACAAGTGTTATATTTATTTAGTGTGCTCTATTTAGAATGGATTTTTAAAAGCTGTAATCCACATGAGTGCCATCACATTGGTATACAAGAAATTGTTCAGATGTTTTCCCGTTTCCAACTTCTGTACTGGGCAATAAAAAGCTGTGTTAAAGATGTGTAGTGTGAATAATGTGTGTGGTCATCCATACTTCCAATTATTTTTACTGTTCAAATTAATTTATTACAGGACAATGAAAAATGCAATAACTTGACATATTCTGTATTTAAAGATGCATGCTCTGTATGTAGTATATATTTATAGACAATATGTTTGCACAAATGTATGCAGTAAGTTAGACAGGTTTATTCATCTTGGAATTACTGTGTAAAAGCATTCTTTCTTTAGCCTGTCTACTGCTTAATAGAAATGACAAGTAGATCAGACATTTGAAGATGAATGAAGCAGCACCAAAAACAGTTCCCTTGGAAAAAAACTCTATAAACATCTATAGTTGTAAATCTAATCACTTCTCTTGGCAAAACAACACTGAAGAACTGGTATAGAATTATGAAATTCTGTAAAGTGCCCTTTTTAGAATCAAAGAAGAATTTTGCCCTGGTAAAGAAAGATGGCTGATCACAAACCAGTTTCTCCTTTGCACATTCCAATTTACTTTGTAGAAATGACGTCCTTGTTACACAGGCTACTTCTACTACTAAACATTCACTTTATTGTGAATGGCATGACATTTTAGCCAGAGCCTGAACAACCTGGTAAGGACTGGCTGCAGTAGTGTTAGCTCCTGCATTTAACAATGCAGTTAGTTGGGATTACTCATAGAAATAAAGCTGAGTGGGAAAGTATTGTAGGCTTGTATCAGGCGGTGTATTATTTCCACAAGACAAGGTTCACTATACCTGTTCCTAATATACTCTTCCATCAGTGCCCAGTCTGCAAAAAGAGTGAATGGAAGTGACTGATCTACAATTTGCATTCTCTTTTCAGTCCATCAACAGAACATTATTAAACCCATTGAGCCAAAACCCATTAGAACAGCACTCACGTATGAAACAATGCACAGGTCTGCTTGTTCCCATTTTTATGCACTGCTATAGGACTATAAATATTCATCGTAATGTAACTGAAAATTATTGAAGTGAGAAAAAAGAGAAACAGGGAAGCCATTTGCTTCAATTCATAAACAGCATCTGTTGGGAAGTTATTCATAGATTGCTTCAGGGCCTGCTGAGCAGTAAGCCCATGGAAAAGGATGCCATTGCAAGCAAATTGGCCAAAACTGCAATGGAGATGCTATTAAACATGATTCACTGACAGCCAGGGAGAATGATCAGGCACTGGGTTGTTTTATGTCTTCTTTTATCACTGGGACACAGAAGTAGCCTCCAGCCAAAGTCTCACACAGTTCAAATTAGAAGAGCAACCCTCTAAGTATATTAAGGCCTAACTAGTGGCAAGAGAAAGTTGCACGAAGGGATATTATAGTGAATACAGTTATTTGTCCCTACCTGAGGCACATGTAAAACCCCCTTGCAAAACAGGATGGCTATAATCTTTCCTACTGGATATTTTTGGCCAAAATGGGTTTAAGTATCTTCTTGTAGAAAGGCAAAAATGCAGCCTAATGGATAAGTGAAAAGTAATTAATAACTGAATAAGCATCATTTAGCTTCTCATTACATTACAAAATACATTTTGGATGAAGAAGAACATGATGCCAAAGACAAGTGTATCGGTGCTAATCCAAACAGTTTCAAGTATAGTTTATTATTGAGAATAAAGTAGTTGGCTGCCAAAGTTTGTTTGCCGATTTACAGATGAGAGCTCCTGTAAGGCCAAACTGTTCAGCATTTCTGAATTCATTGCAATTGGTGCTGAGTTTTCAGCTAATGACCTGGTCCGAATGGTTTTTTATCACCTGTGGGATTTATCGCATCACTAGGAATTTGAAAAATGCACTTGCAATCAATATGTGTACAAATAATTTTCCCAGCCCCATTCATCCTCCTGTTGCAAATTATTTATACTTTTAATTAACTTCAGTAATTCATTGACTAAGTAACTGAAAATACAGTCCCCTTCATAACCAGAATGTTACATAGACCCACAGCTCACAAGATGAAGTGTTTTCTTATATTGGCTCTCTTTTCCCGTGTCGTCACTGAGAAAAGCAGCAAGAGATATGGAGTTATTCAAATGATCTCTGTTTTGCTAGTCTGTACCTGTTACTTTTGACTGCTTTTAAATGTCCCCATAAACTGTGTTCTCTTTTCACAAAAAATCTGGGTAAAAGTTGTGTTTTTCAGATGCCTGACCTGCACGAGGTGGGAAACTTTCAGCTTACTGGTAGGCTTTAAATCAAACCCATAAAAATGCCTGAATTTGCAAGCAAACAATGATATTTTCTCCTAAGCAAACATTAATCATTTGTCATTTGTTATTTACTTTTTGTTGCTAAAGTACAAATTTTCCTGTGACTCAAGTGAGTGAAGGCCTTTTGCACATAACAAATACTATTTTGTTTGCATGCATTTTTGGAGGGCTATTTGTGACTAGCAAATGCATTTCCACAGATCAGGACTGCTTCATGGTAGGGGAAAAAAAAGTTAATTTATTCAGCAAGTACCCTGAAATGTGATAACTAGTGAGCATCAGTTACATCTATTCATTAGTTTGCTTCTCAGAAAAGTTAAGTTAGCTTTAAATTATTCACTTAAAGGTTGACAGACTCTCCAGGAACAGTAGGAGATGTGGTGGGTGTGATACATTTAAGAGGTAACAAATGCTTAAGCACAGAGAAAACTCCACTTAGCCTTTAAATGGAAGAAAAAACATTTAAGAAGTTTCATCCAAATTTTCTTTATATTACCTTTTGTTATAATATGCCCTGTCTGTATTCAATTGCATGAAACTGTTTGCTGGAACAACTGAGATTTTACGAATAAGAAATATTACTAAGAAAATATTTGTTGTCGATAAATAACATATCTGAACACACAAGATGTGATGCACAGCTTCAGTACTGTCTTATTCAAGATGAAGAACCACGTGATTAATGACACATGATTAAACAACATATCCTAAAAGTTACAGGTCAGGCAAAACTATTCACATGTGTGTGATTTAGCCTAGTAGTAAGGCTAAATGAGAAAATCAAAGTTTGACAAACAAAGCCAGATCTTAACTTCATAGATTAATTATTCCTTACATGTAACTTACTTGTCCTTTCATCTCTCCAGATCCAAATTGTGTAATCTTATTAATTTGAACATGTGAGGACATGGTCTGGCAGTTCCACCTGGATCTTAAGCTTGGGACCTGAAAGCCGGTTTGGGATTCACAGTAGGCACCAGAACAGCCTTCAGACTGATTCTGCCACCTTGAGTCAATCCAGTTACTGTCCCTTCTCTGTTAAGCCGAGCTATAAAACTTGGGGCTCAAGTTCTTTCAGCTTTAGGTTCCATATTCTCCAAGGAAATGGGTTTTGAGGTGTATTTATGTCTGTCTTCTTTAACACTTCCAGCACAAAATAGCAGAAGGCATATGAACAAAACACTTGTACGGATCTTCCTAGTCGTAACTTCCCTACTTCCCAAGTGAAGTTTCAGGGACAGTTCAACTGGAAATGACATACATTTAGATAAATTAAAGTCATTTTAGGCATGATAAAAAAACCCCACTCTTGCTTATGGAGGAAGATAATTAATTTTTCAAAAATGCTACAGCATATATTAGAGCCATTACGAACAGCTCTAATTTGTGCTGGGACCATTTATGGAGATTTCCAGTTCTTCATTTAGTTCTTTATTAAGCAAGAGGGATGCCATAGCAATCCCTGTCACTCACTTTCATTCATGTATTGATTCTGCATTATTCAATCTATGTAGGTTTTATTGTGGCCATTGTCTTGCATTATGCTGTAGACTCTCCACATCAAAACCATGCATTGTAATCATCCTGCATTATCTGACTCAGAATAACTTGGGGCAGAGTCTAAACTGAGTCTAAGAAGACTTTACCTATGAAGACTTTCCCTAAATCTTTTCCTCTCAACTCTGGTTTTGTATCCTCTGCACTTAAAAAACATATCAGCCCAAAGGCCAGTCATTCCTCTGATGAACCAAATTTATAGTGAGAAGGAAACAAAACTAAATGCCAGTCAGATTTGAAACAGTCTTGTTTTGGCACATTTCCATAAAATTCTGCATTCCTCATAGAAGGTTACTCTTCTAAGCACAAATTATTTTATAAAAGCTCGGTTTCTCAGTATAATTGCAAAATTTTACCATCGAAAATGTTTTCAGACATTCACCAAAATGGCTTTAGTCTCTTATATAATATAGTTTATATCTTAGAATGATAAATACTGGATTGTCTCAGCTTCCTTGTTAAGGCCACAAGTGACTAGTGGTATGCCAACAGTTTTTCCTCCTGAAAATCATAAAAAAACATATACAACAGTCCATCAAACTACTTAACCACACAATGGCACAGCATCGCTCATGGGCCCAAGACTGACTGTGGGCCTAAAACACAGGACTGTTTCAGTACCTGTGTACTAATGGAGCATGGTCTGGAAGTATCCCTCCTAACCTAGGTATCTAACCAGCACATAAATTCTCTCTGTAGCTGATCTTACACTCTTGTGTAACTTTCTACTCCAGGAATCTGGAGTTCAGTTACACATTCAAGTTTATTTCTACAAGCCCTGCCTCTGCTTTGTGGAGATGGGAGCTTGCTTCTCATGTCTGCCAAGTCATTCCAGATGCCCCCTGACCATATTAGCTTGTCTCCAAGCCTGCCTTAGGAAAAGCAAAGTAAATTAGTTCAGATTTGGGCATGCATTAGTGTAATTCCAAGACTGTGAGTCAGAGAAGATACCTCCCACAGCTGGCAATAGAGGCACACCAGACTCTGAGGTAGATGAGCCCTTGAAAGGCACATAACTGTTCAGCATTGAGAAACTCTGGAAGACACCTGGGAAACCCCTTCAGTTGCTTACTACCCCTAGGAACTAACACTTTTTTTTTGCCTGTTATGGCTTTGATGCAAAAGACAAGAGCTGTTCACCCACAATGTGAGAGAAAGTTGGATAACCACTTTTAATGGCTTATGGCATGTCCATCTGTTAAGGATGTGGCACGTCACACATCTGTTTTCTGGCACTGGCCTGGGAGCAAAGCTGCTCCAAGCTGCTATCAACACTATCAATTCCCTTTAAAAAATAACAAGTGATAGCTTTCCCAGGAAGGGAGCATCGAGCAGTAAACTCAAATCAGCATCCTGAGCCACACCAATATGAATCACACAAGTGCTTGTGTCTAGTGCACACAAATTTGACGGGTTGTCAGCAAACCACAATGAGACCAGATTTTGCCCACACAGACATCCGCTCCCTATACATGTAGGAAATAGAAGAGAATGAAAGAAAAAGACAACAATTCTGTTGTAAAAGCTTTGTTCATATCAAAAGTTCTTGACATGCCTGATCCAAACTCTTCTCACTAAATAAGCTGTAAGGAAAAAGAATGGTGACATTGTCCATACCATATTGGTTTCCTGATCGTGCTCTGAATGTTAATAGACCTGAATCTTAAAATCTCAGAAATGGGTCTGCATCACCAGGTTTCTCAGCAGGCAATTGTATCCATAGTTTTACTGAAGACTCAAAAAACCTAAAGGTTCATTTCCTTAATATTTATTATCCTTCCAGGAGGCAGACCTGAAAGCCACAGGCCCGGGCAGTGATTAATTCTTAGGAAAAACCTACTGAGGCAACACTCAAATCTTACTAATCTCATTAGTTTTCTCTTTTAGGGGAACTATTTCTCATGTGTGATGTCAGCTGAAGAAAACTATGGAACCAGAAGTCTTCCCACCAAAAATTATTTACCAGGTTCAGAGGTTCTTTAGAACAATAATTTTGCTCATCTAATTATATTTCTAGTCCAAACAATTATGTAAATAAAAACAAAGGGAGAGTTTCACCTAGGGTGTTGGAAATACTGTTCATTCACCAAAAAATGTAATCAATATCTCTGGGGTAGTTCAGAGAGTGAACATATAATCATAAAACACAGGAACAAAGTGTGTTAGCAGGAAGAGAAAAAAAACAGCACAAATTACATGGCTTCGGCACGTAACCCGGGAAACAAAAATACCTCCTTCGGCTGGCATTTTTCAAAGTGATATATGTCAATACTGTTGTTCCCTTGTAGGCTAACTAAATCTATCAAAAATGGATACAGTCGAAGTCTTGGTAAAACAGTCTCTTTTTACAGCTTGCTTTCTTGAGAAAGTTCAATTTCTATTACAGAAGGCCAGCAGTTAAAGAGCGTCACATATCTCCAGCCTGCTATTCTCTGCCTCCGTTTGATTTTTATAAATTTGTGCCATAGTCTAATCAGAGCTTTCAGCACTGCAAACATGCAGTCCCTTTTGTTAACACTTGAAAATTTGAACACTCAGCAGCAGGAGGTTAAATCAAAAATTGCTTGCCCTTATTCTCTCTGTCAGTGGAGGAAAAAATAATAATAAAAAGAAGCTTTTTGTTAGTCAGAGAAAGCAAGCTCTTCAGGCACCTCAAACAGAGCCAGTACAAGGGATTTTTAAACAATGGGCTGACAATTGCTGATCCTGAAAGGTGAGAAATGGCATGAGTCTGAACAAAAGGGATTCAACTGCTTCTTCAACTCCTGCTTGCAAAGAGAATAGGGATCATCATACAGCTTTCCAGCACTGCCATTATACATAAACATGAAACAGAACATCATATGCCTTTCTATTACCATTATTATGCACAGTTAATGCTGGACATCCAGCACAAGCTAGTGACTGCACAGAAGGGAAGAGTGGAGAGTTTCCCAAGCCATATGGATGACAAGGTTTCCACACCTGCATGTGGAAATCTCTGTGTTTGTGGAAAGATCACTCATGCAGTCCAGAAGATAGTAAGAAAGGTGTTAATATGGTCCATCTGTGTGACAGGTTAGGGTGAATACATTGTACTTTCATAAATAGTGCTTCTGTTCTGCAACTCTATGACTCTGCATGATATGAGAAAAGGATATTGTATTACATAATAGTCACAACACAATGTACTGAAGAGAACACTGTATCTGTCTCAACTTTTCTGTTTCACTTAGCTACAACTCAAGAATGCTCAATTTTTTCATAGAGGCATAAGCTATCTCATAGATTGTTTGGACTTTTTCATCGTTTGATGTTGTGCTAGTTCACCATCATTCCTTCTCCATCTAAGAATATAAAGTGCATTCTGTAGCTCCAGCAGCTTTCTGTATAACAAAGTTACTTTAAAAAAAACCCTAACAAAATAGTGGAGGAAAGAAACTGTGAAGGACAGAGGAGGATTAGCCTTTACAGCTGAAAGCAGCTGCAGCAGTCCCACATCCTCAAACTGTCCATTGGCTCCAAAACCCAGCAAGTGGCTGGGTAAGACTCCAGGCAAAAAGCCACCACTAAGCTTTATGCTGTCACACTAACAAATCCAAGGCTTGTTAGTTTAATGCTGCCTTTGGTGTATGTCTCCACTCCATAACATTCACAGCAGCAACTGCAGCATAGACTTACCCAGGGAGAGGCCAACAGATGTGGTGAGTTGCGCTCACAGCTAGAAGTGCAAAGCATTTGATCAGCTGCAGGGAGATAATTAGTTCTATAATTTTTAAAGTTTCTGTTATTTCTTAACATCCACAGTAAGCTGCAACTGGAGAAATGCTTCTCTAAATCCCATCAGAGGAAATTTCTGTTTATGAGTACTTTATTTTTAATTTAAGGAAGAACAGAGCATAAAAGAAATTTATAGGACTGCTCAGAAGACTCAGAGGCCAACTTCACATCGTTTCTGTAAACCTTAATTTAAAAGACACAATAGATTTCATTCCTAAGTGTTGTTCTAATGATCTGGGAAGAAGACACAAACATTAAGATAAGTGATCTTCCAGGTACCTAAACCCTTTTGTTGGGAAATTATTTAGACCACAACAACTCAAAACTTTGACTGTAGTAAGCATGTATCTGCAATACTGCTTGATCAAAGGAATGGAAATCACACTTGCCTAAGATTTTATACAATAGTATGTTGTAAGGATTAATACTAGCCGTCTCTGTTCACTGGTCAGCTGCTAATGCTACTGTCTATTTTAGTAGGTGCAACAGAACATTAATATCTGAAGGATAACTTGGTCACAGCTCCATTACATCAGCTCAATGAGAATTTTCCCTATGGAAAAAAAGGATATCCACTACCAGTCAAATTGTGGTTCCACTTGAAAAAGAACATAGAACAGCAGCACATGGGTGGTTTTTTTTTGTCTTTTCCCTATACTGGTTGCCTTATCCTGCTGATTATTATGACAGAAAGTATTTTGATCACAGTTCCTGAGAACCACATCAGAGGTAAGAGTGGAATAGAAGTCACTTCCTTTACTTCCCTTGTATTATCACCATAAAAGCTGTCTAATAAGTTCTAAGCTTGTGCAGATGCATTAAAGAAACTGAAGTTATTGAAGCATTAATTTGGACCTGATTTGGCATAGAGCCTTCTGTCAACGTCCATGATAGCAAGTTTGCACCTTGTCTTGAGTACAGATTGGAATTCGGAAAAGGGAACAGAATATATTTCTAATTATAAACCTAATAGATGTTACACTGGATCCTTAAGTAACAAACACAAAACTTTATAAATATCCTATTTATGGCCATTCACTGGAGCAGAACAGCAATGTTAAAAGTTTACATTTCTGATATTATTTTTCTGAGCCCTGCATAGTTTTGTCACACAAAAGCTTGAAAATATTTGACTGAGGCTGCTGCTATTTGTCTGTATCATCTCAATGAGAGCACTACTGTTTTTTTCTTTTCTTTTTCAGAGCTTTTAGTTCGAAGTATGCAACTCTTTTTGGAATATATAGAAATAACTGATTAAAGCATTGCCCAGTGTAGTGTATCTGACATTTAATCAACATTTACCCATTGTACTGGATCTCAATACCAACAGGAAGATAAGGACTTTTGCTATTTTCAATTCATGCATATCTATGTGTGTGGCTTTACAAAAGAGGCACTGAAATCCTGAATTGCACTGTTTCGTGCCCAGCATAAAACATGATGATATGAATCTGCTACTTTCATGCAGCTATGTGGAAGAAAACTTTAAAAAATGTCAGATTATCAGACCATTTATGCAAATGAGAATGCTATTATTCAAGACAACAGCAAACAAGTGTTGTACAGCAGAGTTCAGACTACAGATGACAAATGGCAAGGAAGAACTCCTGGATTACATGCTTACACCCCCTCTTTCTCTAGCTTTATGAATGTACACGGTCATTGTCAAAAGTCTGACAAATCTCACTCATGTAAAACCATGTCCAGGAAGGTTTGCTCAAATATAAAGGGATCAGATTTGATCAGTCGCCATTGCTGCTGTTCTTTCATTCATTATTCTTACTTTAGAGAAAAAGATCCTAAGGCTAAAGGAACTGTAACACCTCTTTGATGTCAGTGAAACTCCTGACTACATGAAAGCAAGTTTTGGGCCAGTGTAAGGTATGAACCGGACTATGGACATCAGTGCTACAATAGCAGTATCCATCAGTTTTAGGGACACTAGTGGCTGCAGATATGTAATGACTTTGTAAATATTATTTTGGAAATCAAGGGGGGAAAATTTAAGGGATGATTTCCTCACAATGCTTTGTGGAGCATGGGATTGTTTTATACTGCCAAGTAACATACAGATACGGTTAAGAAGCAGAGGGATTAAGGTGGCTATTTGTTTTGCATTTCTGGATAGATAAGGACCTTGAGATTCAGAATTGGAATGCTTAAAGTTTCCTCTGTATATACAGTGTCCTATGTGTATAGAGCAAAAACTACATTCAACCTTTATACCCTTGTTTAATAATGTAGAATGTTCCTGTTAGTTCTGTATCAGTTTCTTTTAATTAAGACATGAGATGTCTTTGTAACAGAAATTTAATAAATTAACTCCTGCCTTCAAACTACCTTTATGCAGTGCAGCTTTTTCCTGTAAGGGAGATGCATTAAAGTGGCTGCTGTGTCAGCAATGCTCCTTTGCCATGCCCACTACAGAGACATTTAACCACTGAGATTTCTGACCCATTCTTCCATAATGTACTATTACAGCCTATGAAGGGAGGGGAGAGTCTGAAACAAACCAAGTAAATTGACATCCAGAGCAAACTCATAATTTTTTTTCAGAATATTTAGGAAGAAAAATTAGAAATAGCAAGTCCTTTTCTTAACATCATTCTCAAACTGCACTCTGGCAACTTTTTATCTACAACACTTGGCAGCAGGGACTAGTCTTCAGCAACTGCCATGCAGTTAAAATCTCTTCTTTCCATCTGTACAATACGTAAGAAAGTTTAATAAACATATCAGATGACTGAGATTTTGAGGCCTTAACCTGGCTGCCAACTAATAGTAGCTTTCTTACTTAATAGTCATGACTGCTTAGAAAGACTATTGTTTTAAAATATTACTGACATCCCAAGGCTACTGCAGCAGCTACTCTATATATTCATATAAATGCTTCAAGGTTCCTAAACACAGTCAAGCCCTCTTAAAACCAAATAGATTTACTTCATTTGAACTTAAACATATGCTTACAGCTGTGCATACATTTAAGTGTTCTGCTGAATGGCATTTTTCTTCAAAGAACAGCCCTGTTAACTTCAAAAAGATTATTTATATGATCATGTTCTTCTAGTCTTAAAGTATAAATTTACAATCCATTAATCACAAGCCCAAACGTATGAAATGGCATTATAATGCAATTATTTCATAGAGTTTGCCTTTACTCAGTGCTGAGCCTGATAATATATCTGTAAGGAATCTCAAAAAGATAGGATTGCAACACTTAAAGGGCACTGAATATGGAACTTTAGAATCCACATCCATAGATTGGATTTTATCCTCTATTATTTGCCAGGGACTTAAAGAAGGTCTTGATGTCATTTCAAATATGGTTTTGCATCTAAACAAAGATGCTTGGGAGCAACAACATCACTGATGTTACTAAAACAATGTAAGGAAACAGTCTAGTAATGCAGAAGCCCTTCTCAGCTTTTCTGTAACACATAGAAGCTCTCCCTGAATTATGATTAAAAATACATTTTATTTCTATTAAATGGGCCATACAACCCTTTTTGATTAAGCAAAGGCTTTCCATTTTCCTGTGAATGATAGCATCTGTCTTGTCTTAGTCTATTCACCAAGATCCTTTGAAAGGGCATTGCCATTGTCAGGTGGCCATTGTGGGAAGGGAAACATTCTACTGAACTTGACCAGAAAGAGGTTTCAGAAAATTCACCATGTGGTGAACAGGAAGGAGCTGTGCACAGCAGGGCACCAGGAGCCTGCAGCACACACAGCGACTGAGATCTCTGGGAGCAGACAGACAGGCTTTGGGAGTTACAGCAGGGGCTTATGAAGGCCCAGAAGGGAAGAAGCAGAATCTGCTGCAGCTCAGCAAGTCACTTAGCTGTTTTACTGGGATGCAAAGACCGACCAAAAATATGACAGAAGTGGTAGGGAGGAGTTTTTATTAATATTTTGTCTGGTGTAGTCACCTTCAGATTTATTCATGTACCAAGCTAGCATGTCTCCTGAAATGAAACAGCACAAAAAATGTGTCTGTAAAGTTTCAGCTGAGAGCTTGTATGATGGATATTTTACCAAAGCCTAAGGGAGTGGGGGGAGAGGGGGGAAGGTATAAAGAAGCTCTTATCCCTGGGGACCCTGTGCATCCACTGGAGAAGGGGTGAGTTCCCCTGCAGCATAACTCAGAGCAGATCTGAAATATGACATACATTCACCATGGTGGTTTTACTGTTACATAAAAAATGAAGGAAATGACAGGCGAAGCCAATGAGAAATCCACCTTTCATCTTGGACTTCGGGCTAAAAACAATACAGCTCATCCTTGTTTAGAAAAGGAAAACAACTGATTTTCCCTTTCAGTGAAAGAATTCCTCATTTCCTATTTTGTGACTCAGCCTCCAGTGGCTATTCCTAATAGCAGTGAGATTTGGACCGACGGAAGACTTGGAGAATATCAGATGACTCATGAAAACTAAAGAGAGAGCAAGAGGGAGAGGAGACAGATGGGTGTGGGATGAGGGCATAACCTCCTTAAGCAGCACAGATGCTCCAGAAAATGTGTCTGCAGTCTCAGACCCAGTTGTGGGGAGCCAGATGAGGCATGAAACAATAATACTTGTGCCAGGAGTGGAAAGAGTATTCATGGATATGGACATCTGAGTCTCTTAAATTCTTTCAGCGGTCCTTTACTAAATTCTGCTCTCCCTGCCTTGGGGTTACTTTGCTGTGTAATTCTGGGTTTTACAGTTAGGTAACACACACAATATCATCTGTATCTTGAGATGACAGTGTCTGTGAGTGATCTGAGATTTTCAAAGGGATTTGGGTACTTAATTTGTTTGAAAATCTAGGTACTGGCACTCTAGGAAGTTCTGCCATTGATTTCCAGGGTGCTAAGATTTCATCAATTGCTTCACAACTATTGTTGTAACAGAATTGTTCTTATAAGTCTGGGAACTCCAAACTGTTTTCTTGGCCTACATCTAATCATTAGCAACATCTGTTAAATTGCATCTTAAAAATGCTAATTGTTAAGGTGTTAATCCTTTTAGAATAATGTATAATATATTCTTGAATTTAACTGACATGATGTTAAATAGCTAGAATATTGGCAGATTTTCATAGACCTTTCTCCAAATAAGAGCAGTATTGTCACTCATCCTCTCAATTTTAGTAAGTCAAAAGGTAGGACAGAACAAAGAGAAGAAGTTGTTAGGTCAAAATACTACATAAAGCAGCTGAGCACAGAAAAGAAGAGAAAAAGCAGTCTCTTAAGAAAAGTCAGAACAAGGAACAAAAGCCTAATAATTTACAAGGTTGATTCTAAAAATAGAGACTGCAAAGTGTTTTCATTCCACTTTGAGCAACATTCTCTGCTTTTCATTGAAAAATGAGGAAGAGAAAAGAATACTTTCCTATTGCATCTACCAGCAATGCCTGTAATATACATCTATGTGACCTGGCACTGGGAGAGAGAGAAATGAATTAAAGTACTAGTAAAGGAGGGGTAGAAATATCTGAGTGGGTATTGCACTTTGCTAGAAGCAGTGAGCTGTTCATATTGCATTTTGGTTTTGTAGATTGAAATAATTGGCAGTGTGCTCAGAGCAGGTGGATGGTTATTTCTAGTCTAGTCTATTCTGCTCTAGAGCAAAAATAATAAATAAAGTAGAAAATGCACTCAGCCTCCAGGTCTTTAGATTGGCTTTGGTTTTATTACTTATGTACTACCTACAGCCTCAACTATTTGCTTAGTTTTGGTATGTAATGAATTGCTATTTTTATTTATGGCTGTAAGCATGACAGAAATCATCACCTCACATCTTATATGAAGAAATATTTTTTAATTTTTCCGTACTTCATTGGCTATATTCAGGCTATTGTGTGGCATAATTGTCTCATATTACCCCACGTTGCACTTCAGAACTGGCAAAACAGAAGTGTTGTTTAAAGTGAAATCAAGTTCTTCCCCAGCTGTTTCCAAGCTCTGAGGCAAGCCTGCTTTTTCTCTGATTTTCGTTCTCAAGACCTGCCCCTCTTGCTATGAGTATCACTCAGCTGAACAGCTCCATCATTAGACTTTACAGTAAGGCATGTAAAAGCATCTGGGCAGGGCTTAGCACAGCATGCCTCTGAGACAAGGAGTGAGAAATGTCACCGTCTGGATCCCAGACTGCTGACGAAGCAGGCAGAGGCTGGGGGATGCAAACAGAAGCAATCGGTAAATGATACACAGTCCCTGAAGTGATGTATTCTGAAGTTGGAAAGAAAGGAAGAAGCAATCGGAAAATGCATTTGCCATGGTTGCTAACACCATTCCAACTCATCACGGAAAAGGAAAAAAAACTCATTTAACAGCGAGAAGCATCATCCCAGTTTGGCTGCCAGAAAAAGTCTATTAATAATACTTTCTACCAAATAGCTTATCTAAATTGCTCTAGCAGCTTTTTAAAGCTGATATTATTGGTCTCATTAAAAAGACTGCTAACTGAGGTCCAGAGATGCAGCCTTTCTAAAACTGAAGTGCCTGGCTCCTGAACAATCAACTTCAGGTGATTATACAGTGTTTGTGCCACAGGATGAATTCTGAGTTTGGGAGTAGACATGGATTTGAAACCTGAAGAGATTTTGACTAAGGTTCATTGATGCTTCTTCCAGCCAGGCCATAAGAATGAGTAAATTCTCAGATCCCCTCCAAGTCTGTCCCTCTCTAGAGAGGTTCACCCATGGACACTTAGCGTGGTCATCAGTCAGTCTTGAGCGTGGGATACAACCTATTGTAGATTTATCCTATATAAAACACACCTGCCCTTCAAAGGCATAGAATTCCTTGGGCAGAAGGAAGAACAACCAAGAAAGATGACATTTCCATTAGATGGTGAAATAGCACATTATGGTGTTCTTATCTAGCAGGTCTTTAATTTTCTCTCTTTAAATGGCCACATAAATCTAGTGACAAAAGCAGGCACTTTGTCAATGAATGAATAACCACTAGAGCAGCACATACCATCTCATCATTCTTCAGCTGCTATTACACCTGAGAAGTATTTTTTGGAAGAAACTGGCAAATCTGTGTAGGATGAAGCTTTCAAAACAAAGTAAAAAAAACGAGCCCAGCCAAAACATCACAATATTGTTATCTACTTATGTAATCAAAAAGTCATTGCTATATCACTACCTCGAGCTTTCATTTAAAATACTTCATACCTTCACAGGCTACATGAGAGAAGACAACCTTTCCCATGATCTCCTCACTAGAAAACAAAACAAACCAAACAAAAAGGTCCAGAAATAATTTTCATTTCTAAATAAGCTTGAAAAACACAAACATGTATTTCAGGTCACAGCTCTGCTTTACTCAAGTTGGAATTCTAGGCAACCTAGCAGCAAAAAAAAAAAAAAAAAAAAAAGGAAAATCCACAATTTGTTTAATCTTTGCCTTCTGGGTCATGAGTTTAAACTGTATTTCAGAGACTTTTGAAGGCTGAAAAATTTAGCAAGAGTCGAACATGAAATGTGTTCATTGGGAAGATTTAGAGAGGTAAGATTTTTTCAACCCACTCAACATCAGGGTCACAACTGAACTAGACGCCCTTAACTCTTTTCAACTAACTATAGAGGAAGGTTGGGCTTCCAGATTTGGGTGCTCTCAGTAAGGTCTTGCAACCAAGGCAGCCTCAGAGGGTGGTGTGAGCAACCCTTTGCTATATAACACAGAACAGCATTTTGTAATGGAACTGGAGGAAGTCTTGGCACAAACTGGTTTGCCTCTGTTGACATGGGGTTTTAAAGAATTGACAGCAGCAGGTTGTTTCTCAGCAGGACAGACATCTGTGCCACACTTCCCAGAATTAATGGCACAAGTTGTACTTGTAAGCCCTTCTAGGAGCCACAGTCCTGCCTGTAGTCACCCCAGCGACATGCTGTGTGGACTGGCATACATCACAGGCTTAGGGTAAATGCAACAAAGTGGTGTGACAGCCACCAGTTTCAGCCCTGATGGAGATATATATGCAGAACCTTCCTACCTACATATACAAACATGACTTCACACTGCACTGTTAAAGATAATGTACAATACGGCATTTGATGCCAGGAAGGCTGGCATTGAATACCATATTCTTGAAAGACTTGGCACTTCAGCAAAGTGACAGATATTTGAACACTATATCAATTTTCCTTTCTGCCCCATGCAAAAAAAAAAAAAATTTAAAAAAAAAAAAAAAAAAGCTGTAAATGCCTAGGTTTTTCCTGTAATTTGCTTAATTTGATTGATCCAGATGACTGAACACAGGATAAGGCAATGAAGCACAGAGCATTATCTTTATTTGTTGGTGTTTGGGTATTTTGTGTAAATATTTAGGTTTGATTTCATTCAGGTTCCTACACTAGAGATCATTTTTCACATGTAAACAATTTTCACTAACAAAAGACTTGTTATCAGAAATTTTACTCCCCGAAGGGATAGAGGAACTGACTTAACCAGATAAACATTACAGGAATCTAAATGAAAACACAAGAGACTAACTGCAAAATGAGTGATGTGTTGGGAGAGTGTTATTTCTCCCAGTCCCAGCAGCTGAGAAGCCACCGCTTTTGTTTTGGTTTGACACTCTTTCCAGCATGTCAAATAGCAAATTAATACTTTATTTGTTAAGTTGACGCTCAATGACTACATTTTACTGAACTGCAAGGTTTACTCTGCAAAGCAGTTGTTCTTTTGGTAATAATGCTGTGCTTCATTTAGGAAAAATACAGAGAGTGAATTATGCTGTGGTAACAGGAATTTGGCTTCCAGATTTTGATTGTGCCATTTAAAAAACAGGGAAAGGTTGTTAAGAAAGTCTTGATAAATGTTATGCTAGAAGGATTAGAAACAGTGTGGGGAAAAGGACAATAATACAAATTGACTTAATTATTGATTTAAGAAAAATGCTTTTGTCCTAAGAATATCAGTATCGTAGGATGATGGTTCTGAAGTAAATGCATGTTCTTTCCTGTTCACTGTGGCATTGCTTTAATTTCACAACTCAGTAGCCCAGGCATCACCTGAGTTCCTAAAGAATAGAGTAATTGATCCATAATTAATGGATGCACAGAGCAGGAAAACAGTAGCAGGATGCTAGTTAATACAATAGTCAACTATGGAGAATGAGGCTGTGTACCTGTCCATGTTTGTGAAATCATCTTATTAACTTTTATTAGATCTACACAGCCACATGCTGAAAGACAATTTTAAGAGCAAAAGTCATTTGAGAAAATGTTGTGTTCACGTGCCAAATTACTTTCTCTGAAGAATAACTTGAGAAGTTCAGGAAATGCACACAGAGTTGTGTGCATGATGATGCAAATTCACCCCATGGCCACAGTAATCATGAGCTTTTTTTTTTTTTGGTACAGATGGAATGAACTGAACAGGTGGCACTTTCACATCAAATAACACACAAGATATTTCAAAGTTTAGATGAAAAAGACAGCATAGAGGTTTTCACCCTGCTCTCATGTTTTCCCCCAAAATTTGATTTATACTGTCAAAAGAGCAGACCTGACATCTCGGCATGTTGTACTACTGTAAGTAACCTTCCTTACTTCCTGGGCTTGTGGAGGAGATGGTCTCCTTGCTTCCAACCAGACCACTGTGGCAGATAAGACCCATTCAAAGGCTTCCCATATTCTGGATTTTCCCTGTCACCATCCTCATGTCAGCATTATGCACCCACATGCATATGAGCTTCATGAGTATAGGCATGTACTCCACAATTAGCTCAAGTTTAAAAGACTCAGGTTACCATAACACCCAGCTCTCAGATTCAAACAGATGGCATTTATAAGTGCACAGAAACAAGAAGGTAATCCTCTCAAGTAAATTTATTTCTGTAAACCTTTCAAGTCATACAAAAATGATAGACTATTAATCTATTGATCTGCTGAACGAGAGAAACAGAGCAATCTGGTCTGTCCAAGTATGTTTAGTTCTTAATGTGACTTTTAGCAAATGAAAACGAGTATAGAAACCTATGTAGTTAGGTTATCAGTTAACTTCCACAGTACCTGTTTTGCAACAGTGATTGTTATTAGTTAGCCTCAAGCAGGTCTTGTCTCTTATTTCTTTGAGCATGACTGAAATGTTCCCAAGAAGAGGAACCTCAGAGATCTGCAAGGGGATCTTCCCATCCTGCAAGCCACCAACATTTCCTATACAATTGCTATATATACTCTGGAAATCAGCCAGCAACGTGCAATTGGAGAACAGAAGTGAATTAAGTGGAGGTATGCATTTTAGAGAACAGACTGAAAACAACGGTCCTGTCCCGCTTTAAGCACTGTGAATCTCTGAAAGCCTCAAGCTGACAGCAGTTTGCAGAACTGGTTTTGAAAATAAACACTCAGTTTCCCATGTACAACAGATGGAAGTAAATGACAGAACGTGGATAAACATGTAAGACTAAAAAATATATCTGTTTAAAGCAAATAAATTTCCACACTTATAACCATCCGAGGAGAGGTACCCCCTGGAAGGGGCTGACCAACTCCTCATGAGTCCATGCTGTGTCCCTCAGAAAAACAGGCAAGCTGGTAGGCACTTGCCAAGCACCCACGTAAGGAATGCTCCTATGACAACTGGTCTGTGATCATGAGTGTTAGGATGAATTACACAAAAAGCAGAAAACTTCAGATAGGCAGTTATTCTGTTTGTTGACCGCTGATAAAGTTGGATCACATAAATGTGAAATGAGCTATTTTGGAATGAGCTGGTGAGCACGTCAGGTAAAACACATTAGGACTAATGTTAGTGCACTTGCCTGGAATTGGCACTGTTGGTGTTCCTAACTGATCTGATGACTCAATGAAGAAAATTACCCCCCTTTTTTCTTTTGGTAGTCTAAACGTCTACATCAAATTTCATCTCCAGACTTCTTGAAAACTGGTGGGTTAAGGTTGTGGTCTTTTGCTTCATTTTTGTTTGATGCAAAAATTCAACAGTAGGTAAAATCTAATGGCAGTCTAACTTCAGAATGAATCTACTCTATTTAAAAGAATGTGGCAGCACTTGTCTATTCAACTGAAGTGTAAAGATGCAAAGTAATTAAATTAAACACAAGTATCATCTACGTTATGGAGATGGATTCCTGTCAGGTGAGTGTACACTGGTTTAAGTGTGGATAGCCAGATGCTCTAGTCATTCTTTTAAAGGACCTAGAACATTTATAATGATTAATCACATTTCTAAAGCAGTAATGTATGCTACCATCTGTTTAATTAAATCTTATACTTCCAGACATACGCCAGCCAGTTCACAAGGGTCAAACATCAATTCCCCTCTTTTTACATCCGGGAACAATAGGCTTACACTATTATACTTTTTATTCAGTCCTTCTGGTTTTAGGTACAAACAACTGATAGTGATATGACTGACAGCATGACAGAGGACAAAGCTATACCAAAATTTAGAGATCTGTCTTCAGATGTAGTGCCCTCTGTAATTACTCTGCAGTTTTTAAGGACCCATATATTTGTACCCAAGACAGCTGTAGGTATCATACTCAAAAGTGAACTAAAAGAGCAAATTCAACAGGTTGTGAAAAAACTAAACTGTTCTAGAAGCATTTGCTAATTTCTTCACATACTTGATTTTACATGCCCAGAGGCTTCTGTTTCACTCAGTGTAAAAAAACAGCTTTGATGGGGTTGTGTGCATCATCCAATCCTGTTCATTGCACGAAATTTGTCACTATGAGTTTTAGGTTGTCTTACATATGCCTAAAGCCTTTTTCCCCACTTTCCATGTACTGATTAAGCTCTTGGTTAAAAGTAATAAATACAAAAAAAAGAGTAGCCTTAAGGATTTTGAAGATTGTCATCTCCTACTTACATTTTGTAGAGGTACTGAAGTATCTGGATTTGAAGTACTACATTTAATGTAAACTACTGAAGCATGGTTTATATTTCAGACTGAACTTTAAATATCACAACTCATACAGATTTGTACTTTCCTACCTTTTTTTTCTGATTTGTTTGTTTTTACAGAGAAGTTGTTGAAGAGCTGTTTGAATCTCACCTGCTGCCTTTCACAAGGAATGTACTTAACCCTGTTGTCCAGCTAGAAAGAATGATCATTTCAGCTGCACTGATTCCTCTCCAAAAAGAGACAGATTTTTCTAAAATACATCTATTTGTTCAAATAATGTCTTATCCTAGAGTATATGTCAGGTAAGAGACCTTATGCAGAGTAGCTGCTGAATACACAAAAAGAGGAGCTATTTCAATACTGTGTGCTTTGTATCAAGATACATCCACCACTTAACCAGATAGCACTCTCACAAATTGGTCTTCTTGTCTGAAGGAAAATTACTGCATTTACTTGCATTTATGAACTTGATGGCTGGTTAGAGGGAAATTAAGCAGATTTATTACCTAGCTATTTCACTCAAATCTTCATACTATTCCATGCTTTGCCAATTTGTTAAACCTTTCTTGAATTTAAACCTTACAGTCAAACTGCTTATTCAAGGAGAATGACAACATATGAGGTGCTTACTGGCAAATATCGATTAGATGGGGGAGCCTATTTATTTTCTTGTGTCTTTTCAATTTCGATTTGCTTATGTCAGTATTTAACAGAATAGCCTTTGTAATAGTAGGTCTGACCTTAGTATCTAACTATGTCCAGCTTCAGAAGACAAGGTAAGGAAACACTTCTCTAGAAGAGTCTTGGAACAACCTAAACACTAACCTTTTCACTGGCTGTCATCATTGGGTACTTCATACAGACATTGCTTATAATTTCCGCAACATTAATCTTGAGAAATATTCCTTTAGCACACAGAAGTGAACTATTATTTAAATCTTCTTAAAAGTATTTCTAAAAGTCACACTAAGTGAGATGTTCAGCCATCTAAAAATATCTGCCAGGCTACAGAGTTCCTCAGTCAGGCCTTCATGTCTTATTCTAATGTCTACAGTTCTGAACTTGCAGTAGCTGCACTAGTTCCATGCTGGCAGAAGAGTATATTTAACATCACAGTGTGCAAGTTGAAACTCTATTTGGGGCAGAACTGGAAATATCCTAATAAAGTTTTGAAGCCAGGAGTCCTTGAGAACCTCCCAAAACACACAGAGATGACAGCAGTCTTTGTTGATGCAAGTATCACCATAACTATAGTTTCATGCTTTTCTGTCATTTGAAATTTAACAATGTGACAACCTCTGGAGCCTTGGCAAGGGAATGTATTCAGCTAATCCTCACTGTCAGAGGAGAGGATTCTTCATGGCAGAAGAAATCTTGTATCTGCTTTGGACACTGAACGAGTGAAAGAGTGAGAAACTACCAGATTATATAGATTAATGCCAGAAGAGGATGCTGTCAAAATGTAGTTGGCTTTGGTTGCTCCTGTAGGTTCCAGTTTATTTTGATTGTTTCCAAAGGGGACATCCAGTCCATTTGGATATTTTCACAGAAACAAGCAGCTTGCATCCAGAGCTCATAATCATTGTTTCATCTGCAATCTGTTTAGTAAACATCTCTTTACATTAAGGTACCTCTTTAAATAGCTCCCATTATAAATATTTTAATAACAGAAATAGTGCAGAAAAATAGGCTATTATTAACTTTTCAAAGGGGTCAGTAACCACCCAAAAGTCACTAGATAAAACAAATATGCACAATTATAATCAAACAATTGTTTAGTCACAAATCTTGGACTTGAAACTGCGTGTGTCAAGGTGTAAGACTTTACACCTAGATTAATCCCATCTCTGACAGACTGTCTCAGACAAGGACAAAATAGAAACATCACTCTTACTGATGCATCAAAGGTTTATGATTATTACAGGTGAAATACAGGACTAGACCAAAGGCAGTTTGATCTGCTAAAGCAATGTCTGTTCTGAACTGAAGTGTTTTACTGAGCAGACCCAAAACAAGCAGGTAATTTTTAGAGCTAACTTCAGAAATACTGCAAACTAAAGTCAGAAGAAAAAAACTGCTCTCAACTTCTCTGGAGCCAAGATTTCACACCAAGTACCAAGTCAGTCTTGAGCTTCTCACATAAGAGTCCCATAGTTGGGCATTCTGACTATCAAACATAACCAGCATAGACATATTTTAAATTAAACCACATAGATTTTCCATAATATGAATTTTTGGAACTTTACAGGGCTTTAATCTCTCTGACAAATCTGAGCTGGCACCTTACTGTGTTTCTTCTTGAACAGATGGTGACATTACAGTCACCACAAACACTGGAGGAAAATTGCAAGAAAAAAATAAATACTTTCACACACAAAATTTAGAGTTTGTGTGGTGAAAAACATTGTTGATGCAGTCTAACACTCCATTTTGAAGCCTATCCCTATTTAAGACCTAAATCCTAGACAGAGCACACAGCTTCAAAGCCTAATAATCCAAGTACCAATGAGTTATTGGAAGCAGGTGAAAGTAAAACTCCTTAAAAAGTTATGCTAACAGAATTCAGTGTACATCATTTCCTTTCCTAACATTTTGCGATTTTTAGAGTCCTTCTATAAGGAGAGATTAAAATAGCATCTGGATGAGACTAGAGCCAGATCGTCATATTGTCCTGAAGTTTCTGCCAGAAATGGCACTGGAGCAAGAAAACCTCTCCACAATCTCATGAAAATTCACAGATATTAAATCCTTTAGAAGGAAATTTATGGTAAGTCATGATCTTAAAAAGATGATACCTTTGAAAGTTTGTGTTTGGATACTCAAGCCCCTAAACTGTCAGTGTAAACCATGAGACTGTGCCCCATACAACAGCAGCAGTTGTGTTCTGCCTGACCGAAAGGTAACTGGTCCCAGCTTCACATCTATCACATGGATGGTAGAAGCCACTGTTACGGAGATAACTGAGCAGCTTGTGGGGAACCATCAGACACAGTAGTTTTCTGTTTGATCTATTAGATAACCTGAGACTGGTTCACTTAATGCACTGACTTGGAAATTTAATAGTTTTAGGAGTCTTTCATAAGACCTTTTGGTGTCCTGGCAAACAGAATGAAAACACACATCAACCAGGATCAGACAGAGAGCTGGAAGTTCTAGGTGCACTTGCAATCCAATTTTAAATACCTGGATAACTGCTGAAGCCTCCACTGAGAATTTTAAACTTGCACAGAGCAAAACCTGCAAGTGCTTAGGTTGCTCCATCCATTAAGAAGAAACTCAGATTGTCAGCTACAGCTTAGCTGAGCTCTGAAGCTGAACAGATACTTTCTCTTGGGTTTCCCAACAGATAGCCCAATTGGATTTAGCTGTCAAAGTTGATATTATTGTCCCCAGCTATGCATTGGCTGGGCAGGTGGACTTGGTTAGCTGTTGCAACTAGAATACAGTCAGTCATGGGCCCACAGCCAAGTATTTTTATAGATATTAGTTTTGAATGCTCTATGGTACAGGTCAAAGGAAAGGATTTAATATATAAAGCCCATTATTATATAAAACAACAATCCTGTACCACATCAAGGCTGGAACTCATGTGGGTAAAATAATTGCAATATGTTTTAGATCAACCATTCAAAACAATAGTGATTGTCATAACGGGAAATACATAGCAGGGAAGTGTTAGGGAATGTAAGTAAATGAAATAGAATGCCCATGGGCTGAAAGCAGTGAGAGAAAAACTGAGCTAAACCATTACAGCATTGTATTAAAATATGCAGTTGATCAGATGATGGCCAGAGAAAAGAAAAAAAATGTGCTGTGTAAGTAAAAGCCCCATTTATTACTGTTTGACAGCTAAAGCAGTGCTTTCATTCCCCAATAACAGCTTAAAACAATTGCTAGCAGAGTTCTCTGCAGCTGGAAGAATTATCTGACACACAATTCCCGTTACTCAGGTTCATTTCTGAGAGATGTGATTCATAAACTTAAGGTGAATGGTAGTATTTTTGGGATGCTCTAATGTAAAATTCACTGCTAACACAATTACATTCTGATCGTCTGCTAAAGGAAAGTCTGAGTTATCCAACAAAAACTCAGTGTGCTTATGGTTCAAGGCTCCAAGAGAGGCTGTAGTAGCTATTGGACCTATAGGGAATTAGATGCAGTTACCAGCTTTGGAAAGATTCCAGGCTTTATCACTGAAGGCTGTTGGAAACACTCCTAAGAGCATCTGGAACTTATAATAATATTTTCCAAAGGTTTGTTGTAGTTCATGATCCTTGGGCAATTTCCAAAGAACCTGGGCAATTTTACAGTTATTAGAAAGCAATGCAAAAGCCAGTGGCTGAAATTTATTTCCCATAAATTGCAGGATTAAAAATCTCCAGAAAGAGTCGAAGGAACATGAATTTTGCATAGCACAAACTTGAGAGGTCCACCTGTGAGCTGCCATGGGCTGCGCTTCACACAATGACTCATACCTGCTTCCTTAGCTGTCCTTCCACTGTGACTTTCTGTGAGTTGTTCCACATTCTACTTATAACAAATAATAGTGGAAAATCCTATTTAATAACACATTCTAAGAACTTGTATGCAATATCTTGAAATCAATAGAACTGCAGTGGCTCAGCAGCCCTCAGGACACACTATGAAGCTATTATCACAAACTGTGAGATCTTATTTCAGTTTCACTTGTCCAGATAGCAATCTTCCTATTTCATGCTGTAAAAATGTCCTATTTAACAGTGATCTTAAAGTCAGAAATGATTTAGACAGACAGAAGCAGGGGGAGCAGGACAAATTGGTATAAGTAACATGGTAGCTCATGTGACAGAAAAACTAGCCAGTAACCTCTGCTTAACATTGTTTTCTTTCAAAGGAGAAGTGGTTCAAGAGTAAAATTTAAAAACCCTTGAATATCAGACAGACTTTCATATCATTAAATACTCTAGATGACTAGTTATGGAAACTAAGATGGAGGGCAGCACTATAGTTACAGCCAGTTTTTCAAATATGCACACCTTTTGAGACTATATCCCTGAATTCCTAAAATTTGATATAAGCTAGTGGTAGAGTCTGACCTACATCTTAGTATCTACACAGTACTCATTCATTGCTAAGCTACAGAGTATTGATACAAAGTGCTTCTCTAAATAATGATCCTCTTAGCTGCACTTGTGGGCAAGAGTTGTCTAGGAGTTAATTAGTTGGATAGATACAAATAGTTACCCATAAAGCATCCAGAAATTTATGTAGATATGAAATAAAGATTCCAGGAAATGCACCTAATCCAGATACATGCTTCCTCCCTTAAATCTATGGTTATGATATTTCCCTATGTGGGCAAGACTGAAAATTTCTGTCTTATCTATCTGAAGCATGTCTGTATGTGATAAAAATCCTCCTCCAGAATAACATCTTAGATTTTTCACTCATACTACCCCTTCCTTTCTTAAAAAAGCAAGCTGAGAACTGAAAGAAACACTGCCCTCTTTCTACAATTAGGAAAGCAAACTTTCTGATCCTTTGTAAGCTTCAGGGAGTGCATTACATTACTACTTGCTTAGGAGAATGAACTAAACAAGGAGATAAGGTCTTTGAAGCATGATTAATTTACAGAGGCCTTCTCACTACAATATAAACTGCTATCCAGAGAGAAAAGCATGAATCTTGATTTCTTTTTGATACAAGAATGACTGCAGCAGTAGCAACAGTGGTTATGTGAGCTACTGTATCTGTATCAGTCTTCCAAAGTAGAAAAGTCACAATACTGTATCTCTTCAAACCATTCTGCAGTACTAGTGCACTTTTTTTGCAGTGCCTAATGATTTTGACTGTGTAAGTTCCTTTGTGCAGAGAGAAAGGGAGCAGATACATTTGCATCTCAGCTGCCTGGACTCTGATCAACTTCAGCTCATACGATGTCCTCTCTTTCTGTACTCAGTCCTAACAGCCCAACCTGTCATAGTCTTGTCTTCCATTTCTCTTCGCTGTTCCTGTGAGCTACAGCTAACAACTTGCTTATTCGAGATTTGAGCAATATGGAAAAGCAATGAGCTACTAGAAATTGTATCCATTTTTTTTTTTTTTCTGTACAATGTCTGGATCAAATATCTGGTTGGTAAATCTGCCAAAAAAAAATATATGCTTAACAATTCCCCTCCCTGCTCTTCAGATACAGCCAGATTTTAGAAATGTACCGAAGCGTCCAATTCTACTCTGTCTTACCTGCCACATCTCCACTCTATAGAAAACACTGAAGACATTGCTGCTGAAGAACTTCACTTTATTTTTCAGAGGCATCTTTCTGTTAGATCTCTGATAGCTGTCAGAATGTATTGCTTTCTTGACTGACATTTGCATGAGTCTTCCATCAAATATTGCCTTCCACAGCAATCCAGCTGTCCAGGTAACTGAAATTCTCCTTTTTTCAGCTCTTTTCCTGCAAACATTACTCTTCAGTCTTTCTATATTCCTCCCACCTTCATCAGCTCTGATTTGGAACTACATATAAACTGTATACACAAAGATGCTACAGAAACAACTGAAGAAAACTAAGTGTCTGTTGTGGTTTAGCTTGGCATGCAGCTAAACACCACACTGTTGTTCTCTCACACCTCCTCAGTGGGATGAGGGAGAGAATCAGTAAAAAGATAAAGCTTTAGATAAAGTTAGTTTAATAGGACAGAAAAGGAAGGGAAAAGAATAATAGTGATGAAAGAATATGCAAAACAAGTGATGCATAATGCAATTGCCCACTACTTGTTCATCGATGCCCAGACAGTCCCCAAGCATCACCAACTTCCAGCCATCTCCTTCCAGATTTGTTGTTCACCATGAGGTCCTGTGGCATGGAGTATACTTTTGGCCAGTTCAGGTCAGCTGCTCTGGCTGTATCACCTCCCAGCTTCCTGTGCACCCCCTGTCTCTGCTGGCAGGGCTGGATGAGAAGCTGAAAAGTCCTTGACTTTGTGTAAACATTGCTCAGGAGGAACTGAGCAGCATCAGTGTTATGAATTCTATTCTCCTTCTAAATCCAAAGCACAACCTGAACCAGCTACTAGGAAGAAAATTAACCCTGTCCCAGCTGAAACTAAGACAATGCCTCTCAAAGCATGATCACTCAGAATTAGACTAGGAAATGTAATGTCCACTTTATCATTGCTGTTCTATGCATCATTGTTAATGTTACCATTCAATGTGCCTCTTCTAGAAAATAGAAATGCTGAGTTTCTTGCATGCAGGATTGTCCCAGAAACGCCATCCCTGAAGTTTTACAAGTAATACAAGACTGCAGCAAACTGGTTAACACGCAAAAACACTCAGTAGTTTTCTTTTTAAGGATGAGTGACATTTTAACACTCACAACTGTAATATGACACAGTGCATATGGCTCAATTCTCTACCAAATTAATTGAATGGTCTCTGTAAGGCTGGATAATAAACACAAGGATATGAGATCAGCATAAGTGGATGAACTGTAAGTGATAGCCTTCATTCCTATTTATTTAGGAAACTTCACCTTGTAGTTATAAACACCCAGGAATAAATTAAAGGACTTTAGAGATACCCATTCTAGTCTTCTCCCAGCTTTAACTCTATGTTAGCTTAATGGCTTAGGGTATTAGTTCTTATGTAAAATTTCACAAGAACAAGGAATTTAAGAATTCAGATATTTGTACAGATCCAGAGAGTCTCCATTTGCCTGGATGAAAAAAGATTGCTGTGTTCAAAATTTATAAGCCATAATCAAGAAGAGACAATGAGACTAAGTAAACAGAAACAGCAAAACATTCAGTGAAACAAGTATTTCCTATCGATCAAGGACAATGTTTACAATTCTTACATACAGGATAGGCCTGCTGGTGAGTCCTCAATCCTTCCTTCCCCCTCCATTCCAAACTATGAAGTACCTTAGGAATGTCAGTAGAATCAGGAAAGATCGGACAGAAGGATACCAGGCTCCTTCCACTGGTTCACTGAAGAGGAAGCCCTTGCTTTGCAGAGGTGTGAAACAAGATAGACTTCTGCCTTTTATACACTGCCTGTTTTCTTCTCATACTGAACTGACCATGAAAAATAACTTCAACAGCAATTTTAAGCTGAGAATCTTAAAACAGAAATTTTAAGCTATGTTTCAGTGAGCATCACGACTTCCACTCTGTTGTTGGTTGTACTTCCTGTGAAAGTTCAGAAAGTTCTTGTTTGTGTTTTTCCTAACACTCAGGATTCAAAAGAATTCACTGAGTGCTAAGTGTAAAATGAAAGTTCACATCTATATCTTTCCTCTAGTGGCTTTGATGATATGAATTCTGTGACACTAAGGGTTTTCATATATACTTTTATGCTTTTTGTTTTCAGGCAGTCAATTCCCTGCTTTGGGCTTCTCTCCCATTTCTTAGACATTATATGGTTGCTAGCTAACTGCTCCTCTAGCCCTCTTGACAATTAAATACTCCTGCTCCTGCAGTCTTCAGATTCATGTGTGCAAAAAGCTTTCAAAATCCTTGACATTCAGGGTGTCCATAGGTTAAGAAACAGGGATAGGCTCTTTCAGTGGAGAGAAGAGGGTAGGAAGTTGCTAACGTGAAACAAATTATACTACAATAGTTCATCAGTATTTACAAAGATGTACAACAAGAAAATACAACTCTCTGGCCTTGCAATTGCCACAAAGCATTGTGTGCACTCAAAGCAATCGGACATACTATTAGTGTCATCTGGAAAAGCATTAGACTTTGCATCTAAGACTGGAATATGTTATTACTGCTGAGTAATTCCAATGAGTTTTTCTGAAATGCATCTGGATAGTCTTTGAATGGCTGATAATGGTTAATTCCTGTGCATTCAGTGGCAGAAAAAAAAACAAACTGGCATGGGACAAGTTGAATTTACTTGTCATGTCCTAGTGAAATGACAACCCTCAAAGACAACGACTTCACATTCCTTACTTAAATACCTGTCCTATTAGAGCTAAAGAAAGAGAACATGTAAGCAAGATATATTTTTAAGGTCTTCTGTTCATAGACTATTGGTTACTAATTTCATGTAGAATATCCTGAGGAGGCTGGTGTTGAGAAGGTAAGAGCAGTACAAAGAGATAGATAAGATCAGAAGAGGGACAGAAGGAAATAGGTCATAGAAATGCCAGAAGCTGTTTTCAAAATAGGGGAGAAAAAAAATGGGAAATAGGAAATTCTGAGCCAGGTTTAGAACAAAGCTTAGTGGTACTTCCTGGAACAGGTGTGTGGCTTGTGAAACTTTTTGTCAAAGTATTTTGGATGCCAGTGTAGGGTGGTTTGAAGGAAAACAGGAAAGTTCATAAAATCAAAATCCATTGGGGTTTACTAAAAACTTAGTACCCATACTGAGCATGGCTGGAGTCTGGCAAGAGTTTTGAGAATAACATACATACATAAATACAAGCTTATTTGATTTTGATACTTTCAGATACAATCCTTGAACAACTTCTTCTCAGTCTATTGCAGATTGTTTGGTTTGCATAATAACATTATTTTACTTTGTCCTTTAAAACATACTATAATTTCTTTACTCAAAAAGCCCATATTACAGTGAAATCACATGAGCTCTGTGAAGACTCATATTTCAGCAGAGAAGCGTTCTGATGTATAGAAACTAATTAGAGCATTTTCTCAAACTCGTTCCTTTCTTCTCATTAATAGTGACCAAAGACAAGTGCTGAGACGTGATTATTGCAGTTCTTTCTGTTAGTTTGTGCCTCATCTTCTCAGAAATAAATCAGCAAATACCAGAGTAAATGGTAAGGAATGCTTAGGAAAACAGCCACTGGCACAAAATAGCACTCACAAGAGTTACCTTAAGGCCACACAAACTACTCTTTCCCAGAAATGGCTTCAGAAAGAAACACTATTGGGGAAAAGGAACATAGAAATCATGTCTGTGCAGGGTGATGTATTTATTCGTGAAGACATTCATTAAATGATCAGAGGGATGGAACACCTCTCTTGTGAGGAACGGCTGGGAAAGGCTGAGAGAGTTGGGGTTGTTCAGCCTGGAGAAGGCTCTGCTCGGGAGACCTTACTGTGACCTTTTGATACTTAAAAGAGTCTTATAAGAAAGATCATGAAAACCTTTAGGAAGGCCTGCTGTGATAGAAGGAGAAATGGTTTTAAACTATATTTTAAAAAAGTAGATTTAGACAAGATATAAGGAAGAATTTTTTTATGAAGAGATGGTGAAGCTCCGGAGTTGCCCAGAGAGGTGGTAGATGCTCCATCCTTGGAAACATTCAAGGTCAGGTTGGATGGGGCTCTGAGCAACCTGATCTAGCTGTCCCTGCTCATATTAGGGTGGGTGAACTAGAGGACTGTGAAAGGTCTCTTCCAACCCAAACCATTTAACAATTCTGATTTCTTAGTGTGGCCTGCAGGTTGTTGCAACGGCTGGGTATTTCAATCAGTGTTTTGAGGTATGCCATATCTACTGGAAGGTCGAACAGCTTCATACAGAAAGTTCTCAAATACAATAAATCAGCAGTTTAAAAATTAGTTTCATTGTGTTGGGCCATTCCTTATCACCATACTCTACAAGTGATGTATTTGATCTCAAAGTGACAGCTTGCCCCATCTGCAAGTCCTTCAGTGCTGTGCGAAAAATGAGCAATTACATAAGAAAGTAGGAAAAGGAAGACATAAGCTGTTCACTCAGTTTGAATGTGGTCATGCATACTAATAGGATAGAATTTCCACATTTTTGGTGCTTTTCTATCTTTCTGCATATTATGCCTTTTTTCATTGTCTCACTGCATGAACTTATAAAAACTTGAATTAAATTGTCATAGCATCATATTCTTACTGGACTGAATGTCCCATGGAGTCAACTGATATGTCAGCACATTATAGAGACAGAGTAAGATTAATGTGAAGGAAGTGCAGAGAGCTATTCACAATATTGGCACCATTATGTCCCTAAGAAGTGTAAAGGTTGCTCTAGTTGTTCAGTCTAGTCTGACTGTAACTTTCAGACAGAGTGGGTTGCTTTGCTGAAGAGTGTTAATAAGACATGCCAGATCTTAGAAGACAGTCTATATGACAAATTCTGTAGTCTGAAAAATTGGTCAGGGCAGAATTTAGCTTCAAAGAGCAACGTCACCACCAGGAACAAGCTCAAGTAATTATAAAATCTATCAAGCTGCACAAGAACACTCAACAAAGAGTATTTTAACTTCCTCAGTCCTTCAAAATCCTATTTGTTTCTACTTTCAGAGTGCAATGGGGCTTAAAAAGAGTAAGTTTTCAAAAGTGACAGATTTAAATCCAAACCAAAATAATAACAACATGAAAAAGGAAAACATCGCACTGGGTTTATGAGGGAGAAAATCAGATGGCATTTTTACATGCAAATGATGAATATCTATGGGAAAGAATTCAATATGATAAATGTGCTCTGTTTCCTCTATGCTATTAAATGAGCTCTTGTGATGCATTTGCCTAACCCAGCCTTACATTTCCGTAAGATATTGCACAAGCTTTCCCATGCAAATTTGCAGCATCTGTATAGGGGACACAGAGCACAAGGCCATGACTGGTTGATCCATAAATTGAAAGTAACTGATGGAAGGTAGCTGAAAAGAAGAAAGACTCTTCTTCTAGGGTTTTTTTTTTGGGGGGGGAGGTGCTTGTCTGGAGTTTTTTCACTTTAACATTTCATTATTATTACCAGTATTTAGTATTTTTTATTAAAAGCAGAGTTGATCACAGAATGAGTTCATGACTTGGCAGTAGTTTCCCACAGGGACATCAGCCAAGACTACACTGAAAAATTTAGCTTGGTCTCATCATGTTTTTCAAGCCCTTCCCAAATTTACATACTTCAAAAATGCCCCTGCAAAAGAGTTTAGTTCATATCACCAGTCACTATGCCAGCAGAGAGAAAATCATTTTCAGCAGTATACACTATCCCTTCACCAGGGCTTTCTGAAACAGTACTATAGCACAGAGACCTTCATAGTTGCACCTTATGACCTGTCCTTGTTTAAATTATCTTAGTTAAAAGATTGAATAAAGAGGCAAAATCAAATAATTTTCTTACTTTCACAGGCAACTGATTACTTCCTGATTTTTAACCCTTGGAAGCTAACATCCAAAACCATCATCTTGCAGTCCTCTAAAACAGAATTCTCACTGCAGCCAGTTTTGCCAGGAAAGACTGTAATAGTAAATCAAACACTGAACCTTACTTTTAGAAGGATAGACAAGATGAAAATTAAATGAGTTAATCACAAGTATTCTTCTTGAAAGGACACTGAAGTTTTAAGACAGCTCTAGAAACAAAGGGTTAGATTTTTTATGGAAAATTAATTTGAAGACAAAGCAAATTTTCCCATCACTCCTTGATTAGGAAAAAAAAGGAAGAAATAAATAATGACAGCCGATTTCCCATGCTTTTAGGCTATTTCATATCAAACAGTGTGATGAATGTAGCAATATCACTTTTGGCTATAGCACAAAAAATATTATTCTCTACAGACGCCGCAGCATAAAACAAAATGCTTTTATTACCAGTAGCAATGATGTGACATGCCTGATAAATGCCACTTTAAGACTCCTCTGGGTCCCAGCATCCCTTCACACTTATTATCAAGTTACTAATAGATTCTGTAGGTTTGACTGGTCATCATTTAGGAGTGTCATTTACTCTAAAATGACAGAAAAGTAAAATGTTCTAAAACGTTCAATTTTTCTCTTTTCTCTGACTGAGTGACTAATGAGTAAGAATAATAACTTTTATTCATGTTGTCTAGGTGATGAAATGGCCATTGTAGAATGATGAATATCAAGTAAAGATGTTTTCATTTAACATAGGCGAGGGAAAAAACCCATGAACCTATAGGACTTAAAAATATGAAAGAGAGCCGGGCAGCTATTTTAGTATTCACATCTCTTCTATGACAACTGAGTCTATTTCCCTTTGCTACTAGTTTTCTTTGGATGCACAGAAGCATTGATAACAACGTCAGACATGTTACAGATTAAATTCTTATTTGCAAGACGATACTGTCCAAAGGCCCCTCCTGAGATTAACACTCCTTTACTCTAGGTACTGTATAGATATACCATAAAGGTTCATTCCTGTACCAGAGCATAGAAGTTATATAGACCAGTCAGGCAGAAGATCAGGGAAAATATTTGCACAGCAGTTTCACGGCAGACCTCACAAGGTATTATATTTAGATTGCATATGTTACTTAGGTTTCAAACATCTTGGAAGGGTCCCTGCCTTTGCAAATCACAATCCTAACACTCAGAAGGCAATCTTCACCCATGGATAGTTTCTACAGTATACTACAGTACTAACAGAAATAAGAATATAAACCACTTGCAAATATAAACACTGCAAATTTAATTAATTGGAATTGAGTGTCTCATTCTCTTCAGCTACTTTAAAAACTAGCATCAATTATTTTCTGTATTAGAGGATTTGATCTCACCATGACAAAGATACAATAGGTAATTCTATATTAACTAACTCAATGTAAATTCTCACCTGACCCTCCATTCATCATGTCCAGTCCTTGTAGTGCCATCTGATCAGCAACAGAGACCACTGTGAGTCAATATTATCTGGAAAGAAAAATATATTACACAGTAAACAAGGGAATAGATTTTTTTTCTTTCTATTTATCTGGGAAAAAAAGAAAAACTGCATTTCAATCTAATTGTGTGTTGGTCAAATACAGTTTTTTTAAGATTTTTTCTTAAAAACTTCTCTTTACCTAAGGTAGCTTGGCCTGTTCAGCCCAGTGAGTTTATTTGCAGATCAAAGGCACAAAGTAATATGTGGTTAATATCATGTTTATATAAACATAGTAGCAAGCAATCATATTTTAATGTTATTTAAAGTAAATGGTTATTTGAGATTTGGCATGGCAGCAATTCTAATGACTTCAGTGGAGATAGTACTGATTTGCTCCAATTATGTCCTGATTGAGTTTTGCTGACTTCAGTATTCATTTTCATCTGGGTGAGTCCAGCAATCCCAGATCTTTAGCTTCCCAGTTCTGAAGGGAGACTGAAATGTAATGGTGAATCCACTCCTGACAAAAAGTGATTAAGTGAGCTGAATCTGAGAAAAGTGTCTTTAGCTGCTTTCCTTGAGATGAAGAAATTCCATCATAAAAAAAGTCCTAAGGGACAAAGGTCTTAATGGTGTGGGGAAAGAAGAGCCACCACCATGATCAACTTACTAGGCAGTGCAAACTAGAGACTGCAGAAGATAAAGGCATCCACTGCCACATCCTCAGTAAAGGAGTCAACTCTGCAGCTTTTTCAGTAAAAGTAACCCAGTCTCTGATCCATTCTGAGAGGACTCCCATTGCTATTATGCTTCTTACTCATTAGACAGACTGAAACATCACTTCTGGTCACTCAGTGGTCATTTTTTATTATAACAAGTTTCCTGGCAAAGAGGAGAAAAAAATGAACTATATGATCAAAAAGATCACAAAACGCTGCTCTGGCTGTATTGCAGGCTGTGTAATGTAAACTCTATCAAATAAACACTCCCAGATATTTTCCTGCTCTCTGCTTACTGCACTAGAAATGCTCAATAATGTTCAACAAATGTACGAAAACAGCATATGTCAATCCAACATTTGCTTCAAACTGTTCTATTTTTGGTTCCTGTTTTGTTCAATTAACACTGCTATAACTGACTCACTCTTGTTACATCTGATCTTCTCAGGAATAACAGAAGGAGGTTTTGTTAGCACTGAAAATCTATACTTCAGCAACTTCATAGCAGTGACACACAGGTGAAAGTTGGAAAGATCTGAGATCTGATGCTCAAAAATCCTTTTTAAAATGGTGGCAAAAGGCATGTTCCTAGAACTGGTATTAAGCCCAAGCAAAGTCTATGATTCTTTTCCTCTAGACAGAAAGGAGCAGGCAAAAAGCACCTTCATACCAGATGTCACTAGTGATCACTGTTTCATTGTAACAGTGTTAACTGCAATGAAGTAGAGCTAGTTCCTTAAGTTACTTGGGTGTACTTCTTCCATGTGCTCTCCTTTTCCTCTGTGTATTAACAGGAATTTAATTATTTAACAGAAGAATTTAGCAGAGTATACTTTTGGCCTAGCCAGACAGACTAAAGCCCAACATAGAAATCTTAGGGAGAAAAGACTTCATTGTAGCTGGGAGAGGTGGTCCCACACAGACAAACATCTGTGTAATTTACCTCTTTCAAAATCCCAAATCTTGTCATGCCAAATGAGCCACTAGTGAGAGTACCGTTAGTGTTATTTTACAGTGATGCTGATCGTGCTAAGTACCACCCAGCACAGCTGTGGGGCCTGTGTAGAAGACTGGTTGATCTAATTTCACACACAACACTTCGATACAAAGAAAATAGTTGGGAAGGACAGAGGAGAGCTTTCAGCACTCCCAAAGTTATCCAGTAAAGCTTGCTTTTAAACAACCCAACTTGTTTGAGGACTGGCTGGTAAAAGGCTGATGGTGCTGACTGGTTAGCACACTAAAGCCAAATGAGAGGGCTGGGGCCCAGCATGGGGCTGTTTGTCAGCTCTGTGGGCAGTGGAAAAGATGGAAGTGTTGCCAGTGGGATGCTCCAGAGGGACTATGGACATCCATTACATGCAAGCAGTTGGATTGTCCTAAGGTGCCACTGCCCAAGTGGACCTGTGGCTTGTGAGCCAGCTGGAGGAGAACAAGTGCAGGCTGAGAGATGGAGAATCAATGACGGGAAAGAGGTCAGTGATGTAAAGATGAGCATTGTGAGGTGACCAGTCAGAGCAGGTAGCTAAAGCCACATAGAGAATAAGACTTGAAGGTCATGTGCTGGCATAACTATTTTCCTACTGGAAACTAAAGTAAAGTTAAAAGCTCAGGATTCTGAAAGCTTCACTGAGAACATGATGCAATGGTATACTTAATTAAAAACACATTTAAGCATCTAATTATGGTTCCTATCTTAAATTTAAATATGAGCCTTGCTGAATCAGAATCCAACAAAGGAGGGGAAATGAAACTGGATTTCAAATACAGTTTGGATAAACTCTGAGAACCAACAAACAGCACATTCATCCCAGACTCCCTGCTGAACTGTGCGTTAGAAATCATTTGTTACATTATTTTTTTAGTCCTAAAGATAAATTCATTTTACACAAGCCTAGAAGACTTTGTTGCTATTAAATCATCATCAAAAACATCAACGAAAGGTCATTTTGTCAGTGTTTTCATTTTATATTGCTAGACCCAAATTTCCCTGTGCCTGCCTGGGTCTCTCTGCCTGAGGCACTCTCTTCCCTTGTTGCTCAGGTGAAGGCAGCTGCTATGTGGATATACTTCACAATGTGTTTTGAAATTATTCTCTAAATAAAATTTGGATTCTGTAGCCTGCAATGGGTAAGTATAAATAAGAAATGTCTCTCTGGTTTAAATACAGTAAAACATACATCCTTAACATAGAGTGAGAAACATTTCAGGGCAGAGGCAAGAAGGTACGACATTATGTTTTAAAAAAAGGCTACACTAATGAGCATTTCTAAGATGGATTTGTATTAAAATTACCCTGAAAAGATTTTAGAAACAGGTGTAGTAAAATCATCATTTGACATCGTTATGAATTTTTGTCTGAGGATCAAGTTGTCTTAAAGGCTCCATTTTCCAACACAGAACTGTTTTCACTTTATGAAATATTTTGCATTATATTTTAATTAAAGTTATAATTACAGAACTAAATATAATTAGCTTCTTTCTTCAAAAGAAATTGGAAGTGAACTTACTTTATTAAATTTTCAATTTGTTTCCTGCAGTGTTACATAGTTTATTCTAATTAATTGAATGAGATCTCATAAATATTTTATCAACATAGGGATGTGATTAACAGCTCAAGTTTTGTGTGGTTTTATGTTTTCTTTCCAGCTTTCTTCTTCTTCTCTGCATTACCATTCCCCTGGTTTTCATGTGCACCCTCCTGCCTTCAGTAACAACTTAAATACAGGAGCCCTGCAAGAGCCTCCCTCTTCCACAGCAAAGTATTATATTTTAGCACTTTTGGCCACAGGAAGCCATTTTTATCTTCTCTTTGGGAATGTTTGTTATCTAAAGGGCCCTTATATAACACAAACCATGGAAGTGACACTCATTTCTTGTGTGATTTATGACTTCCACACTGAATAGCTTCCTGCAGAATCTTCTCTGCTTTCAGTGTGTGTGCAGCATATTTGTTTATTCTCAGAACAGATAATGCAGAAAATGGTAAAAAGGGCTGTAGCCCTCCATTAACACACCCCACTCTGGAGATTACAAAAGGGAGCAAAAGGTATATGTCCCTACTCCCTACTGGGTTGAAAAAGGCCCAGTTTTTACATGGCATCAGTGAGATTTAAGCTTGTGGGTGCTGAACAGAGCCATTGTGTTTTGAGCCTCTGGCTTGACCTGTTCTGTCTCCCACTTGCCATGTGGACATTTGGCACCGGAGAAACATCAGCACAATGCCCTCAGGCCCATCTTATGAGATCAAGAGCTAGCATCAGGGGAAAACACCCCCACCCAGAGGCAATCCTTGCTTCAAAGCACGTCAAAGCAAACAACAAGGGAAGGAGAACATGGAGGTGAAGTGACCTGCATGTAGTTACACACTGTATCAGGAAAAAACATGAGAATTTGGTCTCTTAATCCCCAGTCCAATGTTGCCTCTCTTCCCACCACTGAAATAGGATGATTACAATTTATGCTGGGAACACTGCTCTGCAGCCACAGCTCTGAGTAGATATACTTATCAGTATGGATAGCTACACAAATAAACAGTATGTTGATGGTATCAAACAGAAAAAAAAATCTAAGTACAACTGTATGTAAACTGAATAGTCAGAAAAAAGACAATCATTATGGCTCTGTATCAGATTGAATCTCTGTTAATCTCTAGTTTAGAGGTGAAAAAACTGGGGTCAGAGAGTAATTCTGTGTTCTTTTAATATATTCTAGATTAATTCAATTAAGCACTGCTTTAATGATATCAAAGGAAAGATTCAGCCTTCACTATGACATTTACCATGCAGCAATATCAAAGGTATGGGATAAATTAAACAAAAAATAAATCCATATACATTTTATCTCTCCATTTAGCTCAGGCAAACATTGTGTCACTTGCTCATCTTGTACTGTTGACAGTAGCAGGCTGAGTATCTTTTAATATCTAAAGAACAAATTGTTTTCTTGCAAGCATGCTTCAAAAGTCACAGTGATGCTAGCTGGAAGTGTACACATTTCTCTCTGGGAAAAAATTTCACCCTAATTGTTTTTCCCATTCATACATTCCTTTACTACTTATCCTTTACTTTGGGACACACTGTGGAAAAGTGAATCAGATTTGTTTCTCATTCTCTTTGTTGTACAAAACTATGTAGTCTCCATGTGCATGCACAGTAATGCTTCTTTTGAATTGTGAAATAAACCGGTGGAAATTATGTTGTCAAGAACTTTGCACTGACTATGCAGTGATCCCATTGCACTGTTAATGTCGTTTTCCAAAGTCTAAACCAGTTTCTGATCAACTCAAATTTTGACTGATAGATGAAGTTAATAGTGATGTTTACAGGTATTTCCTGAGAGGATAGAGCTGTGATTGTTGATGCCAGACCTGGATTTGACCTAAGATTTGGTCTATATTCACATCTTATAATGACTCCAAAGCAGCTTTATTGCACTTGGGTCTTTATCGTCTCTTAATTTAATTTACTTGTCTGAAATCAAGTAGACTGTTACTTGCACAGCTGTAAAGGCAATAATAACAGTAAATGTAGTTTTTATGTGGAGAAGGTCCACATTTCTCAGCTCCTAATACAACAAGAAAGATGAAAAGGCCAGAATACTTGTTCTGCTGTTAAAATGACAAGATTATGGATATTTTCTAAAATTATTACAAGTGAGGCTTGGGATTCACATGTAATATTTAAAGCACATCCAACATACTTTAAACACTGCATTATTAATGTCAAGTGAAGTATATTCTCCAAGTATTTATTTACAGCTCTCCAGTGTTAAAGCTCTGAGTGAGGATTCCCTTGGATGTATATCCCATTGTGGCAAACATCTTACTCCTTCTCAGAGTAATGCAACCTCTCTTTTTCCTCAGTCAGACTTTCGCACTTTTCATTCTCTGGGTTCTCTCCTGGTCAGAGCTATATTTTCTATGTTAAGATGAGAGGGAACTTTGTGTTATATCAGCATTGCCAAAATCAGTTGAACCAGCTCCCAAACCCTTAAAATTCCCTCAACACAAAAAGCTATGGCATCAAGTACTACCACTTTACCTTGTAAAGGGTATTCTATCTTCTCTTGTTTTAGTTTATTTTCACAGCCCCAGTCTCATCTTCTACCTTGTAACATAACTTGAGATACTTTCCCTCTTGCCAGATTCTTCACTGACTGCTGCAGATTTTTTTCTCAACATATGGGGAGAGCAGCCTTCACACTTTTCTTTCCATTCCACATCCTTGACATAACGAGTGGTTTAAACAGTTTGCATATGTATATACAATGGAAAGGGGAATCTGTGCTGACAGAGAGATTAAATGCTTTAAGCAATTTTTAAGCATCTACTTTTATTTTTGAAAGTTTAAAGCTGATTTGAAATTCAGTTTTTTAACTTTGTAAAGTTGAATCACAACTGCTGGCAACATCACAATCATTTCATCCAGCAACCAGGGAAAAAACAAGTGAGATTATTGTGCTAGGCACAGGACAGGCAGGTGCTCAGATTCCTCCATGGTAGAAACTCACAGCTTTCTGAGTTCAGACGATCCCTCCACACTCTCACAGCTGAGCAACACAGAAGCTCTATGGACTTACAAAGGCATATTAAACAGAGAAGTACTAGTGCACACGTCCAAGGAGCTGACATAGGGCTGATACTACACTGACTCTGCTACTTTCCTAAAAAGATTTTAAATTATCAGATAGAGAATAATTCACATCATGCTTCTTGCTACCCATTTGTCCAGAATAGTTTCTATTTCATATCTCCTTTTTCTTCACAACAAACTTCTTGATGACAGAAATACTATGAGCTGCGTTATGTCAAGTTAGCATAGTCTAATAACCAAAAGTCCTTGGAACAACAGTAAGGGCTTTGAAGAAAGATGTACTAAAATCAGCTCTGAATGTTTTCAGCTTGTGATCACTGCTGAAAGGGAGGACAAGTGAGCAGATATTTTGATGCTGGAATTTAAATCAATATCATTTTTCGCTCTAGCTGTAAAAACGCCACAATCTGGATTATTCAGCCTCTGTGGTATTGTCACAGCATTCACTTGGCATATGTACCACAGTATTCTGATCAGCAGGTAGCATCTGTCTTGAGTTTTGTTCTATCTAATTTGATAAAAGTGGAGCACATGCAAAGGCAACTAATTGGGAAGTTGAATACACAACCTACCACCCACCGTGTGTCACTACTGGAAATAACTCCACAAAGAAACCACATTGGAGCTGAAAATCTAAGACAGCCTTAACTCCTGATAGGATACTCTGTTTCACTATCTCTCATGACTTAGGGTGCTTTTTGACACACCATACACACACACACACACACCCCCACCCGTCCATGCAGAAGAAATTGCACCTAAAAGCATTTTGAGTAACAGAACCTTAAAATTCCATAGCTGCCAGTATAGGCTTTAAATTAACTTCAAGAGTGGGACTGCTTGTCAAGAAGACCTGTCCAGAGAACAGATACTCTCCCTCTGTACCTTTTTGTACTATGACATCCAGATGATTATTGGGTCAAAAATTTACTTAAAAGCTGCCACATGGTCTGATAATAAACAGGGCACAAACATTGTGCACAGCAATTCCCTTGATAGGACTTGACTTCCTGGAGCAAAAGAGAGATGTGACACTAGGATAAGGGCAGAGACATAAATAAAAACATAAAGGATCTGGTGGCTACAGTGTCACCTCTCTTTAGCTTCCTGAAGAATGACAGAGTAAGAGCCTTATTGTTGTCAGGAAAACTCACTGCCTCAAGCCAATTTCCTTTGAAAATACAAGTACTGGATCTTTACGGTACTCCTGAAAGAAGCAAAGGAAAAAAATGAATCCGTTTCTGGCTTTTTCAAAAAGCCTCTGCACAAGAGCATATCCACATGCATCCATGTCATCTTCAGTGTGATGCTCTTCGTGCATGTTCAGGGCATAGCAGATGGACAGACTACCAGGGGCATTTATCCTATCACAGACAGCATGTCAGTACAGTTGGTTCCTGAAAATTCAAAAGGTCTACATCTTTTTTCACCATTACCAGTGAAACCCTTGAATGATCTGCTATCAAAAGAGGCTAGTTAAGCAGGATTTTCCATTCTCTGTGCTACTTAGACACTTTCTCCTGTTATTTTGTCTCTCAGTAGTTTCCATAACTCTTAACATATCTTGCTCATTTAATGCAATTAGAACTCAACATGAGTCCTATAAATCAAGACAATAAAATCACATCTCACCATAACTTTTAAGCTGTCACAAAAGCTCAAATTCTTTCCCAAAATCTTGCTTTTTCTCCAATTAACTATGATATATTTAGTTCTTATTTTCAAACATTAAATGTTTCAGTTCAAAAGTGTACTAAGCAAATAAGAAATGTGCAAGGCTTTTTAGCATCACTCAAAGGAAATCTTAAGAACTTGTGACATGCTATTTTTCAGTAGGAAGAAAAACAGACAATTGTGGATAATTTAAATCAAACCACTTTGTAGATTTTTAAGCATCACAACTCTAATTTTGTAGCCATAATTTTCACTTTATAATGTACTTTCCAGAAGCCAAAATGAAAATTTTAAGTGTTTTGAATACATGTGGGTGTGAAAATGTTATCAAAGGAAACATGACTTTTTTACTGATTTCTAGATGATATTCTCTCACTTGAATGAGTTGGATTTTTCCATCACCTTGCTTCCACCAAGCAGCTGAAAGCATGATATAAAAGAAATGGGACAGTGTAGTTCTGTGATCAAGTAAATGATGTGGAAACATGTAAGTTCATAAATGAACACGATTATTTCACAATTAATTGGACTTATGCACAGAGGAAAGCAAATGTTCATCACGTTGACCCCGTGAAAATCCAGGGTGACCAATAGCCTTTAATGCTGCATGGGAGAGTGCTTGCAGTAGCTTGCAATACCTTTTCTTTTTGATATGTTCATAAACTTTGTAACATTTTTTTATTGGCAAATGTCAGTTATGCAATCTGAAGCAGTTCACAAGAAGGGGTTATTTTCAATATATTTTGCTCCACACATTTCTGACTCACAAAATACCGAAATTAGCAAACAACTTGTTTGCCAAGAAGTTTCATTTCCTGGTCTAATAGACTGTCAGTATTTTCAAAATGATTGAAATGAGGATCTTAAGTGATTGAGTATGAGATGTTCAGTCACTTTGGATTTTTCCATTTCCAATTTCATCCTTCTTCAAAGTTATTATTTCTAAAATTTTAGATATCACTACAGACTAGGAAAGCCATTTCTCACCCAGGTGCAGTATCAGGTACTCCTGCTTCCATACAGGTGTTCCCGCAGAGAGAGATGTGTTGGTTTCTTCAACACACTCTCATTTAGAACTCATTACAAATTGCTTGATCTTTTTTTTCTCTCTTATTGGAACATAGTAGTACTGGACATTCAGATTCTTCTAGGCACTTTTTATTCATGTAGGTATAGGTCAAGGCTCAGGCATCAGGGAAGTTAGATGAGAAACATTACATTCTGCCCAAGGGTTTAATGAATATGACTATAATAGACTTGGATATAACTTTGATATGAAAAAAGGGAAGAGATGAACAGCAAGTGACTGTACAAGTTTTAGGTAAAATTTATTACCACTTTAACTGATAAGTCTGTGCCTGAACTCCAAGAAACAGTCCTGTATGTACTGTGTACCCATGAGTCAAAGACATTTTACAACAGCACAAAGCAAATAGCCCATGGTAGCAGTTTTTCTTCTGAGAGGACTAGAAACAAGAGCTATTGCATAGCTATGAACACCCTGAAGGGGTCTCTCACGTCAGTATCATTTTATAATCCCTTAAGCTGCTCTCTGTGAAAAGGGGATAACTTCTAGGAAACATCAGGAAACTCTGATGACCATTAATAACTATCAAAGAGGAAGGAGATGAGCTAGCAGCTTTTTACCAAAAGTAAACAGTAGCTATTGTAAATGATCTGGAATTCAAGCTCAGCTTTCTGAGGACAAAGCCACAGAACCATGTGTGTCCTTTCTTCTGCCCACCTACAACCTTTCCTAGGACTTCACATCCAAAGGAAGCAGAAATGGAGTTTCCTCTACTAGGAGCAAAATTGGAAAAGCTTGCACTTTTCAGAGCATATTTTCTGTTCAGTTTGCTCCTTACACGTGAGCTGGAGTTCTGTTTGGTGAGGATCAAGAAGGACATCTCAGTAGATACGTTCACCAAAACACAAGTTGGTTTTGGTCTGGGGGAGGAAGCAGAGAGAAGCTTCTGCTACTAGATGTTAGAGCAACCCCAACCTGCTCTATTGTGTGCCCAGGAAACGGTACCCACTCTCAGCCCCAGAGTGGGTTTACAGGAGACTGAACATGGCAGTAAAGTGCACGGCTTAGGAGCTTACACAGGGGAAATCAGAGAGTACAGCTTGGCTGAGTCCACATGGAGCACACTGGTAGCGTTATTCAAATACTAATAACAGCTGCTGGAAATCTGGAAGAGCTTGCCAAGTTGAAAAATGCCCTGTGCATCTGCCCTATTGTAATCATGTGCCCAACACACATTCTGTCTATGCCAGGCTCAGTATTCCCTCTCTGTAAGGCATTATAGTTGGCATGAATGCCTACTTGGATCACTGCTGGTACCTGGCAAGCATGCTGCAGAGAGCAGTTGCTCTACAGTCTCTAACCTCACCATGTTCACTGAAACCCCTTCAATACTGCCAGCGTTCAGCCTGAGGTAAGAGCGGAGGTGGTTTATTCTTCCCTCTTCTCTGGTCCGAATAACAGAAGGAACTGATGGGTTCTTACCACTTTGACAGCCTTTGGGGCTATAGATGGAAATATACAAATGTAAGTAAAACATTTCTGAGAATGCAGCCCCTCACTGGCTACTACATTTGTCTCCTGCAGCTGGCTGCAATGACAAAGTCAGTTAAGCAGGGGCCACCAGCTCTTTGCATGTATTAGCCCACAGCTGCCACACCAAAGGCATGTCCACGTGTGTTCCTTTCAATTCAGTCAGTATGTTCAAGTTACTGTTATACTAGCTGTCTCAGGTAAAACCATGGTAGTGACAAAAGCATGCATCCCACCTCATGCTAGGCACCTCAGCAGACCTGGTGCTGGTCCTGTTAAATGAGTCTTATTGTTAAGGGCTACAGTACTGTCAACACTAAGGTTAGGTGGTTTAAAGCTATTTTAGATATGTTTATCTGTATTCATGGCAATGTAGATAGAGCATACAGTCATTACTGCCAGAAAGAGGGACAGAAACATACCACAGAAACAGAAACATACTATCAGTCTAGTGTGCTTTGTCTGCCTACCATTCATTATTATATTCATTGTTTCATCCTATTGTATTGCAGTCATGTCAACAGTTCTAAAGGAAATTCTCGATTTCAGCTGCACACCGACACCCTACGGTAACAGGAGAAGAGATGGCCATTGCCTCTGAAAGTTTGTAACTGAAGTACATCAGACACAAAAAGAGGACAGGAGGAACTGTTGGACATTGGCAACTGGCAGTAGACAGAGAGTACCAAAGAGGCAGGAATAAATGTAGATCTCCTGAATATTAGCAATAAAATAATCTTTCCTATCAGCCTCTTGTCTGTGAACGCTGCATATTGGGTTAACGACCCTACAGATTAGATGACAGCAGCACAGTCAGAACCGAAGGCTCATGGATCATCTTTTGTTTATTTTTTTTTCTTGTTGCATAATTATAAGCGTGTCCATATGCATTCATCACGTGTACCACAACTTCTGTTGAATGACTAGCTTTTTTTCAAAGAGAACGCAGTACAGCAAGGAACTTTTCCACTTAAAAGTATTCTGCTCCAATGAATCATGGCTGTCATTTCAAAGCTAGTCATTGTGTTAATGATATTTTTTTTCAGAAGACTGTTTCATTTAGCGATGTAGAATGTAAGGACAATTGTGGGGAATAAATAACTATAAAAGCCATAAGATCAAAAATACATGAAGATTTCAGAACATATGAGAAGAAATGTATTAAAAAAAAATCCTGGACATGCAAAATAAAAGATTCAGATTAAATTCTCATAGCTGTAGGGCTTTTGCTTGCTATTCATGAGAGCTATGGAATTCATTTCTACTTGACATCAGAAATGCAGATTCAGTGAATTCATTTAAGACAAAATTGAAATCTTATCTTTTTAGGCTGGCTTTTCCAGCATTAAATGCAGCTAAGTTTTAAAGCTCCAAGATATATTTTATGTAAAACTGATTGAGATTATTTGTATTTTCTGCACTATATACATTTAGTTTTATTGTAATTAGTTCCTGTGCTTTATAAAATACAAAAGAAAATAGTTGAAAGATGACAAGCTGGGAAATTGGAGAGACACAGTATTCCTTTGCAATCTGAAAGGATAAATAAAACATTGAAGGAAACCCTTAAACCATGTTCTTCAATATGAAGAAACATTTAGTGAATTAATATACCACAGGGATTTCTACATCTTATTTAGTTGCCATGCATAGCTGTGTGAATATGGGGACCAATTAAGAGTTGTACTGCTTTACCATATGCCCACTTCTACCTGCCCACACCACAGCACTTCCCAACATTCTTCTTTCTTCTTCCTTAAATGTGAAATCTCCATCTATTCTCTCTTTATATTCGGTCCATACCACCTACTTTTGGACTATTGCATAAGTAGCCTGCCAACCAGACAGAATAAACAAGCCTTCTCCAGAGCCCTCGTGAAGTAGGGAATACATGAGTGTCCCTGGAGCCAGCAAGTCAGGGAGGACGGATGAGCAAATGTATTCGCTCAGTTGCCGAAAGGCTAAAGAACCACTGAACCCTCCTGAAGAGCTTCGTCATACTGAACCAAAATCCACTTATAGTCAACAGAAGCAAATTTCAACTTAGCGACCTTTTCTGAAGTTTCAGTAACTCATTCATAAACCCATGGGCAACCAGTCTCCTTTTGCTTTTTTTAAAAGGTGAACTTTGTTGAATCACAACCTGCTGATTCAAATTATCTGAGTATTGACTTCTCTAATGTTTAGCACTGTACAAACACAAGACCCTGGCAAGACATATTATGTCTTCTCTGGGGAAAAGTCTAGGAGCAAATAAAGACAAAAATGGGAGAAAACTGTTTCCAGTTTGACTCAGGTGATCACAAACTTTAAATATCAAAGATACTTTCAGTGATATTTATTATAATAACTCAAATGCTTTTTCTTACGCTAAGTGTCATGGCCTTCTGTCGTTCCTTCTTATAGTGACCCTCTCACACATTCAGGAGATACAGCTAAGTAATTATGCATTCCTAAGTTACAAAAGGTTTAATTCAAGTTCTGCCTTTAGTTCACTAACGACAGTGACTGCTGCTGCTCTAAGTCCATGGTCACTTATTTGCTGTTCATCACTCACTCCAGCCCCTTGTACACTATCACGCTGTAGTGCAAATCCAACTGCAGAGCTCAGTTCAGAGTGCCCTTCAGTGTGTGTCAGCAAACAGTAAACTAAAGGACTCATGCACCTATCTGTCTGTGTAATAAGAATTTGTGCTGTTAAACTCATCATATATTCTAACTGCTTGAATGATAGAACTCATTTTTTAAGGAAAAATGATATTTCAAGTAATTCCTTTTCAGCTTTCTGGGAGAAAACTTTCTTACTAAAATTAGTTTTTGCCTCAATCTGACAGATGCAGGCTGAAACAAGGCTGTCACTTATCCTGCCTTCACCATTCCTCTCTATGGGCAAAAGGATTAAGAAGGACACGTTTTCCAGAAGGCATACATGCATCACTGACTGCTGTGGAGCTGTGAGAAGGCCCAGGTTCAGCCTCCTGATCCGTTGTTTCCAGGATCAGTGATCTGTATCACATCTTTACCACCAATGAGTGAGCAGACATGCACCACATAGCACAGCCTGAACAACCTGCTGGAGGCCTGTGTGCCCTCATTGCCCATTTCCTCTCTTCCTAACTTAGGGAAAACCATAGCAGAAATTTTTTTTAAAAAAAAAAAAAAAAAAAAAAGAGAGAGAAGCTAATTTCCTGATCTACATCCTATAATTACATCCTACATCCTATAATTAAAGATTTCTGAACCATAAATGCACCTCAACTCCTGTGTAACATACAAGGTGGTCCAGGTACATGGTCTCATGTTAGCTATACAAACAGGTAGCATGCCATGTGACATCAGATGGAAAATTCCCTTTTCACTAAAATAAGAAATGATAAGAGCTTCTGGCAATATACTTACATTACACTCCATGTTTTCTCTTTTTTCAAAAACATTTCCTCTGTGACTGTATTTACAATAATGCATAAGTTCCTATCAGTTCCCTTTAAGGGTACATGACTATTCAACAGGCTGCTCTGCCACTACGAAATACGAGCGCTGAGAGTCTTAAATTGTAGAAAAGGCACATTTTTTACATGAAGACTTTGCACTTATAGAAATGACATCTGAAAATGATAGTGACACTAGTAATAAAAAACCACAGTCTCTGCTAGGGTAAACAGACATTGTTCTCATTACTTGATTTTAATCAGCCTACTCTAGCACGGAATTTGGCTTATAATTTTCATTTTAATAACCTAACATCTTCTAATATTTATAATTGATTTTGGTGCAGAATTATCAAATTGAACAATTTCCCTAAAAACATTAGCAGAGCTAAATTATATAATGAATAGAGGGGGGGNCAGTTACAGTGATGGCCAAAGGACAAAGACAAACGAGCAATGCCCAGTGTAACTGCTCACCGCGCTCAGCCCGGCGGCACCACCGCAGCTCCCGCACTGGCCGCAGCCCGAGCGCTGCCTTTATATCCCGAGCGGGACGGCACGTGGCAGTGAACAGCCCGGCCTCGGCCCCAAGCGGCGGCTGGGGACAGTGAGCTCTGTCCTGGCCAAAGCCAGGACAGTACAGTAAGAGGAGAGATCAAGGTGCAAAAGTATCAACTCAAACATTACTTAAATATTCATCAACTTGTCTTTCTGTATTCTACAGTTCATTCATTTGTGACATAAAGGTCACATGATAACAGGCAGGGATGGAATTAGGAAACTGATCTTTTCCAGCTTCAGACTGAGCTTTACTCGAGAATAGGTAAAGAGTATTTCCTCTTTCCGTGGGTTTCCCAATCTTTGCTCTAGAAATAATGACCATTAGCTTCCATTTGAAGATGTTTTCAGATCTGTGATGAAAAAGTGTTCTGTCAGAGCTTAGATAAGATTATAATGCATGTATCTTTCTCTTCTTTTGACTCAATTCTTCTTCTTCAGGTATCAATCTGTGTTAGGTGCCTTTTTGAAACTCATGTTTATTTTAAATAACCGTTGGTCTCCTTAAAGTCTGAGTCCTCTCATGCAGTCCCTCTGAGTATCCCCTGCACAGATAACCATTGCCCATGTTCCCATGCAGTCACACTGTTCCTGGCTGCCATTGAACTGATCAGACTCTTTCAGATGGCCCTAATCACACACTTGCTTGAGGGTAAGCCTTATCCTTTGATCTGTCTTAATGACCTGAGCTGTGTCACCAGACAAGAAGATGCATTTGGTTTGTGATTCAGATTTAGTTTTTGGAATGGCTGATAAACAGACACTGCCAGGCCTGGAACCAGAGTGGTTTTTGAAGAATCCAGTTCTGAAAATACACTCTTTTTAAGCCAGGTAGACAGACTTAAAATTTGCTGGAGTCTGTGTAGAGTCTTCCCATATTTGCATGGGTCTGAACAGTAAAATCCATTCCCACTGGCACGCTCCAGTCTAGACCACCTTCTGTTCTTGGCACATATAATAACTATTTTCACTGCATCCTTATCAGCTTGTTCTTTCAGGAAATGCATTCTATTTTCCATTAAGTCCTTTTTGCATAAAGTAATTCTTACATGAAGTAGTCTGCCAGGCTTTCTTTATCCTTGGCTGACCTTTGCTAGGTTAGTTGGGCTAATGCCTTGCCTATCCGTTCTTACTCACAGTCTCTTGCTATTCTTATTGAGGGCAGTGCTTTCCAAAAAGCATAGATAAAGCACTGCAAGCAGCCACTTCACTCAACTACTATCATGATGAGATCAATGCAGTGCCAAAATCTTCAGGTTTCATCTTAATAAGAAATTGTTTGCATATTTCTGTCCATGCTCAACACTTTAGTATTTTAGTCAGATTATCATAGAACTGTAGGATCTAAAAGATCTTTCTTTCTGTCTAGCACCTTGTGTCACATAGCCTTGTGAATTTTATCCAGCTATTCAGTTACTACAACTGTGATGAAGGGTTAATGTCTCAGGCTAGCAACAGACACAGGGTGCAGGTATTGTTTTGAAATGAAAACAATACAAAGATATCTAGAAGAATGTACATTATATCACTGCTGAGAATCTGAAAAGTAAAACAATGATTACTTGTTTTTTATCTGCTGTGTTGTGTATTATTATATTTCTGAACTGACAGTAAAGATGTTCATTTCAAGGCACCAAAATGTCTGAACTATTTAGGAATTGTCGCCTTGAATCAATTCTGGTTTTGTATGCTGCATCTTCACAGGCATTCTTTCTTCCAAATCAATTCCATCTCTAAACTAATTGTTTAAAAGCCATGACATCATTCCCACATTAAGGGAATATCTGTGGCACTACCAATTAAACAAAACTATTTACAGTATGTACACAATTTGCACAAATTACACAACGGTACTGGTAACAGAAAACATTTCCAAATGCAGATCTTTCACCTTTACATAAACACAAAGCAGCTTTTTCAAGGCTGAAGGGCCTATGCTAGAAAAACATACAGTGCCTACTTTGACAAGAGAATCAGACATCATTTATAATTCATGTAAGTATATTGCCATCCAAGAAAGATGGTTTCAAATCTATGGAGTGCAATAAGCCAATATTCTGTGTAGCAACTTCTATATATCTCACATAGATTTCACTCAGGAGATCATTTCTATACTGAGGTCTTCACATCTACAATGTGATACATTCAAACCACCACTTTCTCTGCATATCTATCAACATTAATTTGTCAGTGTGTACTCTATGTTATTTTCATAAATGCTTTAGGGATATGGATTTCTTGAACAGATAGAAGACAGAGTTAAATGTAATCTGATTGTAATCAGAATCAAGAGAAATAGTTCTCTCAATATTGTAAATATTTCCTTTTTTACACAATATGAAAATCCAAGAAAAATGAATGATAGCTCTGGCCAGTTCCTCCTACATTGATAGGCTGATGAAAAACTGTGGCATGTGATCCAACCATTTCCTGCAACAGCCTGATTCAAAAGCCCAACAAGTGAGCTGCGAAGTGAAGTTCATTGCAGTTCAACCACAAACAGTTCAGTTCTACCCAAAGAGAGACTTCTATTTGCTGCTGAGAAGTTCACACTGCGACTGCCTGCAAGGCATCTAGACTATCAAAGACATCTTTGGATCACAAGAGCAATTTCATTTTCCACTCTTTCTCTTAATTCTCCAAAGCATGTAGTCTCTTATATAATCTGCTGAAATTTTAGGACTTATATTCAAAGATCACATCTAATATATAAAATCCAGTTTTACACTTTGTTAAAAACTCATAGAGAACGTGATTTCTAATAAAATTTTCCTCCATCTCTGCAACTGGCAATAGTATTTAGCACAGATCAGAAAAGGCTACAGACTGTATAGTGCATCACAAATAACTTTACTGGCTGTTGTGTACTTAAAGCAGCTTTGTTCTGTACCTGATTAATTTGGGAAGCAGTTTATTTTGGATATTGAAGCTACTTGTTCTGCACAATTATTAAAATAAAACAGAAGCAAGCATCCAATATTACCTAAAAATAATGAATGCAGAAGAGGCAAACACTTGGGACCCACGGAGGTGACATTAATGTTCAACATCTTGAAAACAGCAGCATATCAAATTATTGATGCAAAGCATTTGACGACTGTCTTTAAGAGGCAGGGACATAGGCTGTCTAGACACAATCAGATATCAAAGTCTATGAATTTTGCAATCTGATCATTTTGTTTCCCTTTTACTGAGGTAAAGAGGCGCCTGTCAGTATTTGACAGGCTGCAGACACAATGATTATAACAACAATAAGAATAATTGCTCTCTGTAGTACTGTTATCCTCTGACTAACTTTGTTGGAGGAACTCTCTTGCAGTTTATTTATTTGTTTGTTTGGCCATTTTGTTGGTTTTTATCTCTGATGGAGGGTAATGTCTGTGTATTCTGTGACCCTTTGATACAGCTCCCATTGGACAGGGATTTAGATACAAATCCTAACGTGGTCTTGAACCACAGTGGAGAGACTAAGTGGCAACATCTGTAGAAGATGAATTACAATATATTCCAGATCAGGCAAGTTAGGGTTTTTTGAGTTGGACTTACTTAACCCATCACACACACTAGAAAATTTCTGCAGGCTTCTCATCTCCTGACTGTTTAACAGGCTGCAGGCACAATGATTATAACAATAACTTCTGTTTTTAGCAGCAGCCTATGATAATAGATTTTCAAGTAGTACACTACATATTTAACATATGCCAACAGCAATTTTAGGAACTGCTGTGTTTTATAATCCTAATTCAATGTATCTGTCAATGTTGCTTTTCTCCCCCCAGATTTTGTGATCGTGCTTTTGTCAACAGAAAATGGCAATATTTTCCCCTTTCAGAAAATTCAAGGCCAAATAAAAGTTGAGATAGATAGAAAGAACATAGTAGCAGAAACTATGATTATGGCATTTGCTTTAGTCTTTTCTTGGTACCAGATGTGTGGGCAGCCCCTGTTAAAGTATATGTAAGAACAAAATCCCAACTCAGTATTGTTTTGTTTTATTTTCTTTAGACAACGTTGCTGGTATCATTTGGGTGAATCTCTATGAGAAAAATCGGATAAGACAGCTACTTAATGAGAGATTAAGTGATTCAATGTGAAACGTCACAATTGTAGGTCAAAGAATTAGAACGTGTTCTGATTCCTGAAACTGTCAAAATCATACTCTGTAATTCTATTTTATATTGTCATCTCCAAGATTTCAAATGTCTCTTAAGTAATAACATCATATGATGCTGCATTATGACATTTAAGCCTCTGGGTTAAAAGACCAAGTCTGCATCAAGTCATGCTGTCTCATATCCTGATGTTAAGTCACATGCAGAGATTTTCAAAGGCTTTAAAATCAGACTGCTATTTATCATCACTGGGAACGGGAACCTAACTCACCTCTGTGGAGGCAGATCATCTCACTAGTGACTCATTTTCCATTTTGCAAAAATAATACAATTGCCTATTATCAAAAGGACTTTAGACAAGTGATCAGTAACTATTTTCCATGGCCCCCAGTGCAAACTTCTACTAGAAAAATCAGAAAACTAACAGCAATAGGGTTTTCACATCCCACCGTTAAAAAGTGTTTCCCATTTCTTGGCTTCAGAAGACTATGAGGCTTAACAAGACAGTTTGTGGTTTGCTTTGCAGAATCAGTACCCTCTTGTGTTGAGTGCTGGAGGCACAGTAGGAAAACGTTCTTGCTCTTACAAAGTTAAATACATAGATCAGAAAACATCTTATTGTCTCATTTCAGAGCAAGGAAATTAAGGCTATTGTCTGAAAACTGAAGCAGAAGCAGGAAGTAAATCCACTTCTAAATGTGCACAAATCATCTTTCTTCTGCATGAAGTCAGTGAAGGAAAGATAGGAAAAAAGTGTGAAGACTGCAATTATTTATACAACTGTGGTAGCACTGAAGATAAGGAGTAGGTGTCCTGTAAGTAATATTTGTGTTCAGGCCAAAGGCCAGGTGCTCCAAGTGCTGCATCCCTGAAACCCCACAGCTGGTTCCTCAGGTCTGAGCTGAAGCTTGTTGCTTACAGTCTGAAACACAACGTAGTAGTCAGAGTGAATCCCCAAACTTGTCCACAGTTATTGCATCAGGGCCTACAGAAGCACAGATGTCAAATGCTCCAGTCTCTGCTGGGACTCAAGACATAGTTTCAGGGAAGCAAACTGAATCTATTCCCAAGTAATGCCCCAGCCACACAGTGTGCAGATGGAGGCACCCGAGCACAAACTGCCTCAATCTACTGCTCTGCTCCCACTGTGCCAAATGACCTCTCTAATGTAGACATGATTATAGACACCCGCACAGTATGTAAAAATACCTAAACCAGTGAGGGATGGAAGACAATCTCTTGTGAATCTTCACGTGTTCATATGTTTCATTAAGCTTTTGACTGCATATCTAAACTCTCAAATAGTTTTGAATTCTGCCCCTCACAGTGCAGTGCTGTTTGACCCGCCTTTGGTTAGCTGGGATTCCTGCTTAAGCAAAGGTCAACTGTGTCAGTGCTCAATCTTCTTCTCCCTTTCTTACTCCACAGCCTCAGTTCACTAAGGATTTCTAATATCTCCTAAACTCTTGATCTATATTATGAATAGTGACAGATGAAGCAGATAACATTGCCAGGCTGCCCTACATTCATCTCCAGAATCTGGTGAACTTTCACTTATGTCAATAGAAACATTTAATGGAAAAAGGGTCTTTGTTACTGCAGAAGTCTTCATCTATTAACCCCTTTATACTAAAAAATGCATGTTCAACCCCAAATGGGAAGGTTTATCATACAAAGTTTACAAAACAAACACATCATTACTTAAAAAGTTAGTTAACATTGCACGTAACTGACCAGAAATGTAAATTCTTAGTGAGAAGAACACAGGATGTTTTATGTAACTGCAACCATTGCTCAGGGGCACTTAACGTTTGAGTCTTTCTGACAACATCTACAACACTCTAATTGAACTGCCTAGGCATAGAGGAATTGCTTCTTGCTACTGCAAAATAGCTAGCAGAATTACAAAAATGGGGTATCAGAAAAATGTAGTGTATTTCCAAGCTTTTGAAATGTCACACTCCTGGGCACCAATTTATCTGAGTTACATTGCAACATTACAAATAGCCAGCAAGTCTTACAGGGACATTTTTCACAATAAAAACAGTTTCCTAACTGCTATTTTAGTTCAGTAATGATGGTATAGATCTGTTTATTATGCATTGATATTTTTTCCTAAATAATACCTTACTGTTGGCAGCATACTGAAACAGAGGAAATTGTGTAATATTAATGGGGCCAACCACTTGCTTCAGTGTAAAAATATTTTTTTTTACTTCAAGGGAAAAAAAAAAAAAAGAGAGGAAAAAAGAAAAAACTCATAAGAAATCCATAAAACAACCAAAGAAATCCTTCAGCTATTTTTCTAATTTAGTATCACTTCCACTTCTATCTGTTGTCTTCAGGATAATGGCCATTACGATCATATTGAAAAGATTACATTGATTGCAGAGTGCCAGGGAAGCTATATTAAAGGTCAATAAGGAGAAGTGGAATATCTCTCTGCTGGAGCTGTGATTCAGCCTCTTGAGACCATTTCTTAAGATATTTCCATCGTTTTTTGTTGTATGTAGAAGCACAGATAAGATGTGACTTCTAGAAAAGCACAGCCAAAACCACAGGGAATCCAACTTCTAAATGCTTTAATGCACCTGTGTTATACAAGGCACAGCATCAACAAAACTATCAGGCATGGAAGTCCCTGTTCTTGGAGACTTCCTTAATTACCCTCTAGAAAGCTGTTCTTGCTGATATATGTCCTGCACCTGCCTAGATTAGCTGGCTGTAAGGGCTGAACTTGAAATTCCGAGCCCAAATTAATATGCTCTAGTGCTACAACAAAAATATGTTGTTATATATCTATCTAATCCTCATCTGTCTGTGGCTTGTATATCTCTTGGAAGCACACAGCAGCATGTCTGATTAAATGTGCATGTCCGAGTTTGACCACTGAATATATGTTCGCTGTGGTACCGGAGAATCAGTAAGTTAATTCCAGCCAAGAATGAACTATTGACACCTACGCATCTGAAGCATTCCTTCTCCTTGTGTTTTGCCTGGAGTTAGTGAATAACAATTATTAATAGTAAATTAACATGCAATTGGCAACAGCTAACTAATTAATTATCTTAACAAACTGCCTGCACGCCCCTCTTACCACTGAGAAAACTGCAACTGTGCAAGGTCAGGATTTTTTTTTCAATGGAACTTCTGTTGTTCCATTTTCATACTTTAATGTATATGCGCATTTCACACAGGTACTTTCCTGATGCCAGGACTTAGAGATCTGGTTCTAATAGACTGGAAACAACACATCTATCTAAAAATTGGTTTAAAGTTACATTTTCCTTGGTATTTATCAAAACAAGAAGGCAATTTCTGTTCCTCGCTTAGACTCTCAATGGAGCCTGCTTTCGTCCCAGCTCAGCTCAGCATAGGCATTCACCTGACGTGGTGTAAGTACAGTAAGCCTACAGGCCCTGGAAAAAAAATCTGTATCTCTAGATGGTGGCTTAGTCTATTTCTGATCTGAATCATAGTTGAAGAAGTTAGCATCTCTTCATCACCTGCAGAAGGAATCTAAAGGGAACCAACCAGTTACACTCTACTTCTTAGAGGGTATGGATACTCACCCACTATGTCTACAAGCCAAATTTCTCTTACAAAGGGGAATTTGGGAAATCTCTTCATTATGGTTCTAAGTGCTGGTAAATTCCTAATAGAAGGAGTTCTTAAAGAAAAAGTTCTGCCACTTGAAAAAATTGTTGTTTTTCAAAGGATTAATTGCCACCAGCTTGCATGGCTGTGAGAGCAACGGAAAATTGTTGGCATGTTTCTGTAAAACCAATGGCAATATTTTAAGACTCATTAGCCTTCTCCTCTGATGTCACGCAGAGGTGAAATGACACAAAAGATAAGTATTTTCTACACTATGGTAAAAACAACAACAAAAAAGAACCACTCATAATTCTTCATTCTGTTGGCAGGATTTTAGTACAGAACCCTTTGTCTTTGATTTTTAGAAGAATGACACTACAACATGCAGAAAGCAACACTTACATTTTGTATGGACATAAAACAATCCACGCATAGATTTAAGCACATGCCTTAGCACGAGTTACTTTGCTAGGGGTGTGTGTCTATGAACTGGGATATTTAAAACAAACTTTGCAAAGTTTCCAGGATAATTAGCAAATAAAACATGTGGAAAGTAGTTCAGCCCAGAGTTTCACATGTGAATAATATTCTCATAATAGTTAAATTTTATTTGTGCTTTTAAACTAGGAACAGTTTGAGGAATTACAGTTGTTGCTACAAGGAAACAGTGGGCTCAAGAGGAATAGGCTGAGCAAAAGCAGGCTAGACACCACAAAAAATCTAGAATACTGGCTATTTTGAAAGAAAATATGCATCTGACTTCTACTACATACATAAGGGCTACCAGAAGTTAGTTTTCTAACAGGTCTCCCTAAGCTAACTTCTCTGTTACTTCTCCCTCCTGTTTGCAAAGGCAGAGTATCTCTCTGCAGCACAAAGGAAGCAGCTAAAGTCAAGATTAGGTGAGGAACATGAGGAGAAGCACTGACCTGCAGGATCATCTCATAGCTTTGAGCTTCAGAGCAGAAAGCTTCGATTACTCAGAGGGATTCTGAGGTTGGTATTCAGCAGACAGCAGCCTGTTCACACTTGGGAAGCTGACACTAGGAATAGTCAACAGGTCTTATTTTCAGTGTCTGCTCATCTCCAGGGACAAAGGCTCTTCATTGAATGGCAGTAGCATGACTTTCCTTAAGTGATTGTCTGACCCACAGGAAAAGCTGTTTAAACAACTATGTGCTACTGAAAAAGCCCAAAAGGAATCTTTATACTTTCTTGTCCTTTTATATACTAGCATTGAGGGTTAGTATATGTCTATGAACACTAGCATGCTAATCCTACCAGAAGAACTGATGCTTAACACCCAGTGATTTTTATCTCTCTGGTCACAGAAGACAGGCAAAAGCTTCCTATCCTAAACCAAACCTCTGACTTTAGTAGATTCCTAAAGAAGGATGCATGGCATAATGCACTTTTCTTTGTGATGAATGAACCAGGTTTAAACAGTCCAATTGCCTGTGCCAGTTAAATCGGTGCCAGCCAAACATCTAATCCATCTTTTAGAAAGCATTCTTTCAAATAAGAATGCTACAGAATATTAGAGGTTTTCTTTGGTTCTTTTTTTCTTTTCAACACAAAGCTGAACTTCTGCATTTTCATTCAACTCACAAAATGTAGAAGATGAGCTAAGAAAATAAGTAATGATAAAGACTGCTTACTTTATCATTTGATGGGAAAGACATTGTTATTTGTTTTATTAAACAGTGCATAATTAAAAGTCAATATGCAAGAATGTAATAGAATCTGTGTAACTAGTCAATGTTTTTTGTCAATGCCTGTATCTAATTTATAGGAAATCAGTAACATAATGTTTGTTTTCAACATTATCTGAAAAATTATTTGTATTTTATGAAAAGAAATCCATATGGCTTTGGGTCAGCAGATAAACATCTGTACACAAAGTTCATGGGAAGGTGATCCAGCTTAGGCACTGAACTGAGAAGTGCTATTCAGGGAAGACAAATTATAGTTTACTTCTTCAGGTCTCTAGCACATTGTACAGAAATGAGCTTAGTTCCTTTGAGAATATCTGTCATATCCAAGCAGAGAAGAATACCTTAATAGGCTGTGCCCATTTCATAATGCATACAAAAAAGATGTCTCCAGAGGAAGAGTGTTACGTTTAAAAGTTTCTGAGCACAAGCGTGTTAAGGAAGTTGGCAGACAATGATAGAAACTCATCCACTCAATGAATTACTACTGTTTGTTAGTAAAGCACCATTGGTGTGAAATAATTTCATTAACTATAACAATGTGTGCTACACCATGCCCTGGTCTTCATTTGCTCTAGCAAGTATAGCAGCTAGTTTTTTAAAGTCTGACACGACTCAGTAAGTGGCAACTACCCAAATCAAATAAAACAAACCTAGTAATCCTAAGGATTTTACTTCCAAAGGATTTTAAAAGGAAATGGTGCCTATTAGTCCTGGTTCTTGTCAGACACATGTAGGAGAAAAACAAAGGGAATCTACATATCGAAATAGGATACTTCCACACAGTTCTTTGAAATGCCTGAAAATATTTCTAAAATAAATAGTTTATGCCAAGAAAGGCAGTCTTTTTTCCATTATTGCTTAATGTGCCAGGTATGGTAGGAGCTAACAGACACAGAGCATGAAGCCAGACCCAATCAATTCCTGCGTGGATTGGAAACAAGCTAGAAAGCCAAGCCTGATTTACAGAGCTCTGGCTGAGATCTTGATCTAAACTTTCCCACTGCCTGGGTGAGTCTGAAATCAGACTCCTTGTTCTGGACTTCTCCTGAGGTTTTTTTTTGTGGTTCTTCTAAGCAAACATGAGGGGGTGATTTGACATGCAAACAGCACAGCTCTGCAGCAGCAAGCACATGAAAGATAAGAGGCATACTGCTGTAAAGCAAGCACCAGAATTTGTTTGCATTTTGAGCAAGGACACAGTAACTGAGTGTGCAGTGTTACAACACTGAGCTAATGGTCCAGATTTCCTGGATAGAATCTATAGAGGTGGGAGAAACCACAGGCAATGAGTGGACAGATGGACCCTCTTTGGTTCCATCGATTCCTTCCACAATTGTATTTAGCAGGCTTTGGGAATATTACAGTAGTGTTAACCTGCCATAACAATACTTAGAGCCTGAAGCACTTTCCAGCCTTTCCCTGGTTGTCCCTAAGTGACGGAATGAAATGCCAGGACTTGAGGACAGACAGTGTTTAAGTTTTGTATTACTAACATCCTAAACCTATTCTAGACAAACAGGTTTCCTCAGTGACCACTACACCACTGGTGGGAAGAATCCATTTTGGAGACATATTGAATCCATACATGAGCTTTGAAAATCTACTGCCTGGGACCTCACTAAAGGTGGAAGAGGAGAAATGGGAGGTCAAAAGAGATGCCCAATTGACTAGGTATAGTGCAGTGGCAAAGAAATATCCTCATTTGTCCTCACTTTTTAACCTTCTGTATACCCCACAGAAGTTTACGCTGAGCTGCAGTACATTTCTTGGATCCTTCCTCTTCTCACCCACCCCTATGCCCTTCCATTGGCTGTGATTATTGCATCCTTGCAAAGACTTCCAGTCATAGTAAGACAGGAAACAAATTATTAGTTCCCCAGCACAGGAGCAGAGGAAACATGCTGGTTTGCTCTGTGGACCATGCATATATGTGCTCTCATTAAAGATACAGTAGAAGTTTCACCCTTCTGAAGTCATCAGGAGTTGGCACTGGATTTTATCCTCTGCAAATTACTGTGCTACATCCTTTTAATGCACTGGTTAATATCTCAGCATCCCCAGACTAGCAGGACCAGGAATTTCTAGTTTGGATGAGATTATCTCATAGATGGATTAAGAGGCTTTAGTAAAATCCCCCAGTTATTTCAGATAGGATAGCTTAGCAAACTATGCTCCACATTACATGAACGAGAGCCTGCCTTCACGTACACAGTGACCACCTGTAGCCTATTGCCTGCAAAGTGTCTTCATAAGACTTGCAAAAGCTCAGAGACAAAATACTCACTACCTCTGCACCAGCAGGGAGTCCGCTGCTGTGTTCAGAATGTTCCCTGCTCCCGCGGCACATCTGCCCAGTTGCATGCTGGTTTTGGGAACACATCCCAGGAAAGGCTACACAACCTTGCACCAGCAGCCCCACCATGTGTGTGACAGCCCTAACAGAAGATCTATCTTAACACCACGAGCTGCAGAGATTATTGCTTTCCCATTGTATACAGTTGTCCATACAGCAACATGTGGAGAAAAATTCTTTGAAATTTTTTTTTTAATTCTCTGAGCTTCTTTCAAAGTAGAATTTCTGTCTTAAAGGTCCCCAAGCCTGTAAGCTGGCCATTCTCTTAACCCAGCTGTTTTGGAGACACCAGACATCTCAAAACACTGGGAAACATAGTGATTTTTCTTATGGAACTTTCTTCTTATCTGCAAGCACTCAACTACTTACAAGAAAATGTATTTTTCAAATGTGTGCAGCAGTGATTTGACATCTTTATGTTAAAATTAACTAATTTTATAGTGTTACCTTCTGGCTGCTGCTCATGACAATTTAGTTTGCAGTTACAGCCCATTATAACAAGGAAGGGCTGCAAGAGGGTGTTAGCAGCCTATTTAGGATATAAAGCATTGTGCAGTACACACATTTAAATTCAGGTGCAGTATAAGGTCAGCCTTGAATTGTATGTATAATATGTTTGTCAGGCACCCCATGTGTAAAACTGACAGCTCTAACCTAGTTGCTACAGGCTGTTTTATACAGTTGGGTATATTATGTCTCTTTGACTTCGGTGATGTATACTTGAAAAGAAAATTGTTTCATTTTGAGGAAACTTGGAAAGCCAGAGTCTATTGCAGCAAGGAAATAGAACATGAACTTTCTAGTTTAAGAGCCTATTTGGAATTAATTAACATCAGCTCATGCCACAATTACATGCAATGCATACACATTAATAATAATACTAATAAAAGAATAATGAAACTCACATGATCCAGTTTTCTTTTTGTATAAATTTAACACATACAAGTTCTGGTTTTACTCTGCTACATTAGAAACATGAGCTGAATGTATTCAGCACTCCAGATTCTGCCGAGTGCTTGATGCAGCACATAGAGACAGCAGTTCTCACAGCTCTGTGCCTCCTACCATTCTTGAACCTTATGTTTACTGCATCATGCTGAAGTGCACACACACCACACCAGGACAAGGGGGCGAAATTCTCACTGCTAACTGCTAACACAAGTTGTTTCCCACCACCACCATTTTGTGAAGCTGTGGCCTTACCTATTTCCAGGTAAACTTGTCGTCTCTGTTTTACATTTAGTCTCCTATAACATGAACAGAATAATCCAGCCACTGAGTGAAACATGAGCAGTCCATGGCAGAGGTAAGACTGTAGCACACACCATTGGAATTGAAACACCAGACCACTTCTCACCTACAGCAATCCTGCCTTTCAGAAAGAAAAGGATAGTGGAAAGTGAAAGAGTAGCTTAGAAGAAGCACGTTGATGAAGAAATTGAGGCACACAGTGGCATATAATGCCATATAAGTCATATAATGGATCTGGGACAAAACTATTTCCCAATACTACCTCAGCAGAAATCCCACTCTCTTACACCATGTGCAACAACCAGACTGAAATGGAGGAGGGAATATTTTACAACAATGGCAAAAATGACAAAGGTATAGGATTTGAAAAGATGAGGACTGGCCAGTATTAGTATACTATCTCTTCATTATGCCCTAGAGCTTTCTTCCAGAGAACAAGTGCCGTTTCCTATCAGTTCTCCCTCACTTTCTCAGAAAAAAAACAGAGGGTGATTTATCAGGCCATTGCACACTGATATAAAAAGTCCAGCTCTTTGCAGAGTGGTTTGAAGGTACCAAAGTTTTTTATGAGTGCTCTCGGGAGTTAGATTCTCAACTGGTATAAAACAACACTCAGTATTTCTTATATAAGTGTTCTCAATATCTTTCAGTCACCTCCCTAAAAGGTATAATTCAGATCGAACATTTATCATCCTTCTATATTTCTTATCTTCACTTTAAATTGGAAAAGAAAATAACAAGCTGTCTGCAGAGTAATCAGTTGCTATAGTAAACATTACTTTAGCATACAATGCAGTACTTATCTCTTTCTCTTTAATTAAATCTGTGGCTATCATTTGTCTATGCAGAGTAAGTGCTCTCATCAACCAGAAACTTAACTCTACTAATTAACTCTTTGGGTTTAGAATAAATTAGGAAAGAGGTTGAACTAGCCTTGACTTTCCTTGGAGAGTTTTCTCCTTTCCCACGTTACTGCAGACCAGCCAGTCTACTCATGAAGTAGATGTGAGACTGTTACTTTCAAACATTCAGATGAAAGAATATTCAGATCTGAGCTGCTAATGTGTACAGATATATAAAACAAGTATTGGTGTTAAAGTTATGGGTAATTTGTTCAGCTGGTCCAGATTACTGAAAAGTCCTTGTACATCAGAGAAAATGGTCAGGCTTACATCAGCAAAGTGTCTTCCTGAAGAGTATGAGCAGTATGCTGTCTTGAGAAAGTCTCCAGTAAAAAATGCGGCCAAGGGTAAGTTTTCCTACCATTAAGAAAGAGCCTGGAAATGAATTTTAACTAAATGCTCTAGCTTCTAAACACAGGCATTGCTTAGAAGTGAGGAGCCCAGACAGCAGTACACAACAACGATCTTCAGTGAAGTCCTCTGTTCCAGTATAAAGAAGCTGTCCCAATAGTACAACACTGTGCTCAGTTACACAGCCCATAAGCTTCACTGAAACTGATGTAAATGAGAGATGCCTCTAGCCATTATTCATACAGGTTTACGATCTCATTCTGGTCCCAGATATGTGCAGACTTTGGCTCAATATTATACCTGAAACACAGTTTGTTTCTAAGCTTATGGCTTCCAAATGCTATGCTAGACCCTGAATAATCCAAAATTGGACTATTGAAAGTAGTAACAACATGGCACTGGTTGTAAAATATTGCCTAAATTTTTGTCAATGCACTTCGCAGATATGTTTTCCTCTTGTGTAACACTTCTAACAGTTCAGTCACTCTACAGAGTTAGTGTATATTCTTGCTACAGAGACATGGAAGACATTGTGTTGTTTCACAGTTGTGCACTAAGGCCCATGGGCACTGATCTAATTTCACTGCATCACAACAAGGCATCTGTAATATCACAGCACAACCTACAACTGAGCTGGAGTTAGCACAGTCACCACACTACAGGTATAACCCTGTCATTTCAATTCTTTACGCTTTTTTCACTAGCAAAGTCTCATCTCCCCAGTCCAATAATGTCAGTTAATAACTAGTAACAGTCTCAACAATGGAAAATCCATGGAAAGTAAAAGGAACAAACTGGAATGACAGAAACAGAAGTCCATATTCCTGAGCCAATCCTAAAATTCTTAATCTGCAGAAAAATAAGTAAGCCATACTGTTCAAACTTCACAGTGACATTGCTTAAAAATTACATCAGTGTGACAAAGTTTTAGGATGATAAAACCAAAATGAACCAAAGAGTGAGAATCTCTTTGGTTCAAAAGGTTATAGCTCAACTGAATTGACATTTGGATGTACAATTTTTGGTTTCCATGAAAATAATATTTCCCATTCAATAAATAACTAAATAACAGTGAACTGTCAGAAATGCAGGCTTTGACAGAAAATTTACCTAACAGAAAATACTTAAATATACTTAAATATACTTAATATACTTAGTATACTTAAATATAAATGGATTATGTTGTGCTTAAGAATAAGCTCAAATGGGTTTTCTGGGACATTATAAAAAATGAGCAGCAGTCACACAGCACATCAGGAATCTGCACATCTCTTCTCCATACTAAATTCTACTGATACTTTTAGTTGTGCAAATCCATCACCTGTTCCTGGAGTAGTGCCCATGAGAAAAAAAAAAAGATACTATAACTGATCAGTACAATGGAAAATACAGTGGAACCTCCTTGTAAAGGTTTCATGCATTGAAGATCTTTTTCATTAAGCATCTCCCTGACATACCTTTTCCTTTTCAACCCTTACTGTGAAATATTAAAGGAGAAAGTAAAATATCAACCCCATGGAATCCAGACAGTTGAGGGAGCTGGGAGAAGGCTATGCCACCTGTGTGTACCCAATTGCATTTTCAAGCAATCTGTTTGGCAAGTAATGGAATGAAGTAGGGAATACAACCCTATACTATCTTCTCTTCAAGGACCTCAATGTGTTACAGAAGCATAAATTAATTAAATCTCATAACACCTGGAAAAGGCAGGTAAAAGATCTGGGACTACTTTATCTGTCCTAGAGCAGGAGCCACTTCAGCTGTTTAACAGTAGATTGCAACAGTATACATCTGTGAAGCAAAGAGAAGGGAAAGAATTATTATGCCAACAAAATATTGAAGGGAATTTAATTCTGTCTCATTTTTTATTCTTACAAAAATGACCCCAAAGCCTCTCTAATTCATAGGTACTCAGGGCCTCTATTTTATCTCCCATCAGCTTATCCAGAAGACAATGCTTACTGCACTACTGAGACACAGCTTCTGCACCAGCTCTGAGACAGGAACTGCTGACTCTAACATCAGGCCTTTAACTTAGATGTTTGTACTGCACCTGATGACTTCTTAGTTGTCTTACTCTGTAAGTTGTAAAATAGATCCTTATCTCAGCTACAGCACCAATTTTTCAGTGCAAGAACATTAGATTTGCACAATGAAAATGGTGATTAGTATCTGCCTGTTCAGATTATTACTTGACTATTGTCCAAACAAGCCTTACTTTTTATTTTTTACTTCAGTAGCTAAGATTTTATGATAATCCAGGAAAAAAAAAGTAAAATTAAGCTCCTTTATGAAGATTTAGACTACTCTCACACTATTCATTCTTTGCCACCTAAGGTAAAAAATTCTTATTTCTTTCATAAAAAGCATATTTAATTGTAAACTGTATCACACAGATAAAAAAAATGTTCCACAGCTGCCAAATTATTCTACAATGATGCTAAATAATATTTTATGTCATTTTTACTTAGTGTATAAAACTTATGACTTTGAGGAAATATTGCATGATGGAAAATGAAATATGTTTATTTTTCTAACAACTTCCATGTTTTTTAATCAGTTCAATGTTAATTCAATACAGACAGTCTTCTCTGGGTACTGCTTCTCTTATTGAAATCAATTCTTCAAAAGGGAAGGCAATAAAAATAAGAGAGAATGTAAATGTCTGAGTTACAATCAATGGAAGCAGTTCCACAGTCCACTTCCATTTCTAGGAAACACACTGCCTTCACACTTCTGCAAAGGTAAAAAGTTCTCTCCCAAATAAAGCACTCAGAAGTGACACACGTGTAATTCAGAGTCAGGACAGTTAAAGTTATGTCTTCTGGTTTTAACATAAAGAAATACACAGTTTTCCTCTGTCTTTGAAAGTGTGGCACAGTGGCTGCCTAAAGCCCTTCTGATGATTTCTTTGTCCCCCATGATAGTCTCATGTAAACAAAAAATTCTTACCTAAGTTCATAACTGAAACATTGTGAATTTGAGGACTTTCGTTTGTGATTTAATAAGAAGTTATATAAAACCGTGTCAGCCAATATACAGAAGTAAACAGCTTTCACAGTTCCCTGTTGTTGGAAAAAAAACCAGTCAATTGTTGATAATTTGATATGGTGATGATGCACTACAGTTTTCAATGACCAAAGAGTAGCAGATCCAGTCAGCTAACTGCAAGCCTCAGCATAATGGCTGTTGAATTACAAGGGATAAGAAAGGTGTCCTGCCAAACTTCATGCCAGTTCAGTTACATCCCTTTACTTCTATAAAATGATTTTCACACAGCCACAATTACAACCATAAAGATAATCCAACATCACAGCAAAGAAATTAAAATAGAAATTCTCTGCAGGGTGGTAAAAAACACTGTGACTGATGCTTTAAACAGGCAACGGTAACAAATCTTCTGGGTCAACACGATCATTTAGATTGCCATAGGTCTAATTCTGTAGGCTTTTGCCATTGTCCATGTAGATAGTTTTCATGTCCATGTAGATAGATTCCATACTCTACCACTTAATTCAAGACTCAAATGTGGGCCAAATATTACTTTACACATTTCAGGTTCAGGATATTGTCCTTTTGGTTCAGGGTTTTGTCATGTTGGAAATACTGATGGTTTATTTTTAAGTGTCCTGAAAAGGAAAATACTTGTATGTGTAGGAATTTAAAATGCAGGGTTATCTACAGAAAGTGGTTTGCTTCATGATAAATCATTCTGTCAATACTTTAGCTGAACTTCATAATTCTTCATTCTAGTGAAGAATATAATAGTCTGGATCTCTCTCAGATTGGATTCTTTTTTTTTTTTTTTTTTTTTTTTAATAGGCAGAGATTTTCTGCCTATTTTAGAGGCCTTTGCTCTTCTGGAGAAGAAATTTGCCTTCTCATCCACTTCTCAGTGCCTGGATCTCAAACAGCATTTGGCAATTTACATCATCAGTTTGCCACATGCCATTTCCACTAAGGAAAAAACATTACTTCTTCTTTGTACTTAAGAAAATGTGTCTGTGCTTAAGAGAAGCATTAGTAGCAAATGGACTAGATGTATAAGGGCATTCATGGTTGACATATGATCATCAGAGGATCTGCGTGGCTCCAGAGCTGCAGAATACTAAGTGTAAACCAGTGTGCTCTTGTCTGTTTATTTTGCTAATCAAGGATGGGGCATAGCAGAATTCTCCTTCAACTCTTCCTCTCCCATTGTTTCAACCTGTTCAAATCATCCAGAAAAGGTAGCTCTAGCAGCAGAAACTTCACAGATGTCAGATCCAAAGCAAGAAATAACAAAACTAGCTGCCTCAAATTTACACAGATGAAGATTCCCCTCTAGCACAAGGTGTATTCTCAAGGTGTTAATCTGGCCACTTAAGTTCATTTTGTACTGACTGAACTTAATGGACTGTAAATTCTGTTTCACTATAAGCAATTCTTATCCAAACCTAGAGATGTAAAAATTATTTATTCTCCCTTTTTGAAGCCAATGCCAAAAGACCCACGAGCTTCCTTGCAAACTGACTACATTCTTTTCTTTCCTAATGTGATGCCACCTTCTTCACTTGAGAGATTTTTATATATACAATTTCTGAAAAAGAACATGAAAATATTATAACAAAAAAGGGCATTTATGGACTTTCTCCTCCTTTCTTCATAGATTCCTGAATTTGTTCTCTTCAAATCCATTAGTAAGCCAAGAGTCAGCTATGCCAGTATGTTCATGTATGATTTGCTACTTGAAATCATCTGAAGCCCCGAAAAAAATCCTGGATTAAAGATTGTCTAAAATAATTTGGCAGGGGAACAAGACATCTTCCTTGTGAAAGATTTCTCATAATAATGAGAAAGATAAAGTGAACAAAAAGTTGATCCCTACCAGCAGTCACTATGAGGAAAGCAGGAAAACCAACCACAAAGACAGTAAGAAACTTGTCTGCACTGAATGCAGAGTCCTAGAAGCATTCAGCTGCTGCAATGTTTAGCTGTATTGCAAAGTAGTTGCTGAGGACAGAGATACAAAAAAAACCCACACGGAAACACAAGTGCCTGTGCTATATTGGGTTCATGTGATGCACACAGATACTCACCTGGAATGAAGTATTACCTTTAATAAAGATAATATCCACGAGTTTGTCTTCAGAATCCCTTGCTTATTGATTAGCATTCCATTTTTTTATGCATTGCAAGCATATTTTGATGTTTGTATCCTCTGAGAGTTACAGCTGCACTCACAATCTTCACCTGAAGGCATCACTGAGAGTTTTTCTGAGAAATGGCAACCTCTTTCTTCATCCAGAAGTGTGATTTTTGAATGGAGTGCGGTTAGATGATTTCAGCTGAATGGGTGACTTTTAGAGGTAGACTCTTACATCTTTTACACTGAGTTCTTAATGTCTTTTTGTGATAGCAAAAGCCTGAGTCTATTTATTCAATTACCATGTGTCTGAGCCTACAGGCTTTGTGTGCTTCCGCCTAACTAAAATAACTCGCTCCACTGCTGAAATCTAATTGAAAGAGTTCTGTGCAGTCCCATTATGAATTATTCTATGTTATGCTAGGAAGACTAGAGGTTGTGAAACTAGTTATATCAGCAAAGCTGGCATTTGATTTCATTAGCTTACATTGTAATTGCCTTACATATGATGGGCCTGATGCTACCACTCCTGTTTCAGAGCTGTCAGTTCCATTTTGGGAGCTTATGAATCTGTGATCCTGCACTTCATACTACAATGAGTATCTAGCTGCCAAAAATATCCCAAGCAGTCATAATGGAACAAGGAACATGGAGATGCCATATATGTCTTACAGGAAAATGCTTCTGCTAGTCTAGCTAACTCTAGAAGTAGCCAAGTTCATTTTAGACCACTCTTAATCATCACAATCCTTTCATTTCCTTAGAGGAGCTTCCATGAAGGGAAGCTAGGTGTTCAACACAAGGATGGTGAAAATGTGGATAGTTTGCTCAGCAGAAGCAATGTCATTGCAAGTCCTGTCTGAATTGCCCGACAGTACTACAGGTAAAGCAAGACTAGTTGACTCCGTAACACCACATATTGCCAGATAACAAAGACAGTTCCAAAAGCAGAACACACAAGTCAGTGATGGTACACAAGTAGTGACAAAGTACAAACATTTCCAATGCCATTCTTTTCTAGAAACCTTGACAAATGTAGAGTTTTCCAGCAGGATTTTGGGATGTGCTAAGGCCAATATTAGCATTTCTGTCCCCTAAGATTTTTTGAGTATTAATATCAATCACTATAGTACTCAAATAGTTGATCAAGTTTTGTCTCTCCTCCAATGGGAAAGCAGAGTGGAAATGGGATACCCTATCTCTGCAATTTGCAGGAAAAAGGATGTCATGTATCAGTTATTAAGCTTCACCTAGATTTATGGTATATATTTGTCATGGCAAATGAAGACAATATCCATGAAGATTCCATGATTTATTACCTAAAGAGATGATGCATCACTGAAGAAAAGGAAACTGTATGAAGTGAAGGAATTATAAAAGAAAGATAAGCACTAGCAGCAGCAAGGTTGCAAACATTTTCTTTCTCTGCCTACAGGAATTAACCTTCCTAATCCACACACCTCTTTTAGCTCAAGGAAATAAATTGGAATTCACAAGGATTTCTGCAGGCGACCTCAAATTGCAGCTGGAAGGTGCATTCTTCTATCAGTTTCTTATCACTGTTCTCCAGTTCAGTGTAATATTTGCAAGAGCCTTTTCCTCTGTTTAAATTCCCCAAGTATCTGCAGAAACTATATAAGGAAAAATAATACATCCATCACTTCTGGAAAAGTCGTGAGCTTTAGTTCATCATTTTATTCAGCAGTGAAGAAGAGGACATCATCCCTTTTTCTGGAGCTTTGGAAGACATACACTTGGTATCTTCATGTGCCGACTGACCCAAAGCAGGCAAAACACCTGGAGATCTAGACTGTTAGACCATAACATCACTATTAAGAATTACAGTAAGTACCACTATCAAACATCTCCCCCAAAAAAATCAAAATCAGCTCTCGTACAATCCTGGGTTAACAATAGTACAGTTGTCCAGAATACATCTGTGGTGGTTTAGCTCTAACTGAACAACAATCAAACCAGCCAGTTCCTCACTCCTCCCCAACTCAGCAGGATGGGGAGGAGAACCGAGAGTTCTAGAACTTTCTCGGTTGAGATAGGGACAATTTAACAGAACACCACAAAGAGCAGGCAGTTACAGTGATGGACAAAGGACAAAGACAAACGAGCAATGCCCAGTGTAACTGCTCACCGCGCTCAGCCCGGCAGCACCACCGCAACTCCCGCACTGGCCACAGCCCGAGCGCTGCCTTTATATCCCGAGCGGGACAGCACGTGGCAGTGAACAGCCCGGCCTCGGCCCCAAGCGGCGGCTGGGGACAGTGAGCTCTGTCCTGGCCAAAGCCAGGGCAACATCACATCCTGTATGAGCTCTCCTGTTACGTATTTTCTTTGAAGGTATAGAAGAAAGCATAAAGTTACTGGCACCTTTAGTAGAATGCCACTCAGTTGCCTCTATCTGCTACTGAATGCTTATAAATTATTTTGATGTAGTAGAAATACAATCATTTCAGTAAAAAATAATTGAAAATCATGAGCGTTTTCAAAAGAAAAGCTATATAATAGTTTGTCACAAACCACCCACCTTGCTGCAGAACACAGGGCGCTTACAATACATACTCTACAAAAAGATTAAATAGCTGAAGAATTAAAGTAGTTTAATATTTGCCATTGTTTCTATTGCACAGGTAGAAGATATCAATATAGCTTGTGCACATTTTACTTAATTCCATTTACTGTTGTAATGTTACTTTAATTTATAGAAAGTTTCCAGATTTCCTTGGATTATTCAGCTTTTTTAAAAAATGCTTTGCTATGCATTTTGATGAAAGCAAATTCTTCTGGAACACACAATATAATTGGGCTGGCCAAGGAACTATGGTTTCCTATAGAAACACATTCTAATGGGGTATAAATTATTGAGTGATCTTGAGGATAAAAGGTGTAATTACATACACAATGTAATATTCCCAATGAAATCTCAGGCTAGGCTTGAGAAAATGAATTTTCAAGGCATTTGACCATGAAGTTCAAAATGTAGTAGAATGAAGCTGGAAAAAAAATCAAAACAGACTTCCACAGGAAAAAAAAAAAACCAAAACCAACAAACCAGCATTCACATCTGTACAGATGGAACATCAATAAATAAATAAATGCATGTGCTCTGGTCAGGTGGAAAGCAGCTGAAAATAAATAGGCTGGGGTACATCTGAGAAGGACAGCCGCCCAACTCAGTTGCAACAGAAAGGCTGACAAAAATACTTCTTTATGACAAGATACGTCTTTGCCACAGAGTACCTTGCAAGGAAAATAGATCAGGAATATCCCCCCACACTGTGGGGACAAGAAAGTGAGAAATGATGCTGAGCAATCTTATTAAACAGTTCTCTGATGGAGCTGTAAGCCACATCATAAGGTGAAAGGAAACTGAAGCAGAGTTCATGACAAACCTAAATAACTGGCAGCATTTGTTAGATAAATGGAGGCAAGTGACAACAGACAACAAGCCAGGCTATCTGGACAAAGGCTTTGTATTTGTGAACTTTCAGGTGGCAGAAAAAGACATCAAAATATTTAAAGGCTTTTTTTTCCCAGAACATTGACATGTCACTAGGCAATGTCAGCAAATGAAGAAATATTATCTTTTTTATTTTGCCAGTCATTAGCTAACTTTTCTGAAGCATTTGCAACTGACCATTTCTATACTACTTCAGTGCTCAAAATGCATTTTGAGCACAGAACTGTGGAAGGCAGATTCTACAAGGAACATTATTATGAGTACCAGAAAGACTACTGGTCTGAGACAAATTCCTATGACTTTGCTTGAGTAGTGTCACTTGGGTAGCAGGTTGGAGATGTTGAGTATTTCTCACCAATCCACTGAATCTAAAAATTATTAAAAGCAATCCCTGAATAACAGCTATGAGGAAGGAAATTACAGCAGTTCGCAGGCATCTCCTGAGCATAAAATACCAATTAAATAATGTTAATATACTGCACACCTAAAGTTATCTACTTTGCTCCAATCAAATCGGATGTAAGGTCTTTATTAGTTGTAAGCTATATATAACTAAAAGGGTGCAACAAAGATGAAAAGGATGTGCTTCATATTTTTGTGGACTTCACAAATATCATCTATGGCTATTTACTTTAGCTAGGGTAAATCTATCCTGTTGGTCCTAACATGAAACTCTACACTATTTTCTCCTCCAGGAAAAAAAAAAAAACTCCTCCTCTGTGAAATTCAAATCTCACTCCTATATCATAAAATCAGACACAGTGACACAAGTACCAGCAATGCCTTATCTATCAACTGACATCAATCATTGGAAAAGAAGTTGAATGTTGTCAAAGAAAGGGCCACCTGCTTGATTCCAGAAAGACTTCTTGCTGTATAGCAAGGCATTGATGGCAATACCATCAACTACACTAAAATCAGAACCTAGCAGAATATTGATCCGCAGGTTCAGAATGCATTCTTAAGATAGGTGTCCATCTAAATATCAAGCAGTAAAAAACTACAAAATATGCTCACTGCTTCTTAGTAGATCTTGCTATTGAATTTTTCCACATCCCAGAAAATTTGTACTGAGCTTATGTAGTTTATTGTGGGAGTAATAGAAGGAGTGAATAAAATAAAAGTACTCTATCTTCTGTGTCATTCAAGTGCAATCAGATTTGCTCAAAGAAACAGTGCTGTAGCAGTCTCTATCCCCACTATTAACATTCAGGACTTCCTCCCAGGTTTGCTTATCTGATAAAAAGCCTCTCCATCTGGAGTCTGATATTAATGCATAAATCCCAGAAATGTGCCTAGAAAAGTTCACGCTATTCAACTAAAAAACATTGAACAGAACATGAAGGGAGGATAAAACCCTTTTGGGATAAAATATGATTTCTGTTTCATTTGGAAAGAGTAACAACAGAGCACAATCTCAAGGGAAATTGTAAATTCTCCAAGGAATAAACAAAACAGCTAAAAACTTTAGAGATTAATGATATTTGAATAAAAGCTTTTTAACAAATTAAATGTTCATAACAACTCTGCTATTTATTTAGGCCTCAATATTGTAACAATGTTAGACTGCAACATGGAGATAAACAAGCAATGAACTGCAGACCTCTGGACCTAAATATATCAGCTATTTCTGCTTGAATTTAATGACCAACCCTGCAGCTAAAAGTGGTAACAGCATATCATATGTGGATTGGGACCTGGGAGGATAAGGAAAAGGTACTGACTGCTGGCCAATAAACACTTAATCACATCTATCCATCTCTCCTCGGGTTTTACACTGTTGTCCATCACTGTACCATCTGAGTGCCTCCATATAAAATCAATAGCAATAGTGAAATCCCCAGAGGATGGCACAGAAACTCTAGCACATCTCCTCTTCTGGGTCAAACTCTGTGTTTGCATAGACGGATAGTACTATTCTTTCATTTTAATGAGACGATTCATGAGTATTAAGTTGACTACCCATAGTGGTACAAACATAAAATTATTCTTCCAAATACTGTTCCTAACAGGTTCAGATAGTATTTTTCTAAAAAACACGCAAAAACTAGCTCAAAGTATAACCCATAAACTCATAAAAACTCTAAACCATTTTCTCTGAGTTCCTCAAGAAGTATTAATTCTTTCTGAAGAGCTTTGTCTGATTCTGAAACTAATGAAGTTTAAATGGATTTCAGCACTGATTTGCACCGTTTGGCAATATTTCGGTAAAACGTTGACATTTAAAGTATTTCTGTTGTATCTTTGAAGAAAGCTTAGAGAAAAGAATGGTGAGAAGAGATGTGATCACTTTCTACAACTACATGAAGGAGAGTTGTAGTGAGGTGGGGATTGATCTCTCCAGTAATGAATGATAGAAAATGAGAAAATGGGCTCAAGTTGCACCAGAGGAGTATTGGACATTAGGAAGAACTTTTTCACCAATTAAGCATTGTAACAGGCTGCCCAGGGAAGTGGTGGAGTCCCCATCCCTGGAGATGTTAAAAAGACACATAGATGAAGTACTGAGGGATATGGTTTAATTTAGTGATGGGCTTGGCACTGTGAGGATAGCAGTTGGACTCAAATGGTCTCAAAGGTCTTTTCCAACCGTAACAATTTGATGATACCCCCTTTTTTAGTGCTAGCCAATCCTGTATCATTGTATCTAAATAAAGCTAACATCATCTTCTGTCCTGCTCATAACTCCACTCATCACACTCCATGCACTGGATCAGTTAGGAATAGATGTCCTTACATACTCATATGGACTCAACAGGACAAGGGGTAATGGGATGAAGCTCGAGCACAAAAAGTTCCACTTCAATATAAGAAAATTCTATTTCACTGTGAGGATGAGGGAGCCCTGGCACAGGCTGCCCAGAGGGGTTGTGGAGTCTCCTTCCTTGGAGGTCTTCAAGACCCACCTGGACACGTTCCTATGCTACCTGATCTAGGTAAACCTGCTTCTGTAGGGGGGTTGGACCAGATGATCTCTAAAGGTCCCTTCCTACCATTCTATGATTCTATGACTCAGTAAGTCTGAGGTTCAAAAAGTTTGTACCTACATCTCCCTCTCTGTTCACTGAGAGATGGCAGCAAAAGGTTCCTTTCCTAAGTTTCAGAGCTGACACAGTTTCATTCAAGTATTGTGTGAGCACAGAAGCTAGCTATCTTTTCAGATGGATGACTGAAAGCTTCATTATAACTGTGAGTTTTCTTCAAGAGATAGAATTTGTCTCTTGCTATTGCCACATTTAAAGAGCAAATAAATGTGACCATTAATGTATCAAACCTCACCTCCATGAGCTGCCTAAGCTTTTGTGGCCTGCTGGGCTGGCATACTGAGAGCAGGCCAATGGCAGGGGTACCCAAAGGAGAATTGTGGTAGTGCCATATGGAGCTGCCATTGACATTCTGACATGTAAACCAAGGTAGAACATATGGGTAAATGAATCCCTTAGACCTTAGAAGAACAGCAACAAAATAGTAGCATACAGTGGATATTTATATAGGGGAACTGAAATTTCAGAGTTAACAAACAAAAAGACTTGAGGCAAGGAATCCAGGCTTCTTACTGCTCACTTTGAACAAATATGCCAGCTCAAAAGGCTTAATAAAATTAATTTATCCAATTCCATCTGATTGTTCAGTTCATAATTGAAATAACAGTTGCTTGAGAACAGAAATATTTTCTTAATATGTTCCTTTTCTTTATTTCTTTTTTTTAAATAGATACTATTTGTTGTTTTCTTTCCTTTCAAAGTCCAGACTAAAAATAAACCGGACTTCATTGCTAATTACTTCAAGAAGAAAAAAAAAGTAATGGAATGTCAGTGTATTGACACAAACCTTAGATTTTTATTAACAACAAAATTAATGTGTAAGATATATGTATCTAAGCCAGTGGAAAGTTCTTAGCTGAAAGCACCAAGACTCTATACTGTAAATGGCTACAGCTATATACATTATTTCAAGAACAATCTAATAAAGCCTAATGGTTGAATAATAGTAGAAGACTGAACAGAAACTGCTTTAAACTCACTGTCCCCAAGCAGAAAGTCCATGTTCTTAATAAAGCTTGGAACAAAAGCTCCCAGATATGGCTTTGGAGCTACCTGGCTATTACATCAAACCTGCCCAATAGCCAAGAACTCCACCTTTCATAGATCCTCTTTAGCTATTAGCAGAGAGATAGCCCTTCTCATATCCTCTCTGTTATCCTGATGAATATATCCAATACCGGCAGAAAAAAAAGAAGGCTTGAGGTAGCTCCCACTGCAGTGTCTGCAAAGGCAGATGGGATTTACATGCAGGCTGAGTTTAGACAGCCTACAAAGACTGTAGGTATGGATGCAAAGTTTTTTATCTGAGCATCTGTCACTCCTGAGGCTGGTCAGTTAAATTACCCTGCAGATATGAACAATCTCTTGCACTGCTGTGCTGAAGTAGAGCAGCTTTTCCTCAGCATTCATTTCAGCATTAAAATAAATCCTGCTAGTAAGTTGTTGGATGGGAATTGAGTTCTTAAACCACACAGACTTAGTTTTGCTAGTTTTATGGTATGTACAATTGCATGGGTATCATTTCTCTAGTCAAATATTTTATAGATTTATATTAAAAGAACTTTTCTGGATGCTTGCAAGGGAAACCAGCCTGTTACATTGTAATTTCCTAGGCATAAAGGAATGCTGGATATGGATAAAGAAATTTTTCTGGGTTTGTCTCTTAAAATTGCCACTAACATGCAACAGTATTTTATCATCCTCCTCTTCTCTTGCTTTGGGAAAAATGGTACCTGAAAGGTTCCTCCTTTTATCCAATGCTCTCTAAGCCTCCTCTCCCTCAACTCCACACTCCTAAAATACAGTTACATCTGCTCATATTTGTCTGTAACCACCACATTTCTCCCTAAAATGTTATTGAAGTTTTCTTTAGAGTATGTCTCAAAACTGCAGAAGGAATCATAGAAAACAATGAAAACATTACAGCATATCCCCTTCTCCATCACCCTACAATATCTGTAATTAGAAAGCAATTGTATTACTTTTTGTTTTTCTCAGTCTTTCTGGAATAATTCAACCTTCAGCAAAGAACATATCTGTGAATATATTTGTTCTAAACATAGAAGTAAAAATGTTCTACTGAAAGTTAAGTTGCACTCTTACCTACAGCATTCCCTACTGTGAAGGTTACCATTTAAAAAGTCTGTTTATAATGCACCATCTGCTTGGCTTCTTTACACTTGCTTTATTCTTTATTGTGTGCTGTAATTAATGAGGCTTTCTGTATTATTACCACAATAGCTGATGTTTTTTTTTTTTTATAAATGAGAAGCAATAGCTCCCTGATGAGCATTTCAGCTTACTTCAACAAATGAGGGGAATTGCCTTAAGACTGGACTGTTGTTTAGGCGTCATTGTCATTCTGAGCAGAAGTCTTAGCAATACTGCAGGCCATTTGCCTTGAGACACTATGAGCATTAAGTTACAGATGAGCTGAATGAAGTTAGGATGACAACTTCGACTGTAAAGGAGATTTGTCATATGTGACTACTGTACTCTTTAGCAGGTAACATAAGAAACGAAACAAGGTAAGATAATACCAAATTTCTCTATGAGCTCTTACTCCATCTTCTTTCTGTGGCTTCAAAACAAATCACAAAGATAAGGACATGCTGCTAATGCCCTTTTGACTAAGAAAACAATTTCTATATACTCCTCCTGCTTCTTTTTTTTTTTTTTTTAATTATAAGCTACAGACCATCTTATCTTTCTGGTGAATGACTTGGTATTTTAGATATACAAAAGCATCATTCTCTGCAAAAAGACCATAACAAGCACATATTCTGGTTTGGTTTCACATAGATGAGGAAGCAGGAGTGTCACACAACATGAAACAATCCCTGGCTTTCAGTTCACCAATAAGCATATTGTCCTAAAAGGAACAACTCTCATTTTCATGGACTTTTGACTTTGTCTCTTTTCTTCAACTTTTGTCTAAAATAAACACCCTTTATTCTACAGAATACAATTGTATATAGCAGAGTTTTCTACTCTTAGCTAAAGCCTAAGAGATAATCAGTTGAGGCTAAAATCACCTCTGATAGTTTCCTTTCAAAAACTTAACAGCCTACCTTCAAAAACATGTTTCTCCATCTGCCCATCATGAAAAATCATTTCTGATGGTCTATACTCACTGTTCATCAAGGACTGATTTTCTCATTTGGGTGGAGATTTTTGGAGCTGATTGTCCCTCAGCCTTTCAGGTTATTAATATAGACCTGTTCAGTCTGACAGCATTTATGCAACAGGGCAGGACTGGGCTACATTAACAATTCCATGTAATTTGATCTGTGTTATATGCAGCTAATCTGTACATGCTTGCTAGCAATCTCTGGAATATTAGGTATACTGAAACGTCCTCACAATTTTTAATAAGCAGGAAGAAACTAGAGGAATTGGGAAGTAAAGTGTCACAGAATTCCTAATGTCACAAAAATATACAGTAAAAGAAAAATCTTACATAATATTTTGGCATATATTTTAATATAAATCAGTAAAAAGTCTCCATTATATATATTTTATATATATATATATCTACACACATACACACACATACATATATGTGCCAGAAATCTTTCACTTATTACACTCACTAGCCTGAAAAGAATGAGAGACTTCAGCAGGATATTTTGGCAATGAGTTTGTATAAGATGCAGTAACACTGCTTAAATCTGTGCTTCTAACAGAAGACAGTATGAACCTAACTGCTTCTTACATTGAGAGGTGAGAGTTAAAACAAAGACTAATTGCTGTTCTTCAGGAACTCTGGACAAGAGATGAATTTCTTCTCAAGTCCGTTTGTTGACTGGAATTCATGCTTATATGCTGTATCACAAGATAATAATTAGCACTAAATCTAAGTGATTCATTTGTAACAATAATTGTCTAGAAAATTCTTCTCCACAGCAAACTGATATATTTTGCAAATTCCTCAGTTATTTGTTGTTCTGAAGTATTGAATTAATACTAGTAAGTTTCAGTTTTATAGGGTATTGTTGTGCTTTCAGCTAAAACATGGCAGTTGCATGTGTCATACAAGTCATGCAGTACTGTTTTCTTTTCATGTCTGGCAATATTATATGCAATTATTGAAGGAAATAATTGTAACACACATATAAATTCCATTAGAATTTGGGGGAGTATTCATTGGCAATATTTCAATTCTTAAACATTCTTTCAATTATAAATAACACTTAATGACTTGAGTATTCCTAAATTATGCACTTGCACTAATATCTGCAGGTTTATTAGTATTAATATGTTCAGTATTTTGTGCAGAACTGAACATGGGCCATAGACACTCTAATAACTATATTCTCAGAAACCAGGGGAGATAAGAAAATTTACTTTTGGCATTTATCCCTTTAAACTCTGTTATTTATCAGGAAGCCTACACTGAGTTCCATCAAGTAAGCCACATGTAGCCTTGAGTAACACTGATTCATTTCAGTATATAGCTCTGGACTCATTAGAAACATGTTAAAAGTCTAAAGTAGCTAAATTTAAAGTGAATAAAAGAGTCCATTTTCTCGGAATGCTACACTTTAGATGCATATTACCTTAATTTTAAACAGAAAATCTTCACAGCCTTTAATGAGCTGTCCATGTAGATTTTCTATTTTTTCCCTGAATTTTTATTACAGTATGCATTTTAAGCCTAAATGACTCGCAAAACAAATCACATACCTCCTATGGCAGCTGTTTCTAATTAATTGGTCTTCACTGATTTTCTACTTAAGACAAAATTCAACATTTTCTGAAGCACAGACTGATGGTACAAAAATAGCCATTGGGGCAGAATTTTGATTGTAGATTTGCTTGCATGCACAACATTCTCAACTTTCCTAGAGAAAAAAAGAACATCAAAATACATTTATTAATGACAAACAATCCACATAGCAGAAGCTGTACCTAGCAGTGTTAAATTTAACAGCTAAGCTTGTAAATGCTACTTTACTAAATCTGATGGATACTAGAACTATCAGTTGCTTGGAGAAATTTTATTCCAATTTCCCTTTTCACGCAGAATGCAAAAGAGGATTTTTTTTAGGCTTTGCTACAGTCAAGCTGGTGGCTAGAGCATTCCTATTTTGATCTGTTTAACAAATGCATATTAATTACAAATATGGTAATTTCTACATACTTTTGTTGAAGCTATTAAAAACATAGGCCACGGGCAGTTCTTTTTTAATCCTCCTAGCTCTATAAGTAAAAAAAAAAAAAAGCTTTCTATTATTGATTCCTGAAGCACGAAAAACCTGTGATGTACAAGTGTACAGGCACGAAAGATTTGAAGGCATGATTATTTGTGTGTGGCCACATCCATGAGTTTATAAGGTCAGCCGAATATTTATTTTTATTACAGATTGTGACCGTCTTTATAAGCAAAACAGTTTTTGAGTTATTCTGCTTACAGGCTAGAAAATGTTTCAGCAAAATGAAGTTTTTCCTCAGTTTGGAAATGATAGGGTTTCTTTTACTGAATAAACACATCTATGTAGAAGGAAACCATGAGTCTGAACTCTCTCTAGCAATATTTCTGTATAGATACTGTCCCATGATACAGCCTTTGCTTTTTGCTAGGCTTCCTATTTTCTCTTTGAATTTCCATAGAATTAGTAAACACCATTCAAACAGCAAATACTAATGCAGCTTATCTACAGTTCTCTTCTCTGTGTAAAGGAGGTGACCCTTGCAAATGTTGTAGGAATTCTGGTCAACTATTTAGGCTATATAGTCACATATATACTTACAGTCCACTGTGGGCAGGGTCGGTTCTTAATCATATTTTATGTTATCAGACTCCTAAAGGCTTCCTGCATGTAATTTGAAGGGACCTCTAAAACATTCACAGCCTGTTTTTTTCTACTCCAAAGCCTTACATTTTCACTACACTTCTGTTTTTGAAGGGCTGATACTTTAGCTGGTAATTGTTACATTAGCTAGTGAGACACCTGAAAGCATCCCTTACCACTACTAGGAAGGCTGCTATTCACTGGTAGGTTCTATTCCAAAGGGAACAGATTAAAATAAAAATCACAACAATATATATGTGGTTGCATTTGTCGATATTCTTCTCTCCTCACAACAGGTCTCAGAGCTGAGCCCAGAGAGCGTGTCAACAGCGGGAAAAAAAAAAAATAAACTTTACTCTTTCTATATAGAAGCACTTTGGGAGAATTCATGTTTGACACTTGCATTCTCTCACTGCAAGCCCTTGATGATGATACTGTCCACTAATGAATGACATGTCAGTGGAGGCAAAAGTAAGAATTAAATGGCTTAGTATCTAAAAAATGAAAGAGTAAGAAATAACAAAGCACTGTCTGAAGAAAAGGAAAGAGATTTAACCTGGAAGGGACTATCCAGGCAGTGAGATGATGAACTGTTGAATAAGAAACTCATGCAGGACATCCAGTAACCCAGAATAGCCTGTACCATATCTGACAGCATATGAAATGTCCCTTATATCGTACAGTAGGCAGTACACACCAGCTCTCTGCATGGCATGAGGTACAAGCCCAAGACCTACATTTTATAGACAAGTACTATTCCAAGATCTCATGAAGGCATTGAGATCTTTACAAACTGTAAGCGATGCACTCTACCTACAGCTGGGACTGGAGACAGCACAGTTCCACTGCGTGTAACCACTTCTGTCACCAGTGAGGGCGCAAAATCCTCCTTTAGCTTACATGCTCATGAATGTCCACTTACATGGTATAGACCACAAAACAGTGAGCAAATACAGCAAATACCATAGTAACAGCTGTTACCTGTTTTGTGTTTAGGCAATTCAGTTTCCTTCAGTGGCACACTCAGGTTTTGTTCTAAGATTTTTGACACATTGCTGCATTTCTTCATTAGGCTATTCAGAAAGATTTCATGAACTTGCATGAGCACTGAACCATTTGCTGCTGTCTGACCAATGTATTGAAAGTGAAACCTACATCCATGCCAAAAGATTTTATTGAAATGGGAAACACAGCAAGCAATCTACAAAATCCACTGAAATAGTACCCCATGACCCCAAACTAGGTAGCATAGAAAGCTACTTTTAAATCAATACTTAATTCGGCAGAAAAATCAATTTCCCTCTCTCTGCAATCCATAAAATTCATCAGGAAAAAATTATCCCTCACATATTAGCAGCCCTTTCACCCTACAGGTTTAGAAATTAATTACAATAGACAATTTCAAGCCCTATAACAGGTTGGGAAGACATGCTATAAGGTATTTTGTAACCTGTGAATTAAAACATGAATTAGATGTGGTGTGAACACCTACAGCTTTCCTAATTGGCCTAGCCTCTCTTTGGTAAAAGCAAACACTGCTTTTTTAGCCACAGGTCTCCATAATTTCAAGCACTATCCAGGTTTGATTCCTGGAAAATGCTTACCTCTTTGCAGATACTGTGCAGGACCCGAACAATCCTACATAACAAAACTTGTTCTGTCAGCATCCAAATAATTTCTCTTAAGGCAGCGACATCTTGCCTTTATTCTTCCACATGGGTATTCCAGCCCTGCTGTGAGATAGTTAAAGAGCTTTACTGCACTGCACTCACGGATTTCTATCGCTGCCCTTGGGTATGGATGTTCTACATTTGACTGTCTGGATAATCTCTTCATCTGAGAACTTTCCTTTACACTTCAGATAACTTGCTGTCAAATATGTTTTTTAAATATAATGGCTTACCGTTAAATATGGTTTTAAATATACTGTACAGAATAGTATTGATCTAGCCAAGATTCTGCTTTGTATTTAATAAATCTGTGCTTCTTTTCAGAATGTTTGCCTGCGTAATAGATTGAATTGCTTAGCACACACATGACAATTGCTTTGTTGCTTTCTATCTTCCATTTCTTTCCCCCAAGTAACTCTTTATCTCTTTTTTTTTTCCAGACTGTTAGACATTTCTTTCCTGAATTTGGATTGTCTACACTTTTTAAAGGCTTGAAAGTCTTTGTGGGGATATAGTCACATCTTATCAAAGAGGTCCAGCTTCTGAGACGCTGTTTTCTTCTGCTATATCCCACAGCTCAGATCTTTACACTTCTTGTACTCACAGTCCTATATTGTCTCTGACAGAGTTTCAATAAAATTGTCTTTCTACCCACAATATCAGGGTTCTCAACATTGTTGGAACTGAGTGTTACAGACCTACAGACTATCTCTGCTGAGAAACCTGAACTCCCCTGTCTGCCTTATTATACAGTAGGCCGCTGGCAAAAGGTAGCAGAACATCTCTTGTAAATTGATGCATTGCTTCTACTGTTTTTGGCCAATTAATTTATGTCATAATTCCTGAATGTTTCCTTTTTACACAGAGTCAATGGTTAGATACCAAAAAGGAGGAGCATTACTGCTACTATTGCTCCCCCGGTATTGCCTCTCTCACTACAAATCTCTTTAATGTCTGTTGCTTCACTATTTTTTGTCTTTAATCCTACATGTTATTATTTAAAGTCTTCCCTGTTCTAGGCACTTTTTTTCAGTTTTTAGCTTTAACTACATGCCAAAGTTATCACATAGTGTTAAAATGCACCACCTCAGCTTCCCACAGCACCAAGCAGAAGATGCAAAGGCTGTTTTAATGCTTCACTTTGTTATTTTGTTCTTAACCACATATAAGTTCCACTTCATTGAGCAGAGGTGCATACAATTTGAAAATAAAAAAGATGTAGCAGTAGACAGAGCTCATCATTCAGTATTTGCTGAAGGCAGTACAATGAGAACATTTGATCCCACATAGCCAAAAACCACTTCATCTTGCTTGTTTTCAGGATCTCTCCCATTTTATTTTATTAAAATAACTAATGGGAAGTTTGTGGCTGCATGCAATGACTGAACTCAGTGACATGGGAGGTAATTCACAATTCTAAACTGCTATTTTTACTTCTTTTTTCTCGTCCTTCTTTTGTTTTCTAGACTTCAACATTGTTAATCTTTTATTACCCTTCCCCCACCCATTGCTATATTTACCACTTATTATAAATTCTTTTTTGCTTCTACATTTGGACACCAGCAGACACGATCAGAGAGAAGGAATGAGGAACAGTGAATTGAGACAGCATCATAGACTGAGAGGTACTTGTATATCAGGACTCACACTGTATAGTGACACCATAAAACTCAGTGTCTCATCTTGTTTCTCATTCTTTGGTCACCTGCAGTGGGACTATTTTAGTGAGCTTGTTGCAGTTTTACTACTCTCTTCCATTATTCTTGGGGATGCTGTGTGTAGTGTATGTTGTACGTACACATTTAGTTATTCTCTAGGAAATTTACAGGTTCTATAGTTGACAGAAGAATGATTACAAAGTAACATGCACATGATGAAATGTCTTTCAGTTCACTGTCTATTTTTTTCTGAAAAAGAGGCTGTAACCCATCAAGATATATTGTCAGTGAGCAAAAAGAAACCGAGGTGTGCGAACTCACCTGACTCACTAGTGCTCTACTTAAGTTGTAAGACTAATTGTGTTAAAAATAAAAGATGTATTTGATGCAATTCTATTTCAGGCTAAGTTACAAGATTATCCTATCTATGAAAACATAAATGCTCCCTGCTTCATTGCTGTAATAATGGTTTTGTTCCTGACATGTAGCAGCATAAGCTCAGATATGTTACTCAGGAAAAATTATTAAGGAAAAAACCTCCATTCAGCTTTGCTAGCTATAATGAGTTTGTATTTTTCAAGTGGTTTTATGGTTAAATGAAAAGTTAAATAACCTTTCCGAATGTCTGGATACACCATCCATGTGCTGGGGTGTCATCCATCCTCAGCAAATAACGGTTTGGGAGGTAATCTCTGTGAATGAGAAAACAAACATACTGTGTCACTGCAACAAGTACTGCTGCAATGAAGAGGAAATGCAAATCCACTAGAAACTACACTTGATCTGTGGTAACTTTTTTGGCTTTAACATGTTTTCACTTAAATGTTATCAGCTATTTAGGCTTATGGATAAGTTCTTAAGAGTTACGCCTTCTGGGAAGTTTTTTTAACTTAATTGCAAAACATTACTGGATGTTTTGTATTAAGTAGACTACAGCTAAAAAGCTTAGCTACAGTCTAGTTTTTTATGCATCTTGGGGAATAAATGAGAAAGGAACCACTCTCAAATGCTGCAAACCCATGGTAGATACAGTGAGAGATGTTTGAAAGCCTAGAAGGAACATCCTTTGAAATCAAGGTCTCTTACTCCATTTTATTTTGCGATTCACTCCCCTTCTCATTTGTTAGATAATGTGTTGGAACTACGCCTTGGCTGTTCCCAAATACCTACATCCCATGTGAGGTTCCTAACAGTAATTCTTCTCTCACACATCCTCACACACATACTTGCACCCCATACCTCAGGAAAGCTGTCTATTGCTTACTCTGTTAATTGCTTCAGAGTCCCATTCAATCTAAATTTCCTTTAGTTTACACATACATAGAAAGAAACTGAATGTGAAGACAATCAATCCTTATTCTTTTTCTCCTAATAAAGGTCAGGTGTCTTCTACCCCCATGTTTTGGTGACTACTCCATATTATGCTTACACGGTGTTTTTCCATTTACTAAATCTAAACAACAAAAAATACAGTAAAGAAAGTTCTCCACTATTTATATTATGCAGTGAAAATGTTCCTCATAGCATTAAATGATAGCGTTGCATGGAATACACACACATTATCTGAAAGCTTATATACCTGTTATATATATAAACCTAATGCAGCCAGCCATAATAGCTTGTATAACTAGGAAACACTGTGCTTACTGAACCACAGCCATGAAACTAAAAATGAAATAATATTTCCTCCATCATAACACCAAAGTCAGTATATAATATTCTGAAAGAATAAGTACACAGTAATACCTGGGTTAATACTGGGTACCATACATTATTGCTCAATGCTATGAAAAAGCTGCATCTTCAGATTCTTTATTGAAACATATTACATAAATTGTCATGACAAAGACAAAACTGTTCAATTTTGGATTTTTCTAGCACCTCAGCTTTTATGAAATGGTGTATTTTTTTCTAATAGAAGTATAATTTATTTCCTGATTAAATTCCAATAAAGGAGTTGTTCAGTCCTGATTTTTTTTTTTTAAACACATTCAAAAGTATAAGTTCTAAGCACTGACAGGAATGCTCTCCTGTGTTCCCCCACACATCCTGGACTAGGAGATGGGGATTTGACTGTTTTGTTTATCCAACTATTTCATCACAAACCACTGAATAAATAATGCTCAGCACAACTAATGTCTACATATAATGCTAAACTCTGCATGATTCAACGTAGGGGAATTTTATTAACTGCTATAAAATTGCAAGGGTAACTGTTCTGCTGCTCTATTTTGGCAATTGTTTTTCAAACTGCCATTGTTAATTGGTAATTTGTGTGAACCATTTAAAAGTCAACTCTCCATTACTCATAGGTTGATTACATAGAGTGTGCATTAAACAGAAACAGATACAGAAAAGCTCATTGTGCTCACATACAGAATGTATCTATGAAGACCAGGCCATTGACTCTTGAGCTTGCTTCAGATTGTAGACAGGCAATGCCTGTGTCTCCACCAGCCCCTGTGTCATTCCTGATTCATGGAATGACGTATTTTCACAGGACTCACTTTCATGAAACCATAGACCAGTCTGAGAACAGATATGTTCAATCAGGGCTCTGGTCTCAAGGACTGTCCCCCAAGTGGGCCTGCATTCAGTGTCTCAGTTTTGCTATCAGCTAGCAGTACCGGTGGATATAGAACAAACAGGTGTTTTACAGAGTTCAGGTTGAAGTGTTTATGAGGAGTACGATGGATCCCAGCAGGGCTTATTCAAGATAATTAGCCTGAGTTAATTTACTATTTCCTATTTTAACAAGTGTTTAGTCATGAAAAAACAAACAAACAAACAAACAAACAAAAAAACAAAGTCGAAAGACCAGTACCTCTAGCACTAGTAGCTGCAGTTCAAGGCTGTCACCTCACACTAGCCAGCCCCCCTGCATATTGTTGCCTCATTGTTCCCAAACAGTGATGTGTCCATAAAGCCTCTCCTGCTCAAATACCGTCCCCCCACCCCAAACCCTCAAATCCTCCCGATGAAAGCCCCAGGCACCACCAGGCTCAGCAGTTACCCACAATATTCTCATCCTTCACTCCACTGCCCACCGTCTCGCACTCATCCCTCACTCCACTGCCCTCA
>WBNH01007127.1:0-80987 GCA_013401255.1 Urocolius indicus
CTGCCAAAGCGTAGAAAATTGTAATTTTTCTGGGGGAAAAAAATAAAGGCACATTGTTTCTGCGAGAAATGCAGACAGTAAAATGGCCAGAGTTTTAAATTCAAAAGCAGTGCTCGTTAGTCTTGTCCCAACAGCAGCAGCCCAGGACAATGGCATTTGTATTTCCCGTGGGAATGAATCCTAGTAAAGGATTTCCAGAAAACAGTCCAACAGTTGGTTCTCAGTTGGTTCAGACTTAAGGGGTCTACTCATTTGATTAAAGACACACAGATTTACTTCAGTTTGGATACTGGCTGCAGCTGAAGTCTTTTGTTTCTCCCTAACTTGTTTAAAGGAATCTTAACAAACAAGGAACGCAGGCAAATGTCAATTAGATGAGCAAGTAGAAGATAGATTTTGATATATAAATTGTATCAGATAGAAAAGGTTTCTGCTCCTTAGTGTCCTAAAGGTTGGGAATGTTTTTGCTGACGTCTACTGAATTTTGATACTTTTTTTTTTAGTATTAGGACTGAATTTCTGCACTAGTAGAAGAGTTCTAGTGGTAGTGACCCTCTCTAATACTTCATTTCCCTCTAAATACTAATCCTTAATGATGGCCAATAGAGTTTGCCTCATTTATTCAGTTAGCTCAATCCAAAAGTGTATAAAGTTTGAGCCTCACCCAGTGTCTGTGGAAATCAGGGAATGCCTTTCCTCCACATTATTAGCCTTTGTTTCAGATGCTGTGGGAGTATCCCTTGCTTTACAGCAATAGTCCAAAGAGAAATTCAGTTTTCCATATGAAGTGAGGCAGAGGAATTGAATTCCAGTCCCCGAGTTAGAGGGTGGATCACCACTGCAATGTATTAATCAGCACATGCCTTTTGCTTTCCATCCTTCACCCCAGAGAACAATTAAATTGTTTCCTACTCATGCCCACCAAAATTGCAGTTAGTTTGGCTCCCAGAGCCAGCAAATCATGAGCTGCATGTTCTGTTTGCAGGATGTGGCAGTTTGGAAAAACATATGCTGTGTGGCAAAATAGACAGAAAATGGGGCAGTGATGATTTTGTGAGTTGTGATGTGAAGCCTGTTAGGCAGTGCCCGGCTCTGACACGTTTGTTGTTTTGTCTTGCAAAATGCATGTGTAACAGTCTCAAGGTTTTTATGTTAAGTATAATTACAGAAGAGTTGGTTTATTAGTTTGAGAAACTTGCAAATAATCCATTTACCTCCAGTTTTATTGAACCACTTGCATCTGCATTTTTTTCCAAGAAAGCCATCCCTGCTTTAGTAGAACTTCTGAACTCTTTCTGGTTCTATTCAAGATCCATCCCAAATGTTTGTAGCTCATCAAAAAGCATTATTATGGCATATCAAAACTTGCAGTCATGGCACATAAAGGGAGTGCCCTGGCTCATATTGGCATACAGTTGGTTTTAGTTATCCATGCTGATGACTACCAGAAGCCAAGTGAGGCAAGAGTCCAAGGAAAGAGAGGGACTCAAGAATCCAAGTCCACGGGAAGGTCCCACAGCTGTGCTGCCGGCCATACAAAATGCTGGAAGTTGTTTCAGTCAGACTCATGCTTAAGGAAGAAAGTCTCATCCTAAGGTTAGGTTCTTTTGACAAGTTGAAACTCCTTTTTTTCCAGCGCTTAAACAAAGAAGGCCAACTTTTTCTTTTTGGATCAGATTGTTTTCAAGAGGATTATTGCAGTAGTGGCACCAATTTAGTTCTGAGATAACTTTTTTATCAGGCAGAAATGGTGAGAAGGACATTGACCTGCAGTTGCCACAGCACTTAAAATTCTCCAAACCCATTATTTTCTGCCTAGGAACTGTCAGACAGTTCCATAAACTGTAACGTTTTTCTTTCTCTGGTGCCAAACCTCATACCATCTTTAAATTAGTTTGCTTGTGTTTTGGGATTTGCAGACTATCTGAGTGTGCTTTCCAGAAGAATTAACTTCTGCAGGCAATATCTAGGGACATCCACTCGGACTAATTCTACCTAAAATACTTTTCATTGGAATATGTAAGCATCTTGCTTACCCTTTGGTTTTGCTCAAATATATCTCCTTGGTACTTGAGCCTTGAGTATATAACATCTTCCCGTGTTTTAACAGTGTTTCAATAACCATCAAGCCATGTTTTGGATTTAGCTGTACTAAAACATATGAATGCAGTATGAATGCAGTCTGTAGGAGAATTTGTTATCTGCCATTGTATCAACTTTTGCCATTTGCACAACTTTAATAGTAATAGTTGTTTCTGGATATGAAGTCATTAATTTTGTCAGATATTTATCAGAAGTGGTGGCTTAAAGTTTTTCTCTATTTACATAACCATAAGTTCTTTTAAAAAGAAAAATACAGTATGCACATCTATGTATCTATCATCTCAGTATCTTAGATGTTTTTAAATGATTTTCAAGCATTATCATTTGTAAAAAGGAAAACATTAAAATTGATATATAGGAAACAGACAGTAGTGTTACAGTTATTGAAAGTAATGCAATCAAATACTCTAAAAAATTGTCCTAGTATCAGCTAATTTGCATTTTATGCAGTATATCAAATTGCAGGTAGAGCTTTAATTCCAGGAGACCAGAGACATGGAAGGAGTGATCTATGCATGCCATAACAGATGTCGTTTTCCCACACAAGTGGACCTTTCAAAAGTATTTAGAGAAGGACTATGAGCAAGATCTGTTACTATATGCATGACAAGTTCAGTAAAGTTGTTATCATTTGAATCAACTCACCCTAATATTCCTTGGTACCTGGGTTGCATGCTGTGGAAACAAGGTCTAGTTTGCCACTAGAGATGTGGCAAACCCCAAGGGGGAACTGATACTAAAACGAATGTTTTCTGCTGTGGTTAAAAAAATCAAAAAGGAAAGAAAAAGAAGCAAACACATTGGTATTTTTGTATGAGAGCAAATACCTGTCATAAGTTAAATTGCTTTTGTAATGCCTTTCAGCTTATCCCTTATAATGAACAATGGATTTTTATTTATTTTCATATTTTTTTAGTTTTTTTTTTAGTTTGAGATAATACATTCTTGTGAAGTCAAATAAAGAAACATTACCCTAAGCTGGGGATTAACTGAGGTATATCAGGAAGAAGAGTTATTTATTTTTCTGCTCTATAAATAATACATAAATAATTAAACTACATAACCTGTGCTTGACATGAGAAGATGTTTGAAAAAGGTGCCGCAGGCGTAAAGTGTATGGAGCTGCTGCAGTTGTGTGTTTAACAAGATCATATATTTGACACGGTGTGAATAACAAGGAAGAGGGCACTGAAGAATTGTGCCATAGGTTGGATTGTGTACTGTTCTTAGGAAACAAAGGTGGAGACAGAAATATGCAAGTGCTGAACTCTGTATCCTGAAGAGTAGAAAAAATCAGGTTGCTTTTGCTGGACAATCACTATTGCTGCAGTGGATGTCTCTGGCATGGTCCTTTCTAAAGAGTCTGAAGTATCGCTCTATAGAATATATATGTTATTAAACTAGTATTTGATATGTTTAATATAAAATTTAAACCAATCTTCACCAAGGCACAGGCCTAATATTGTTTATAACTGTTTTGGGAGTTGTGATTCAAATCCAGACTCACCATGAATGTATCTGGAACAGCTTTCCCAATGAAGAGTGTTCGTTATCTATGCTAGCTGCGCTGAGAGCCCACTGCGATGTTGTCAACATTTTGTGTTAGGGTTCAAGTCTGATGAATCTGGAAGTTGAAATGAAAGCCATAGACCATAATGTCACAAATGTGTCAAGTCACCACAAATTGGCTTGGCTGCCAAAAGAAATATTCACTCTACAACTACTTTACATCGGCAGCTTAAGCCTTCGTGGCACTTTGGCCTTATCTTTTTTATTGGGGTGTGTCGGTGGTAGGAAAGCAAAACTGTAAAGAAGGACACTATACCCTTTATCTTATTGCCAGTATCTGTGGAAAATTAAAACTGGCAGTCATGTAAATTGTCATCTAACAATAGGTTTCAGTTGATAGTCAGTCTAAGAATGCAAACATCTGAGAACAGAATCCTTGGGCTTCTACTCCCCTTACACTTTACTGAAACATCCCACACGTCTCTAAATGCTTTGTGACAGGAGCATCTTGGGTACTTCTTGAGGAATTATATGGGCATCTGAAAAATATTTTCTAACTGTTGTTCTCACCTATCCCAAACTCAAGCATTTGATAACAACAGTAGACATACAGGCAAGATTCACTGCATGGCCTTCAGAAGCGAGATCCTGAAGCATCACTATTGTTAATTAAAAGAAAAAAAAAAGATCTCAACCTCAAGATGGCCTGATTTAATCTTTGTGCAGTCCCCAGTCCTGTGCAGGATTCAGAATCACTCTCCAACCTCGTTACATGCAGATGGGATACCTTCCCCAAGGAAGCCAAGAGGAGTGCTCAGGCCTCATATTTCAAGGTTTCATGTTACACAGTTTCACACTCTGCTTGTAAGAAAACTCACCTAACATAGCTGTTGCTTTATCAGGGATGGACTGCTAAGTGGCTAAGGGCAGGGAAAGGAGACTTACTCTTTCATTAACATCAGGAAGCCCAGCACATATTCTTCCATTGCTTGATACCATCAAATGGGACTGTAATACCTTTCTCCCATTCCGATCCTGCATCTATCAGAACAGCTTCCTCTTCACAAGCCTTTCAGTCCCAAACCTTATAAATATAGATGGTCCATTTCCCTTGCAGCAGTTGACCTGTTGAAGGGCATAATATTATTGAATACAAAATAGGCAGAGCCTAGATAGTTTTGGTAATGAAAACAGCCATCTTAATAAAATGTGTGTGTTATGTTTGTTAAAGCATAATATTCAGACCAGCATAGACCTGTTAGCAGGAAGATGACTTTGGAAAGACACCGCATTTAAACATCTTTAATGAATACCAGCTTTGAATTGGAAAGTTAACAAAAATGTATTAAAACAAAAACTGACTGAACTTTAAGCAGTGTAGTTAAAAGTCTGCTCAAGCATAAACATTCTTTAATTGATTTTATGCCTTGTGGTGGAAATTATAGCTTAGTTTCAAATTATTGTATAAAGGCTAAATAAGTTTGAACCCTTCAATTTAGTGTTTACATTAAATAATTTCCAACTAAACCACTAATCATCAATATTGTTTAGACAACTGAAAATCTGAGTTCTGTAAGAACTACCACCAAAACCATATTTTGATATGTTTTTAGTTTCTCTTCCTTTCTTTTTTTTTTTTTTGTTGATGGATTTCACCTGGCCCCATTATTCTGGTTAGTCAGGTTCTCCAACATTTTTTAGATGTGATTTGTTATGGGACATTAAATATTTGCATAGGAGACTGCTTACAGTACAGTCATCAGAATGAGCTGCTGTACTAGCGTTCTTCTGTAGGAAGTAGCCACCACCACTATTCTATCCAATTGTTGTTTGACAGTTGGCTAAATATCTGATAATTTGAGTATCCATAGTGTGTTTCTGCCCTGTGGGCTTCTAGCTTGGATGGACCTTTTGCTAAGGCATCTGCCTTTCACAATGTCTATAGAAAGATCTGGGTTCTTGCTTCACTGCTGTGGCAGAGACCCATGATCCTCAGCTGATAACACTTTGTGAAATAACAAGTCAGATGATGAATTTTCACTGGGTAGGGAAGAGAATTTGGGATGAAGAGTGGGAGGTAGAAGCATTTGTGTTGAGATGCACTGAATTTCCTATGCTGTGCACTGAATTTCCTATGCTGTGGTGATGTTAATGTATTTTGTTCTGGAGAACGGGATGAGATTAGCAACTTCTCAATGGGTGAAAGATTGTGGGTATTTTCCTTGCTTTGTGGGAGGAATATTTAACTAGAAAATGTCATCTGGATTGCGGATCAGAGTGGAAAATATTAGACCTGATTGTAAAATCTTGGTGTAGCAACCCTGCTAAAGGTGCTGGGAACTGATATTAGTAATCCAGGAACATACTGCTGTGATCTGGCACAGTGGAATAGTTGAAGAGCCATGTCCTGCAATGGAGAAGCTGGAATCTGTTGCTGTCCATGGAGGATGTCTGAGATAAGCACCAAAAAACTAGAACTTAGATCAGTGGAGAGACTTCTGTAGCACAAGCAGGGGCCTTGACTGAAGGATCTGGTAAAATAAGAAGTGCTGAAGTGTAAGGAAATGGAAGTATTAAAGAATAATAGAGTTGTTTAGGTTGGAAAATGCCTTTAAGATCAAGTCCAACCATTAACCCAGCACTGCCATATCCACAACTAAACCATGTCACTCAGCAACACAACTACATGTCTTTTGGATACCTCCAGGGATGGTGACTCAACTGCTTCCCTGAGCAGCCTGTTCTGATGCTTGCTAAGACTTTTGGTGAAGAAATTTTTCTTGCTGTCTAATGTAAACATCCCCTGGCACAACCTGAGGCCATTTGCTCTTGTCCTTTCACTTGAGACCAACCCTCAGCTCACTACAACCTCTTTTCAGGTACTTGTAGAGAGTGATCAAGTCTCCTCTCAGCCTCTTCTTCTTCAGACTAAACATCCCCAGTTCCTGCAGCCACTCCTAAAAAGGCTTGTTCTCCAGACTCTTTATCAGATTCGTTGCTTGTCTCTGGACATGCTTCAGCACATCAATGTCCTTCTTGTTTTGAGGGACCAGAACTGAACACAGTATTTCAGGAGTGGCCTCACCAGCACCAAGTACAGGGGCATAATCGCTTCCCTGGTCCTGCTGGCCACATTATTTCTGATACAAGCCAGTAAAGGCATCTGTTGAAACATGAGTGCAGACTAAGAATGAAGGTAAAAGCAAAAGAGTAAGAACTCTTGACAGCATTCATATGGGTAAAGCCAACCAGTGCAGTTATTGACCTATTTATCTGGTCAGGAAATCATGAGCAGTGGCATGAAAGTATTTTCAAGTCAGTTAATCAGGAAAATACAGGGGACTAAGGTAATATAACTCTGGTTGCAGTGAATTGAAACAATCTGTGGCGTTTTTGTGCATCTTTTTTATGTATAGTAAAAATCACATTGTGTTCATAGGTAATCTATACAGCAGACAAAAAAGACTGTCTTTATACCATTGGTTATTTGCAAAAAATTTCCACAGCTCTAGGTTTGGCACTGAAGTTAGAGAGGATAACATTTACAAAACAAGACTGAGATGATGATCCAGAGGGCTCTAGCATTGCCAGAGAGTTTTATTAGTTTGTATGCAATATTAGTGAAATTATTAGTGTTCTCTTTTAATGTATTTTTTTCTTTAGGTACTCTAATGGACTTTTTATAGGCATTAATGAACAAGGATGAGGTTAACAATGCACACTTTACCCTTGTGAGCAGCCCCATTGACTAGAGTGGGAATAGCATTATTTTTTTAAATGCTATTCATAGTATACAATGCAGAACTAGTCCCTAATGGGGGTAATATCTTTATTAAATCTTTCATCATCTCTGTGTAGACTGATTTATTCCAGGAAAAATAATTAAATTCATTTAATTATTCTGCTGTCTATAAAAGACAAGAAGGAATTTGCACAAAAACACAGTTTAATCCATAAACTGATGGTTGTGCTTAAGACAAACAGCCTAACAAAAACTCCAATATTTGGTAAGACTTTTTTATTGTATTGTTATAATGTATTATTTAGAAAAAAAAATTGTAAGACCTGAAGAATAAATGAGTCAGTACTGGATTTTAATTTTTTTAGCTTGTTCCATGATAATAATAAAGTGAGTAGACATTTCACAGGCAATCAAGTCTGGCCAAATGAAGCTCCAGGTGTTTTTGTAAATCTATTGGAGTTTGCAAAAGCAAAGCTCTCTTTTAGACCTCTTATGTACAGAGGAAGATGCATAAGAAGTTGTTTATTAAGCTGCAGCAGTTAGACAAAAAATCTGAAGACACCACTGATTGGTAAAACTAGAACATATTTCCTGATTGGGAAACAAAAGTATACAGTTTATTTCTGAACTCTGGGTCCAACACTGGGAATGCTTGTGGACATGAGCCTTCACACCTACACTTACAAACTACCTCAAAAATGACTGGCTTGACTTTAAGCTTAGTATTTTCATGGTCAAAGTAATTAAAAGTACCATTTGGGGACTTTCCTGTAAACACACTGTATAACAGCTGAGTGTAGGAAATGCTTTAAAGCAAACATGCTGAGAAACTCATTACAGAAATTCAAATATATCTCCTTTGAGACATGTAAATTTAATAGCAATGGGTATAATTTTATAAACATATTTCAAACTTAAGATTTCTAATTAGATAGCTCATTGATCCATAGGCATTGAAGTCTAACCAAACAGGAATTTGCAATTACAATTTTGGTTAATCATTTCAGTTCCCAATGAAAAGGCTCCACAAATGCCTGGAGGCTTGGCGCTGGTAAGGAACACCATGGGATCAGCTTGGTAGCTAGAAAAGCTGTGTTTGTAGCTTGGGGCAACTGCTGCACATGGGCTGCCCTTCTGTAAAATACTCCAAAGGCAGGGTATGCTTGTTTCCCATGTAATTGGGCAGTAATTTTGACAGTGTGCTTGGGGTTGGTTTCAGCAAGTCTGTCTCACAGCAAAAGCAAAAGTGGCTTGTCTTCTTTATGTTTCCTGCTTAAGGGCAGCTGATTTGGGTTAGTTGCTCCATGAAAAAAAAAGAAAAAAGGCCCTCAAGTTATTTTAAGCAATGAAGGAAAATCCTTCAGTAAGGCACTCAGGGACTGGCAGAAGTCCAGGTGCACTTGTGCAATGATGTGCTTCAGTGCTGGGCCAGGTATAAAACAGCTTATCATACTCTTGACCAGAGAGTTAATTCTACAGTTGCCACCAAAGTGTTAGGTCACAGTCCTGCAGCAAATCAGCTTTCAGAGATAAGCATGTTTATTAGGCCAGGTTCTGGGCAGGCATGTTATCTAGGCAGGGAAAGTAGAGCACTAGCACATAAACAGCTTGTGCTGCTTCTTGATTTTATCCTTTATACCTCTTGAAATACCAGCAGTGTTGTGGTTTAACAGAGCTGACTTAAGTCAGATCTCATTAACAACTCCTCTGAAATTTCTTAAGGAAAGAAGACACGTAAAAACAATGACATTTTATGATGTTTGGGCCCAAGTAATATAGTGCTTCTGATAGATGTACGTTGACACAATTTCTCATACTCTTCTCAGCCCATGGTAGCAATCTTGATTTTTAAAGGACTACCCACAGCTTGCTCCTATAGTCTTCATACAGCAGCACAAACTTCTGATGTAGCAGGCTGTTACTTGTGTCTGTGCAGCAGCCTGTGTAGGCACCTATTACAAGCCAAACATGACACAAACATGAGAACAATCCTTTTGAGTTAAATGAAACTATCAACATCCATACAGTTATTTAAGTGTGTAAATGTCATGGTCTTGGCCCCTAGAGACTGTGTATTACTGTTCAGGGTGAATTTCTGTCAGTGTTGGGCGTTTTTTCAGTGGTTTATTTTCCAAAGCTATCCATGATGAAAGCACAAATACACGTCTAAACATTGGTACTCCATTTATCAGTTGTGGTCTGTATCACTGTCTTTCCTTTTGTTTTCCTCTAAATGCAGGAGAGTTTAATTAAATGTTTTGGGGATTGATGTTTATGCTGCACTGTAAGACAAGACCAAAGGTATCCATCAGAGGACTTTCTGCATCTTTCACTGGTTACACTTCACTGAACAAACCCATTGACCATTCTCTTCAAGAGGATATCACATAGGAACACCTTGCACACAAAAGTAAGCTCCAGAGAAATCCTGTTTGGTTTGGGGAAAAAAATATTTATTTTGTATCCCCTTCACTACTTTCTTCACAGTTTTATTGTGTCACCTTTAGGATCAGTGATTCCCTTGGCCTTTAGAGTGCTGAATTTCACTCCATATGAGCAGATCTGGGTCACGCAAAAGAGAAATTTAACTCAGAAATAACATAAGATGCTCTCAGAGTCCAGACTGCACAGCCAAAGTGCCAACCTGCAACAAATAGGGAGAGTGGAGTCATGCAGTGATTTCATGTTTCAGTATTGCTCTACTTTGCAGACACTACACTAAACCCAAGCCTGCAGCTTGAAAAGGTGACCATTGAAACCCTAGCTGTGTAAGTTCAGTATGAACATATCCCATCAGAGTTGATGTGCAGCAGGGGACTGATACAGCAAATACTTACCATCAGTGAGATTTAAAAGCCTTTCTTTTACATTATTAGACAACTTTCTAATATAAGGAACTGAAGAAAGTGAGAGAATGTATATTTGATATTTTTTAAATATCCTTGCAAAAAGGAGCAAAAAATTGTAAGAAAAGTTTACTTTCAGGTAACTGGAAACGTTCAATTATACATGTTTCTTGGGATCAGCATTGCCCTTTTTCTCTTTGTCTCTGAAAGTGTATGAGCAGAATTTTCCACTTTTTTTCCTTTTAACTGAACATGATTGTTCCATTCCACAATACAATGGAAACGAAAGTACTTTTCTAGATGTGGGTTTTTCCGTATCTGTGGACCTTTGTCTAATATGTGCCCTTAATATGGGACAATAAGAAGTCAGGCAAGACAAATTTCAGCTAAAGGTTTTGATCTCAAAGGTGTATCCCTGCTTTTCAAGTGTACATTGCTACTGAAATCAGTGAAGATGCTTTGCATTGTTCGTTCTAGACATAAGCAGCAGGTAACAAAAATGCAGCTTGGAATTTGGATGTTCTACCTTAAATAGTCCTAAAATGTATATGATGTCTTTGGGGTTTTTTTTAGTTAAAGACTAGATCATGCCTCTTGCAGAGAGCTCAGAAGTGAGGCCACCAGAGACAGCCTATAAGAAACCCCCTTGCAGTCCCCTCAGTGTGTGACTACATTGAAAAATGGCTGGTACAACTAACACTGTCACCTATTTCACAGAATCACAGAATGGTAGGGTTGGAAGGGACTTCTAGAGATCATCTAGTCCAACCCCTCTGCTAAAGCAGGTCCACCCAGATTAGGTCACACAGGAAGATATCCAGGCAGATTTTGAAAACCTCCAGAGAAGGAGACTCCACAAGCCCCCTGGGCAGCTTGTTCGAGTGCTCCCTCATCCTTACAGTACAGAAGCTTTTCCTTAAGTTTAAGTGGAACTTTCGCTATCTCTTTGTGTTGTTTGCTAGTCCTCCCTCTTCTTCTGTCCAGCTTCCACCATGTGAAGGGAGAGCAGCACGTAATGTTTTCACTGCTGTAGCAGAAGATACTGAGATTGGTTTATGTGTTGCAACATCTCCATCAACCTGTTACTCTAAGAGCTTCCAAGAAAATTAATTGGAAGGCCTGAGTGCTAAATCTCTCCAAAACTGAGTTTACATCTAAACTTAGAGATCTAAATATAATGGCACTATGAGCTTTGGTTTATAAATACAGGTAGACCTAAAAAAAGCCCAATATAGAGCCAGTGGTTATCGGTTTGTCTTTGGATTCTTCTGTTTCTGGATGTTTGGTTGCAACATTTGTTTCATAGCTTATGTGGTGTTTCAGTGAGTTATAAATTAGTATGTCCTTATGTCAAGTAATTGATTTGTGAAGTCTGCACAGGATGAAGTGTGAAGAGAAGATTTCTTGATGTATTTACCAAGTCCTATTTCTTTGTCTGTTTAAGAGATCTCTTTGATTTCATTCTATCAGTCTGAAGTTCAGTAATATCTTTGGAACTGAGAAGTTTATTCACATTCATCCAAAAGTTGTAGTTAGTACAAGAAGTAGGAGGGGAAATCCCTTGGCTTGTGTTACAGGGGTCAGACTGAATGACCTCAGTGATACTTTCTCACCTTATAGGCTATGAGCTGGATTCACACATTTTGAAGGATCATGTTTGTTCCCCTTGACACAAAAAGATATACTGTAGTCTCCTCTTAAAAAGTAAAACAAAACTCAGCATAGACAATGGCAAGGAATTATGACTAGCCTTCTAACAGCATATCACACTTGCTTTTTTCTTACTATTTTAATGAGATGTATAGCTAATCTTACCTAAGCTTAAATGAAAAACACCTCTGTAGAGGCTGATTGTTGGTTGGTGTTTTTTTTTAATCTGGAAACTGTGGGTTTTTTGCATCTTCTGACTTCCATAATTTTGAAGAAATGGATTAGAACCTCAGTGGAAATGAGTTTGTGAAGAGGAGTATGGCCTTGTCCCTCAGAACTGTTTGTAGTTTCACGAGGTCTGCAATGTCTTATGAAATGAGCAAGCCCCACGGTTGTTTTTCTGTTACTGGCATCTGATACCTTCACAGCATTGTAAGACAATGTAGCAGGTCTCTGTAGACACCAAAGTAAAATCTCTTTTCATGCTTTCCAAAGCAGAGCTTGTGTGTCCTCTTTTGTGGGCTTTTTAAAAGATTTATTGGAATTACACTATGGTATAGGTGATGCAGGAGGAAAACCAAAGTATTTCAGTTTGGCTTTTTACTCCTTGTTATTCTTGCTGTTTGGTTTTGTCATAGCTGAACAGTACCTAAGATTCAAAGCCAGTCATTTTTCATCAGCATCGTTACTGTATAGTCCTGACTTCTTTTTGCTTTCTCCTGAGATGAGCTATCAAAACACCTATTTTCCACATTTTTGTGCTGCCAATCAAAAGGAGACTTGTACTTTAAAACTCACCTACAGTCTTTCCTGACAAATACTTAGATTGAATTTGCTCACTCTGGGATGGTGCAACAATTGTTAGAGAAATCTAGAAATGACACTTTATGCCACACTATCACGTGCTTACTTTGGTGGGTCTAAAGCTGCCTCCACTGTGACCACTCTGGAAGACTTGTTCACAATGGTGATGGGTGTCCATACTGAAATATAAGCTATGGCCACTCACCCAGGGAATCATTCTTTCATATGTGTTACTTATAAGCACAAATCTGAAGGTGACATAATACCTAGATACCAAGTATGTTTGTTAACATAGTTGCATGTCAAGCACTCTAACAGCCCTTGCTGTCCCATGAACAGCACTGTTGATAACTTTTGCTGAGGTGTCTCTGGCACATGCCTCAGGGTGTGTAATAATATGTAACCTATCTGAGGATTTCTACTGTGCTACTTCTTGGAGTGCAGATGAATAAATCCTACTGCTTCTCATTCTTCCCAGTGCCAAGAAGTGTAAGAAGCATTGCAGGTTCAAAAGCTGTAGTGAGAAATGTATGAATTAAAAAGCCACAAGATGATCTATAACAAAAATACACTGCTTGTGCCTGATCATATACTGTGGGAGCTACACTGCTTCTGTGCCGTGATCTTACACCACTTGGATGGTTTTGGCCAGAACAACATTGGTCACTTATGGGGACAGCAAACTAGGTTGGGTAGACTGCTGAGATGTTCCATAAACATCTTCTTTTGTTCTTACTTGCCCTTGTTCTTCATTGTCTTCACACACGCTCTGTTTCATAGAAATCCTTGACCATGTGCAAAACAACTGAGCAGCCTTACAGTCAAAAGGCGAGGTAGGAACATGGGCAGAAGGCAGACTATAGATTAAAGACTCCGTTACACCATAAAGCCGAGGACTGGGAGCAGGCAGTCTGGCCTGTCCAAGGGCAGGAGCCAGGAGCTGGCACTAAAGCCTGCAGCTAGATGACCACAGGCAAGTGATGAGTTTCCCTTTCAAATCTGATAGGAAGGACAAGCCACCGAATCAGGCTCTCAAGCTGGATGACAGACTGCAAATCCCAACAGAAGGCCAATTGCAGCGAAAGGTACGGTCTGATGGTGGCATTAGCTGGGAAAGATAGTGGCATTACTAACCCTGCCTAAGCTCAAGGCTTGGTCTGGCACATGCCATGCATTCACATGACCTAAAGCTGGAAGGTTTTTCTCAGTGACTGACTCTCTAAGGAATCTACTTTGTTTTTCCATCCTTGAAAGAGGACTGTGATGACTTTTAAGATCTTACCTCTTCCTGCTCCCAGGTTCTTAATGTCCAGGGAAAAAATATTTGTGATCACTCTGGAGTTTGTTTTTATTGCCTTCATGTTTTCCAAATATGTTTCTGTGTAAGTTTCTTGAGTCGGTGTTTTCACGGGCATCTATTTTTTTCCTTTAGTTGTATAGTGGACTTTTCAATGTCAGGGAGAGAGAGCATATTATTTTCCATCAGTCTGCCCACATTACTGTTACTAGAAAGCTGAGCGTATGCATGCATCTTTCTTGTTAATGCCTCTTTTCCCAGAAAGTAATTTAGAAACCTCTATCTTGATTGCCACAGCTTTTTGGCATCAAACTGTCAGGTCTTATCCAGCTACAGTTGCTGACCATCATGAATTGAAATGTCAGCAGAAACTAGAACTTTTAATTTGTAGTGATTATAAAAGTTAAAACACACTGTTTGGGTTTTTGGGTTCCATCATAGTACTGAATTTACACTAATTACATTGTTCTGAGCTGACTTTTAAAACTTAATAAATTTTATTTGTGACTTGCTAGGGAGAAATGTCTGTAGTTATTATGATTACTTTTCTTACATTTCATTTTGAAATTACTCGTCAGCAGCACAGAGTGCTCCTACACATGGTCCACTAATCAAGTTGTCTGATTAGGTGAAATTCTAGACTTTCAGCAAAGTTTCCTCATGCCAAATTGCAGTAATAATTGTTCCACCTCTTCTGCTCAAGGGAATCTCTCAAATGCTTCAGATATAATTTCGTTTCTAAATTGACTGTATAATTAAATAATATGGTATAACCAACAGTCATCTTTCTCCATAGTTAAATGTAAATATTTCCAGTTACCAACAGGAGCCATAATATCCCTAATCAGCTATGGCTAATTATATATTACATCTAAAGAATGTTAACATTAAGGTTATGAAGTCAAGCACTTAGAAGTTGGATGATGTCAGCATTAATGTTGCTCAGGCAACTACAATTTTCCTGCCATATGTTTCCATGCTGCATTCATGTTAAACTTTTTAATTACACAACCACTGTTCTTTTTTTTTCTCCTAAGTCCACTACTTCATTCAGTAAACTGGTAGTAATTACAGAGTTATTTTTATCGTCCTCATTAAGAGCTTGGCTCCAAGCCTTGTTCAACTCTAATTATCCAAGCTTTGCACAGCATACATTTTCATTCCTTTTCCTCTCTGTGTTTCTATGATGCTTTTACCACATCTAAGTACTATATCCAAGAGGGATGTGAGATGTTAAGTTGCCTAACTGTCTTTTTAGAGGGAGATGGAGTTTAAGGAATCCAGACTCTCATGACAGGAACGCAGGCTACTGAAGGCATGCTGTGGGTTGTGCAAAGACAAGACAATGAGTAGTAGAGACCCACATCCCGATGGCAGAGTTCTCTAGAACATGTCTACTGCAGGGCCATGAGAAAACTCATTCTCAAACACCTTTGTACAATCAGGTCTTAACACTAATGTGGATATATGATTGATAAACTACTGTGTTTCATACAAATCTGTCCAAAAAATGCTCATCAATCACAAAAGCTTTGGAACTGATTTTTCAGAAATAAAAGCATTTCACCATCATGATATTCCAAGTACTCCATTGTACTTCAGGTATTTTAATGACAAATGTCAAACTCCGCTGTAAAAGTGCCGAGCTTCCCACCTGTAACATCCTAGGCAGTTACCTTGAAAATTCTCCTGTGGAAAGCCAGGCAAAACTTGATGTTCAAGTAGCTTGCTCAGCATCACAGGTATTAGATCTGAAAGCTGGGGAATAGGCCTCCAAGGCTGCACACAAATTCTTTGACAATCAGGTAATCTTTATTCCTTTCAGTCTTCCTACACGCTGTATATCATATCCATCTTTTGTAAAAACAAGTTGAAAACAGAAAAATTCTCTTCGCTGGCCAAACCTGGAATCATGCTCATTGCAGCCCCATCTTGTATACAAAAGGAGATATAGGATATTGAAGGAAAAAGAATAACGGTTTTTGGCTTCATAATGAAAAATTACTTCTTTTGCTTTAAAAGCCCACCAGCATCTCCTGAGCTAGATCAAGTGATACCACTGTGTATGTTTTACCTTTTCATAGTAAGAATAACTTCTGAAACGGGAGAACCAGGATCCAGTCTCTTCCTTAACTTTCTTAAAAATAAGCATCAGTCATGACAGTCTTGAACCTGCACTACTTCAATGTTTGTGAGTTTGTGTTTGGAGTATTATTGCCCAGCTCACTCACCAAATTTGGCTATAAAATTTTATTTCTTTATAGAGCCCTAAAAACAGATTCTACTATGTAGAGCAATATTAACGGAAGTGGAATGACTGAAGTTAGTGATTTAATTTACAGGTTGTAATAAGTAGTAACCTATGTAGAGTTTTTATTAATGTTTTGAATTTTTATTTTAAAGGCTTTTCTTGTTCATTGGTAAAGTAGCTAAGACAGTAAAAACTGCCTTGTGTTCTGCTGAATAATGACATTGCTGAGCACTCCACTGTGTCCTGTTCTGCTTGATCCTTTTTTCAATTTTTAACAGATTATTCCAAATAAGGGAAATTTCTCTCAGAACCTATGAACAAAACTAAAATTCAAAGTTGTTTAAAGCTAGTGCTAGATCCAATGACTCAGATGATGCCTTATATCTTATGTTTTTAATATGACTGAGGTAGTTATTTTTCTTAACCCTAGAACCTAAGAACTTGCATTTTTTGACAACAGGAGTGACAATGTTTGCACTATTGTTAAACATATATTGAATCAGTCATGAAACTGGCTCATCTGGCAGTCAGCATTACAAAAGTTTTCTACCTGATTCTGTATGTATTTAAATCACTTAATAGATTATAAGAATGTATACTTGGAGAAGAGCAAATGATTGAAGCCCATATTCCAACCTGAGACCAATGCCTGAAAAGATTATCAATCTGAATCTTTGTGACTTAATCTGTTTATTCCATTATTTTGTACTCTGACAAAGCTATCTAGGTACGTGACACATATGCATTCAATGTACAAGCAAAAAACATGTTAGATATTGTTTAAAATTATAACAGGTAGGCACGTTAACACACTCTAAACTCAAATAATTGTTTCTGTATCTTTATATTGCCTGATGAGAGATTGGAACCAAAATTATTCTTTCTGACAGCCATTTCAGCTGAAGGTGAGTATATTGTTTAGCTTCAGAATAGTCTAATTCACAACTGAATTTCTGCAGTGACTTACAGTCCGCTGGTGTCTGATGTGCAGACTGGATGCAATCAGGTTAGTTTTGGTATGTATTGCAGCAGTGTAAACTAGGAGCCAGGCATTTCCATTTCAGTGGGTTACTCGGCATTCACAGAATTGTAACTAACAAACCATTAGCCCACTGTCTGTTTTCAAAACTGAAGCTGGGGCTAGTCCAGGTCTCATAGAAATGATTTAGGATTTTTGCCACAGGTTTTGGGCAAGCGTCCCACTTTGAGCTCGGAGTACATAAGAACTGTTTGACAATTTGTGAGCCCTTTTTAACCTTCCAGTTCTTAAATATTTAGGCACTTCCATCAGCAGAATAATTTCCACAAAGTCTAATTTCTTGTTCTATAACTGCGTGATAATTACTGCATTACAATTTTTGGTGAGCTACCCTGACTCTGAGCTGGCTGTTTCAGGACATGGGGTGTTAGACTAGCAATACTCTCTATTATGTTCCCAACTGAATGTTTTCCTGTTTAGGGTTAGCCATAAAAGAGTATTTATTTTTTCAGGTCATACCACATGTTCCCAATCCTTTGTCTGCACAGCTGTAAGAGAAGATAACTTAAAGGGAAAGTATAGTCTTTCAAACAAGAAAAAAAAATCGTCTTCCAAGACAGCCATTTCACTTCCTTTGTGATTCAACAGCATCTATAGCTTCATAAGATGCCTATAGATATTTCAGATGCCTGGGCATGTGACATGAAAATTAATTATGTTGCATATATTAGGTTTTGGGGTAGCAATACCTGTAGGTCTGCTCTGTGTGAGTGAACAAGCAACATAATTTATTGACAGCTTGGAAAACCACTTTGGTGTTACTAATTGTCATTGGCTTTTTCACATGCTGTAAGACTGCAGGCAACCGTAAGAAGAGAACAAGACTTTCACATAGAAGGCAGCTGTAGAGAACTCTTATGAACTGTAAATAATATGTTATAAAGTATAGTTTGTCATAAAAATAATTCCATTTCACTACAAATACATAACTTTTCAGAAAGTGAAGAGTATGGGGTTCAATAGCAGGTGTTCTTCAAATAAGGTCTACAGGTATGAAATAAAACTGATTTAAACACATTCCTATCAAAAAACTGAACTTCAGAAGGTGAATGTTACTAAAGGCAAGCCAATAGTGTTTTGGTGGAATGAGGTGAAACCACTGATAATTTGTGATCAAAATAGCTGCTCTCATATGTGAATGGAGAAAAGACTGCATCCCAGGGGCAAGCTAGTCTGGAAAAGTCACTTCAATCCAGATGGTCCTTTAATCATCAAAATGATCCCAGTAATAATGGGACTCCACCAGTGATCCAGTAATAATGGGACTCCACCTGGCAAGCAGCAAGGTAAAAGGATCAGACCTACATTTTGAAAGGATAGCCTAAGACTTTCTCAATTCTTTGTGTTTGTTTGTTTATTCTGTGAAGTGAGAGAAATTAGGTTAACGTATCATCCTAGATAAGGAGCATTTGATGGGAGATTTTCACTTGCAATTGTTTAGGTGTTTAAGCGACACTATTTTATATGTATCTGGATACATAAAGACCAAGACCATCAAGAATATTTTACATTTAAAACTGATTTTTTTAGACAAAGGAAGTAGCTCAAGGAATTTAATGGCCTTGATTAGTTTCATTTTGAAGTTATGGATCTCATTGTCTCTTTCTTTCTTTGATTCTTGCTTTTTCAGCTCCTAAGTAGTTTCTTAGCTCTGGGAATAGTTCACTACAGTGAACAGAACATGTTAAATGAACTATTATACAGAAATGTTCTGCACCAGCAAAGGAGATTGTGGCTATCAAAAATCAATATATCGGTCCAACAATTTCTGTTTCCAGAAAAATTTGACTCTTGCAATGGTTTTACTTCAGATTTCAACAAGTATTATATAGAGCTTAAATTATTTACATTTAATTTTTTTAAAAGTTCTATAATCAACCCATAAAACAGAATATTTTTTAGTAATAGTTATTCATTTAATATAGAAATATGTATTCCTACATTCATGTATTAATTTTATACATACATCATTAACTGCTATATTAAATATCTGATATAAATTCTCAAGAAGGAAAACAGTTGTATTGTCTTGTCTAAATAACATCTATTCAGAATTTTCTTTACTCATAGCCCCAAAGCTTGTAGACATGTTTATTACAATATCTTTCCTTTCTGGGTAACTGTGAAGATTTGGAAAAGCACCATTTTTGCTCAGTAGGAAAACTCCTTTGTATTGTCAGTTCTCTGCCTTCTTGATTTTCTGGGGCATTTAAAACAACATGGCATACATTTGTGCCTCTCTTCTCTCCCTTTTCTCCCCATAACACAACTGAATCATATAGTTCAGAACCATAATTTTATTCTTTCTAGACCAAGAGACAGAGGGCTGGACGTTCCTAAGGAAGCTACCATCTACATGAAGTCCCTTTCAGGCCAGTGGCTTTAGCAGTCCCCAGCTGGTACTCAGGGATCTTTAGACTGATTCACTTGCTAATGATGCTCTCCTCTCATTATTATTTCCACAGTTTTGATACAATGGTTGCCATTTCTTCACATGGTACACTGTCTTGGATACTCATCCTTTTCGAAAAGATAAATCTCTCTGAAATATTAGTTTTATTCCAGACAGCAGTGGTGTAATAAAGTGAAAGTAATTTGACTTGATTAGATGATGAGCTTCAGAGTAGTTTTTGTTCATTCCAGGACTCAGTTCATATCAAGTATTTTACCTCATGCCTTCTTGTGGCTTCTGAGACAGTAACTGTGAAGTAGGACTGGTTTTTCTGGTTACTTTTTGGGTGCCGTGTATGGTGGTATCAAGAAAGCGATCTTCTGGTAGCACAACTGCTGAGATGGAGAGATGCTACCATAGAGCTGTGCTGTTTTCTGAAGAGGTATGTGAAGCAGCATCACTTCTACTGAGAAGGCAGTATCTTGGGCAAAGCCCACTGTCTTTGAATCCTTGTGTTTATCCCAGCAGATAGGAACATGGCTCCATCCAATTCTCTGAGCCTCACAGCAGCAAACCTGATACAATCTTTTCATTGAAACAGATAGACTTTGCTGATGACTATTTTTGCAGGGCTGTCAAAAAAACCACTTTAAGGAATGTGTTGATTCAGATAAACATTGCATGTAAATATTTGCTGATATTTTCCGGTCAGTGAAATATCTTGTCATTATATTAATTTTCTGTACTATTTAAGGTCTAAAAGATCTAAGTGTATCTAGTTGTATACTTATGTTTTTACCTTTCTATATAGAGTGAATGTTGTTACGGCATAATTACATGAGGGCAGTGCTGTGAGCTAAGCTAGAGTGTGGATTTCAAACACACCATCTATTTAGTGTTCTCCTTTGGTAAATACCTGCAACTCTTTCCTCCCATACTTTCCACCTGGAGCAGGCACTGCATGCATCAGGCATATCCCACCGGGGGTCTCAGCAGGTGTTCTTGAGCACATCAGTTTTGTACTTAGGAGAGCACAATATTCTATTACTTTTATTTCACCCCCTGTAAGAACAGGATTTATGACTTAAGAATTTTAAAACTTATGTGACAGACAGTACTCTTACAAAATGCTCTGAGGGAAGTGAGAGGTGATACTGTATCTGTTACAAACCAGCAGTGCCTGGGGCTTCCAGACATCCCTTCCTGACTTTACATTCATGATTGCTCATGAGGTACCCTGTTCAGTGCTGGGGCTGAGATCTTGTTCTTTATGATGTCTCACAGGTTTGTTGAGGGAAGTGAAGTACCAGGTACTATGACCTTGGTGTTGTAAAACCTTTTGACTTCTCAGAATAATTCTGTGCCTATTAATTTAACTTATGTAGATAATTTAAAAGCTTAAAGTGTGCTGTTGCCCTTTTTCACCTTTGGTTATTTCCATCAGAGAGGAAAATTATGATAGCCAAGAATTTCTTTGGCACAAAAAGTCTGGCAACTTCAGGCATGTCTGGCAACATCCTTGTTTATAGAGCCAAGCCCAGTATTTTTTACAACTGTCAACTTATCTAATATCTTTGAGGTTTTGTTGTCATTAATGTCCTTTTGGACAGCATCTTTCTTTTCACTTCTGGACACTGTGGTTTTTTTCCATTCTCAGGACTCTTAATTTACAGTCTCAAGAAAACTGTTTCATCTCTACTGCCTGTGCTTTGGGCAGCTTCTATTAAACACTACTCAGACTCCAAGGAAAGGTTTCATTCTTCTTTATATTTATTCCAAAGGGAGAGCAGCTTCTATGCCTATCAGTATGCCATAGGAATAAGTAGAGATTTCTAGTAGTAATGTTCGTGAAAACCTTTAAAATGGAATTATTCAATGGGAAGATCACTGAACTTACAAAACCATTCACTGTCACTATCAATTAACTAATGAAAAGACTGGGTATTTTATGTTGGCTTCAAGGAATTTTATGACTTCATTCAGTCATGTCAGAAATGCTGGCTAACCTGTGAGAAAGCAAAGCCATAGAGAAAGCTTGTAAAACTGGAACAATCAAAAGCAGGATTCATTTCTCATGGCCTGGCCCACAGCATGGAGTGTACACAGATTATAAAGAAGCAGCATTGGATTAACGTAGACTTCTTGGTACTTGTGTATATTTGACATATTTGAGGTAAGGTGTGGAACGTTGACAACACAATTGAGTGTCCTGAATTGCAGAATGAACTCTAGGCAACTGGAAATACCACTGATATATTGGCAGCTCAAATAGCACTGAGATGTTCTTGTGAAATAGCATGTACTGATTCAGTACTTGAAATTTTTACAATAGCATCTTTTGTAAGAACTGGATCAAAGACCAACTGGTATCACTGAGCAGGAACTCAAAACCTATGATTACAGTTTTTAAAAAAATAGATCAAATGTTCTGACAAAAGCATATGTGGCCAGGATTGCTTGAAGATAGAACTTAATATATCAATCAATTATAATCACAGTATACTGACATAAATCCAATAAGTTTCTTTGTTCCCTTACACCTTTGCGTTGCTCGGCTGGACGGTAGAACACAAGCATCTACACTCTGACCTAAACATTAACAGGAGTGGTAATGCTTCTGAAGAAGAAATAGGCAAGCAGATCTATTATTTTAATATCAAATTTATATTTTAATATAAAATCTCAGCGCAGTCATCTTTTTTAGATTTAATTATGTGAGAACACTATGACCAGACATACACTCAGAGGAAACTGCATCTGGAAAAGACCTCAAAAGCTCATCTAGACCATCCTCCTAAGGTTCATGCCAGATTCAGGTTGGCCTAGATTTTTCCAGGGTATTTAAGTAATCTGTACTGAAGACTCTGATATTGAAGACCTCATGTGGCTTCACCTGCCTTTCCAGGCAGTTTTTTCTATTGTTCTCACTATTATAAATTTTTTTCCTAATGTCCAACCCTAAAGTTCTGTGCTGCAGTTTTCTTTCTTGTTCTCCATGCTTAAAACTGACCTTACAGTAGTGCTGGAGAGGAAGTCAGAGAAATAAATTAATTGATTTTGGGTGTAGGAAAAAGATATTGTGCAGCTTTCTTCTGGCAAAGCTGAGTTTTTGCAGATACCATTTTTGTGTTTCTGAGAGTCCTGAATGGTCTCTGCAGCTAAAAACTGCACAAATTGGCACAGCTGTCCTTGCAAACCACTGCCAGAACAAATCTTATGTAAGCACATACTCAGGTAGTGTCAAGGCCTTGTAATTTTGGCTTCAGACAAACATTAATCTGTATTTAATTTGAGAGAAGTTCTGGGCTGATGTCCCTTGAGAAGTGAGAATGTCAGATCTCTTTTGTGTGAGTCCTCTTTTCTTTTGTGTGAGTCCTCTTTTCTTGGATCAATGGACCAGAGACTATACTGAGCAGTATTTAAGTAAAAACGTGTTAAGATACTAAATATTGATAAAATGGTAAAGTGTGCATGACACTCAGTATATCATGGGGAAGATTTACTGCCCAGAGACACTGAGGCAGAAGCAAATTGTACTTGCATATGGATTTCTCCAGAGAATATTCCTCACTAGCGCCAGATCCATCAAGATTTGAGAGAGATGGAGTTATCCTTCCTGCTGTGAGTGCCATCTCTCCCCTTTCTCTTTGGTCCCAGCTGAAGGGATTTCTGGACAGCACTGGTGAGGGGTATGTAGTTGCAGATCATAAGGACTTAGCAAAACAGCCATTTTAACTCATGATTCTCATTACTGCAGTTCAGTGGATGGCAGAAGTCATTGTGTCTCTGTCCACATCTATTTGTTTCATGTAATGGCATGCAAAGTTTCAAAACAGATGTTTCTACTTCAAGACCAAATGCTTAGATTTGTCCTTCACTTTGCCCATTATATGTGAGAAGAAACATTCCTTCTTCTGTGGATTTTCAGATGCACTTTGTATCTGGACATCTCTGTGTCCAGTACTTTGTATCTGGATATTTTTGTGTCCAGATAGAGAATTTTAAAATGCCCTAAGAAATATAGGGTGATGCCCGTTACACTGATGTCAAGAATATGTATTTACCCTTCTTACACTAGCCTGAGCTGAACTCCTTAAAATATAACCATGTGCATACAAGCAGTCTTGCAGTAGATGTAGTGATATCCTCATGTTTTCTGAGTCCTCAAATTATGGTCTCACAAGATGACATTTGTGTCCTGTGCTAGTCCACATTCTCCTGTTCTTTTTTAAAATGCTGAGAAACGTTACTAAAGATGTTAATCTTTTTGAGAGCTTTGATTATTCGACTGGGCCAACCTTTGGATTATGAGTCAAGTCTTTTCAAAAAAGATGTTGATGGATAAGTTGATTGGCTTGATTTTGTCTCCTCCTTAGAGTACATGCTGTCACCACAGTAGAGATCTGGAAACTGACAGCTCAACATCTGGAATGAAGTCCCTAACAAACTCTTTTGAAAGAGTATTAAAACCAGAGAATTCAGCCACTCAGAGGCCACGAGAGAATTCTGTTGATTTGTAAAGAGCAGTCTTGTTGTTCACCATGTCTAAATGTTTTGACATATCTTCAACTGGTCTAAATGAGCATCGTCTTAAAAATTCTTGAGAATTTGGCCACATATCATTGACTTTTTTAAGCCAAAAAAACCTCCAACCAACCAACCATCCACCAGGCATATCAGTTGTGTTTGTCCTGGAATTGTATCTAATGCGTGTTTAGGCCTCCTAAGAGCACTGTAGATTAGATTATTTTAGAGTTTGGGGATTCTCTTGTAGTATTATAGAAATTTTTGATAAATTGAGGCTACTCTTTCCATGCAACACCAGCATTTATGTACCATTGATACCATAGCTAAGACGCCTCTCAGTTTTAAGGAAAATAACACATGAGGTCCATCTGCTTGTCATGCATAGGCAGAAAGCAGCCTACTCTGTTGAGCTGCTTGATGTTATCTTCAGCCTCTGGATGTTATCTGACTTCTTCTTAAGGCTCGAAAGTATTTGTCAAGAGACTAAACTCAATATCTTGCAGCAACTGTAAAGCTTCTGTAACTTATTTCCAGCAGCTGTATTAGAATGAGTTTGTGTATTGTCCAGTGCTTAATCTGCTAGCCAGTGTTCTCAGTGTGCTTGAGAATGGTGATATCATGGAATAGCATACTTCACAAGATTGTTTGTTTGATTGATTGATTGATTGTTTGCAGGTTGTTGGTTTTTAACAGGTGATGGGGAGATGGGTGGGGAATAACAGGGGCACTAATACACATGGAACTTGTGGGCATGTCATTAAATTATGTGAAAATCGTTCCTGCTACAGAGTGAAAGTTACAGCGTCACTGCCTGTATCACACTCATTCCAGGATTTCTGATTAATTCCCTGATACTGTTATTTGTTATTGCTTGACAAGTACAGTCATCATGAACTAGGGTTATTTGTGAAGATGCAGCCAGTTCTGGTACTCTTATTTATTGAAAGATAAATGTAACTACTGCTAGAGTGTAGGTAGAGTTTCCAAAATGCTAAGTAACATATACTAGCAAGGGGTCACTGTAGCTTGGTCAGGATGCTCTCCTAGCTTAGCTTGTCATCCTGGTGAAACTTATGTTTGGCTCTCTTGCCACTTGCTGATTATACTTAAAGTGTGAGACACAACTTTCTGGTTTTGAAACAACAAAACCAATAAAATTATTTTTAAAAAACCACAAAAAAACCCACTTACCACACAAAATGCTAAAATGTTTTACAATTTTTTGTGTTTATTTTCAGTCTTGGAACTGAACCAGGTGATTATTCCCACTTACGGAACGGTGCCAGATCAGCAAACTCTTCATACTCCTGAATGGGTAGGTACTTACTTGCTTTCACTATGACTGCCTATAATATTTTCTCATATAGATATGCAACAGTCAATACCTGTTCCAGACAACTGGCATTCCTTTGCATTTGCAGCACATCCATTTCATCCGTGTGACTGAATCTGAGTTGCTGAATCTCTGTTTCCCTAGAGGGACCTGGTGTCATTGATTCATATGTGAAAGTGCAGGTTGACATAGGCACTGGACTCATTTAAGTCACCAATATATATTCAGTGTAAACTTAGACTCACACATACACCTCCTCTCTATATATAATTTTGTACACATGAGTATAGAATTTCTCTGTGTCTATACAAGGACAAATAGTTATGAACACACCCTACATATGAATACACACACTGTAAATTCATACACATCAAGGTGTTAGTCAGCTGCCAGGCAAGTTCAGGATTGGTTTATACAGAAAGCTTGGAGACACCAAGAATCACTTACTCCAATCAGAGATGGAAGTGGTAAGAAGAAAAAAGACCTGGAGGTGTCCGTTCTCTTTATCCAAAGTTCAAGTTTCCCAGCTCACCTAATGTTTCCTGCAGCTAACAGTCTTTCTGGCTCTACCTCAAGGTCTCATTTGTCCCTAAGGGCTGGCCAGTTGACCCCAACAAGCCCTGCCACAGCATGCACTTTGCCAACCTGATGCATACTGATAAGCCCAATTTTATTTTTTCCCCTAGAATGTTACACGTGTGATCTGCAGTTGCACAGGGAGATGGCTATAAGCCTGGATTAAAAAAGAAGTAAAGTAACATACTTATCCTAAAGCTATTGGAACAGCTAGTCAAAAACAGCCTATTCTGTCTTTCAGTAATGGCAGAGGTTAGTGTCACTGGCTTTGCGTGTGTATAGATTGTCTTTTCTAGTTAAGCTACCTCTACAAGTGAAGCAGTGTTACAAGAGAACAAGACATAAATAAACAAGTTCAACAGTGCCAAGAATTACTTGTTGGACCATTTAATTCTGAGCATCTTAGAGATTCATGATTGTTTACATGTAGAGAAATTATTGAAGAAAGTACTGTAAAGGTGCCTCCAAGTAATGAGAGCTTGAGCTGGTTCCCAGTCGGTCCTGTCCAAGGCATTGTCATTTAAACTATCAGCTGTTTACAAATAACTGAACCTGCCTGTGTGTCTCTTTATCACTGTCTACTGGGTCCGTCTGCGGGAATGATAGGCTGCTACTGCAGCTGCCAGCTATCCCTGTGGCTTGCATAGGGGAGGTCTCTTACGCCTGTGTAGGCCAAGGTCTTGCTCACTTCTCTGCCTATAATGAAATGTGTTGTTTTCTTTATATGACTATGAGAACATACAATAAAATGAAAAATAAGCTGAAAAGTTAAAAAGTGCAAATCAAGCGTTCAAATCCAGGCGGCTGAATGAAGCCACCAACTCTTATGTTGTGATATTAGATATTATGAGTGGTGCTGTTTAGATAATTTATTTTTTAGCCTGGTCACCAAACTGAAAGGTTTTTTGATTCATATCAAACTGCAATGGGAAACAGAATCAGAAAAGAAAGAGACAAAGGATTTCTGTAGTGGTAATGCGTGTTGAAAACAGTGTAAACGAAGGGATAGATTCAGTCTTTGTTGTGTCAAGGTGCACCAGAGCCTTGAGGAGGTGCTCTAGCAGCTTAGCTGGCAAAGTACTTGTCACAGTTATGGGTCAGGGGAGTTTGTTCTAGTCTTTGCTGTAGGAAACAAATATCCAAAGTACCAGGAAATTAGTTTCCTTCTGAGAGCTGGATACGCTCACCTCCCCTGCCCCTGCCCCAGCATTTTGTGGCAGGGTGTTCTTCATCTGAAATTGCTTTGTTCTCTGGAAAAATATTTAAATATATTTTGGAGTGTGAAGTGGAACCAAGAGCTTCCATTTCTCAACTGAGTGTCCTGACTAGAATGTTATAAAAATCCTTCTTAGAATCTCCCTGTGGTTCAATGAAATTTTAAAAATGTATTTATATGAAGTGAAATAGCATCAATACAGCTGGAGTGTCATATACCCTGTGGTTAGAACAGTCTCCTCTGAGCAACTTTGGTGGAATTTATTTTTATTTCTACTGAAAATCGACTGTCAAAATCAATTTTTATTTTTGATTACTTATGTTTACCAGCAGTTGTTCTCTGCCTGGTTTTAGCAACATCTTTTCTGCACTGCTCCTTCCATGTCAGGTCCCCCTTGTTGGCCACAGAACAATTTCAGTGGATTGGAGGGACTAGAAAAATAAAGTTGAGATCTACTCAGTCTGTCTGTGAAAAGGATGAGTGCTAATTGTAGCTAGTAATGGAAACCGAATGCGAAGGCTAACCTTAAATGATTGAATAGAAGGGAAGTACTGTGCCAGTTGTTTAAACTTAGATTGTACTTTGCAGCTGTAAATATTCTGGAAATTTGATTTGGAAATCATCCTGGAATAGCCAAAACTGAGTAAGTTATTGGCTAATAAAAGCAGTCCTGTTCTTCTTCTTATGGTGCTGGTTTTAATTAGAGAATCACATGCTAAGTTTTTTGGAAAATCCCTGCCTCATTTGGCACATTAGTAGGACATTATTCTCCAAAAAGCCCATATTCTGTGAGAATGTTGTTTAGAGTATTTCAGCAAGGTGTAGAAGTGTCAGGAAATTTCAGGGAAGGAATGAAAGGCTCTTAAGACTAGAGAAACTCTGTTCAGTTCTAGACAATTGGATTTTATCCCTGCTCCTGCTACAGGGCTTCTGTGCAAAACTTGCAAAGTCACATCCAGCTTTTGTTTATTCCCTGGGTATGAAAGGGGGAACACCTATGGCCATGTTTGCATTAGTTCAAAATAGTCATATATGGACTTGAAAGAGAGCACATTGGTCATTGGAGAGAATTGCTGAGATCCCTGGAAAGATATCACTGTCCTGGTGTCTCAAACTGGAACTCCAAATTTAGGAGACTAATAAACAGGTTTTGGCTTTGATCTCTAGATGCTTTATGTGATCACCATTAACATGAAGGTTATAAAGTTACTTTCTCTCTTGAGGGGATCTTGTAAAATTAAATTTCTCAACATTTACTGAACACTGAGATTCTATGAGGAGAGTATCACAGGCATAGTCACAAGGAAATCCCTATTTTAAGCATTTGAGCTATTTAGATGAGATATGACCCAAAAAAGACATTGAATAAAGAAGATAGTAAGGAGTGTTCCATAACTGTTACAAGGATGTTAGAAGTACAGCATGTGATTGTGCAATTAAGTCATATATCATAATCAGTACAAAGAAGACAAAACTGCATAGACAGTATTAATTCAAGCCTTTTCCAGCTCTAAAATGTTTCATTTTGCAGTCTTATTGGCTTTATAGGATTTGATGTAAAACTAAGGGTTTTTGTTTCTGAGAGTCAACATCTGCTCAAATTGTCTACCTATTCAAATTGTCTATTACTGCTGTCCCTCAAATACAAATTCTGCAGTGAGAAGGCTTCAGGGAAGTCTGAAAGAGTGAATTTCCCAGCTCCTGCATCACCAGAAACGTGGGAGGTGTTGAAAAGCAGGTTTTCAGCAGGGTACTGTTTTCACCTTTCCTTAAAAGTAAAGCCATTCTGTCTCTCTCTAATCAGGAGTGACTGGAATTCCTTCTGCAGCCAGCAGTGACCTGACGCTCAGACAGGAAGTCAAGTGGGTGTCTGGTCCAAACTTAGCTCAGGGGACAAGGCATCCCGATGCCTGGCTCTTTACCAACTGCTTTCTGCTGACAGAAATGTGTGACTGAATGATGCCCCATATTTTTTCTACTTCAGTCTCAACTTATTTGAGTTTATTATATAGCAAAAATGTCTTTGCATGTTGAGGAAATATAAATTAAAAAACCAACACCTTCTTCTGATTAGGTGCTTGCTAATAATCTCATTGTTGCTAAAAACAGAACTAAAACAGTGTTGTTATTAGCAAATATGAGTCACAAGGAAAAATGTTAAAAGGCAGAACAGTTTTATGGCCCTATGGAGACAGACCAACATTAGTGAGTGGTATAAAATAAACTTACATCTTCCAGAAGTATCATATATATTATGTATATACCTTCCAGAAGAATTCCAGAATCTTTTTCATATTGGGCTTAGCATCAGAAAGTTGTCTTGACTGGTTGCTCAGAACATAGAGAAATAAAAGATCTTGTTATATAGCTGTGATAATAACTTTGTATTTCTGTAACATTTTCTTCAGATGATCTCAAAGCACCTTACAAATAATTATGTTTAATTATATCCTGGTAATAAAATTTGGTTCCTTTTTATTTACTTGATTTGATGTTTCCTGAGGCCTATGAGAGAAATAACTGCTCCTAAACAGGCACTCTGAAATTTTCACCTACATAAAACCCACAACTGAAGTATAACCTTGCAAGTCTCCAACAAGACTGTCGCTGTGCTCCTGGGGGAGGAGTTTTTGCAGGTGCCAGTCAGCAGAGGCGATGTTACACAGGCTTGGCTCTGCTCTGCTGTTTCCCAGTGCTGATTTATTGCCTGGCATGCTGCAGGAAGCCGTTCTGAAGCGTATCTGAAAATTATGTGAGGTTGCGGACAAGTAGTTTAGCCCTCCAGTAATGATTACATTTGGTGCTATTGACAGTCACAGATGTAGACAAAATAAAGCAATTCTTTTATCCTTCCAGTTAGAGAAGTTATTCCTGCAGAACCTCTTGTTATTTAAGAAAAATCAGCTCACAATACTGCACTTGTTCAGGATGTAGTAAGCAATAAATAACTGTGATTCCCATGCACACATTTTTCTTCATGCTTGTCTCCATGCTGCACTTCCCACCATTATCCCCACTGAATGTTTAACAATATAATGCCCAGAGAAGCCTGTAAAAGTGAGAACAGGTTTCTTTGTAATACCACTGTTTTTCCTCCCCTGGCACAGAGCATCACTGTTGCTGAAGGGATCTTTCTACTAGCTTGATCTCCTTTCATCTTCTGCTGCAGGCATCGCATGTAGCCATGACTACAGAACAGCCTCAAGAGTAAGGCACAGCACCTCCTCTTAGATACCAGCAAAACTGATTACACTTGCAGAGGAGCACACCATAGTCTCCCTCTTGAGGAGCTCTGAGTCAAGGGGCCAAGTTTCAGTCCCATGATTTTGTCACTTGATGCCAAAACAGACACCTTGGTCTTCACAGCCATGTGTGAAGGGGCAAGCTTGTCTTTCTGACTCATATCTTCAGTGTGATTCCATTTGTGCAGCACTTCCCAGCTCTGGCAGGATCCCACTAGCTGTGTCAAGGACCCAAGCACTAAAGTCTGTAGAACAAGACGTTTATTTGGTGCTGAGGATTGTGTCTGCATTATACACATTTCTGGGCTTTTTGTTATCGCAGGCTATCTCTAGTCTTATTCCTTGTAGTGAAGAGCCACTGCAGCTCACCTGGTCTGACCCTGCTCTGAACTGAAACACAGAGGTACACTCACATGAACATAGCTAGCCCACACTTAGGTGTAGCCCAAGTGTTCTGAAAAGCTTTATCCACAGCCAGGCCTTCCTCTCCTTTGGATTCCTTCTATTAATAAAGTAGCTAAACAGCTCTCTATCTCTCCGTGGTAGGTGAGCAATTATTGTATGGCACTTGGAGAGTTCAGCGGCGCTGCAGAGCATGTGCTAAATATAATTAGTATTTTACAGCTACATGTATTATGGTTCTTCATTTATTAATAGTGTTAATCAATATTAACCTGCTGTCCACTGGGGTGTTATTATAGCATTAGAGCTCACAACCAATTGCCTCCATCAGTACTTCAAATGTGATTATGCTGAGGCTAAGAAAATTAGAACGTGTTTTAAATAGACCCCATGTTTATTTCTTCCAAAACAAAGAGGTATCGATGGGCCTGTTCATTATTTTAGGTTATAATTTGCTACTGAAACCGAAGAAAAATTATGTATTGGAATTTCAGCCCCATTATCTTATGTGTCTATCCACACAGCTTGTGTGCATTTGGATGATAATAACATTTGTAATACTGTCAGATAGTAGTACATATTTTTTGAAAAACAAACATTGTCTCAAAGGAATTATTAACAACAGAGTACAGCACAACTTTTTTGGTTTCCAGTCTTGTTTTTCCCTTGGTAATTATGTTGAATAATATATGATTTTTTTATTACAAACTGTCCAGTAGGGAGTACAAGATACACCACACATCTCAGTTAATGTGGCTGTTGGAACCTTAACTATTATATTTCCATTTGCATTTTATTTCTTACTTTTAATTGAGCAACATTTAATGTTACATTACAATTTATTTCTGTGGGTCTTAATCTTGATCTCTTAAGTCTTCAGGCTTAATGAGTCAATTCTTTATTACTTGTATTGATATATAAAATGTCAATGGATAGGTCAGTTGAACAATGCTGTCGAGGTTAAAAGCAATAGAGATTGCATTTAAGAAGCTGGCTTCGTAAGTATGAACTTCTGTGTATTTAGATTAATGCAGTCCAATGTCGATTACTCTTTCAGCTATATTTTTATATATATGCATAGTGTGATACCCATATAGAAAGGTGTACGTATATGGTAACACCTATATATATACTCATGTAAATGAAATCATGTGTGTCAGTAAATTTGTGAGTCGGGATACTGATTAACAGGCAGCCTTTGCATCTGGTAATTGACAATCCAAATAAGCCAGCTATCACTAAATTACATACTAGTTTTATAACTAGGAGTCTCGGTTCGTGCGATATTGCCTCTGGTGAACCGTCCTGGTAGCAATTGTTACCTGTTGCTCTTGAAGTCAGAGTAATCCCACAACAAAAGGGTCTTCCGAGAGGCCAGGTAAAGTGGAGAGTTGTTTGATTTTCTCTGTGTTTACAGTGACAATGCCAAAAGCCCATCGATACCCCTTGGGGTCTTTGAAGTACCCTCTCCTGAGGTAATCTATGCCAAGAATACAAGGGGCTTCTGGACCTGTCACAATGGGATGTTTTTCCCATTTGTCCCCAGTTAAGCTCACTTCGGCTTCTAACACAGATAATTCTTGACATCCTCCTGTCACACCAGAGATCCAGACGGAATCTGTGCCCCTATACCTTGATGGCATCAATGTACACTGTGCCCCTGTGTCTACTAAAGCTTTGTATCTTTGTGGGTCTGATGTGCCAGGCCATCGAACCCACACAGTCCAGAAGATCCGGTCATCCCTTTCCTCCTCCTGGCTGGAGGCAGGGACCCTCTATTTCTGTTCTTCATCAGAGTATTCGCTATCTGATCCTTGCAATCGTGGGCCTGAAGTCTCCTCATCAGCATCGAAGGAGGCGATTGCAGTTCTTCTATGTCTTGGAGATTGCCGATTGTCTTCTTCTGTTCTGGCAGCTACTACACTGACGCTCTTCCTGGGTGATTGTTTTCTAACAGCTGTCTTTTCCCTTAATTCATGTACACGAGCTCTCAGCTTAAAAGTGGGTTCACCATCCCATTTCCTCATATCCTCCCCTTGTCCACGCAAAAAGAGCCAGAGTTCATTTCGTGGCGTACTTACACGTCTGGGACTTCCCTTTCCCCTGGTTGGGGCAGTGGATGACCAAATTCTTGGGGCAGTTCTGACAGTCTGGCCATTATCCCACACTGGTGATGAGGTGCAGAGGCTCTCTTCATAGTTTTGCAACCAAGAAGATACTCTTTCCACTGTTGGTATATCCATGTCTGGGTGATACACCATTGCCAAGATATTAGAATACATAGCTGGAGCACTATGAATCACTGGAGCTGGAGCACTATGAATAGGAGACTACATTTGAAGGAGAATTATTTAAACTGTGAAGTTATGCAATCACAAATTATGATCAAAATTTCTTATATCAAAACTTGATCTCATGGTTGCTTTCTGTCATTTATCTTTTTTATCCTATGCTTAGGTCATGGAGGAAAAAGTACTAAAAGGTGTAAAAAAAGTCAAAGCTATTACTACTTCTAAGCTTTCAAGTGCTTGAATTTCACAACTAAACTCTGTATCTTTAAACTGAAATTATTATAATGCCGTTTCTAAGATTCAAAAGACAAAGAAGCCCAATTAAATAACCTTCTGGTTTATGCAGTGGGAACACTTCCCCTCCTTATTCATTATCACAAGGCTTGAGCTCTGTGTTTCCAGCATTGCAATAGGGAGCAATTTTATCCCTAGCCAAAGCCTTGTGAGTTGCTGAGGGAGTGTGGAGGCTGCAGATCTGGGCTCTGTGCCTGGCTGGGCTCAGCTCCCTGGGCCCTTGCTTCTGCTGCTGCCCCAGCACCTCCAAAGCAGTCTCCCAACAGAGACTGCTGGCTGTTGTTTAAGCTTTCCTTCTGGTGAAAATCTAGGCAATATGAAGGCATCCTGATTATGTTTTAAATGTGACAGGAAACAGCTGCAGTAGGGATGCATTTTACACCTATAGCCAGTCCTCAGTGGGAGGAAAACTCCTCAGGGTTAAGTCTGATTGCTTGATGGGGCTATGCCAACTCTAGCTCTCAAGAATTCAGAAATTTGCACTTGTGATAGAGATACTCTGTATCATTGCAGCCTGGCACTGCCAGCTGAAAGTTCAAAGCAGATTTTTTTCCCAAATCATTCAGAGTGAGCAACTGTATGTTGATTTGGTGACTACCTAGGTAGCTTATGGATCATCGGCCAGATTGTGAGACTAAGGTAGAGTGTGTATATATGTATATATGTGTTTGTATACTGTATGTCACACACACTTATATATATGTATGTCAGCAGCTGCTTGCTGTCAGGTTTGTCACAAATCTCTAGGCACAGGTGGGATTCAAAGAGAACTGTTCTAACCAAGAATTTGCTTAGACTATTTGAAGCAACTAAGTTAACAGGACTTCTTTGCAGCAGATCCTAGCCTTTGCACAGGCAACATTAATAAGATGTGAGTTTAAACTCCCCCGAGTTTATCTAAACTGTGGAAATTTTGTCATAATTACAGGGAGACACCTCTTGGCTGACTGTTTTGACTCAGCCAATAAACAATAACAAAATAGCCTACAGGGAGAGGTTTAGAATAAAACTCCCCGGAGATTTTGTTTTGGAAACACTGACACATGTGGTTCATGAAAGACCTTATGCTCCCTGGAACTGAGGTGTTCCTGTCTGAAGATTGATTCTCAGATTTATCACAGCTGAATAACAACCACTTCTGTCTGCACTTCAGGAGTTGTTGACACCATAACTACATTTCCATGTGCCTTTCTGAGTATCAGACATCCCAGAGCTCCCAAAACTGGATATGGCAGCCTTGTGAAGTTACGTCGGCAGCAACAGGGAAATTTCAGGGATGGGACACCTGGGAATCTTTTTCCATGTCCCCAGAGTCACAGCATATTCAAGAGATTTTGCTGAGACATTTTGCCTGGCCTAATCCTGCCCTGGGCCACCCTGCATGCCCAGTCACCTGGAATCTAAGCCTCCCCAGTGGTTCTGTGGCAGTCTTGCCAGTACTGGAGATATTATCATCCCAAATGCAATGCTGAGTCCCATTTCAGACATTTGATGTCTATCAACTCCAGAGGTACTGCCTTTGTTAACAGCATCCATTGATGGTCAAGTACCTGAGAGTTTAGTGCTCATTCCGTGATGATTCTGATAACATTAGAGCTATATGTTACCTGAAGGAAGGAGTTGAGATATGTGGTGGTGCCCTCAGAGTACTTGAATAAACTACAAAATTGTTACTTGAGGATCCAGATTTCCCCATCATCAATGTGTCTGTATCATTTTACACATGAAATAAGACATTAAGATGTTATTAGTGGATATGTCAATCTGTCCTACTTTTTCTCTGGGAATTAGATAATGGCTTATGTTTATATTAATCCTTTTGATTTTGACATATATTGCAACATGATGGATTTGTGGCATACAGCAATGTTTTTTGCTTGCTGAGATATTGTAGGTAAAAAGAGAAGTAAATCTACATAGAATGTGTCCATTTGAGGGTTCATCTGCAACCTGCTCATGTTCTTTGTTCTGTGGACAATGATGGGTTTGGGTATTAGAATGCATGAAACTACTGTGGTTTTTGTTTGGGGTTTCTTTTTAATTGCAGAGATGCTTAAGCTTTTGGCAGGTAAGAGGACAGATGGGAATGCACTAATTCTGAAATTCCCATTGAGCAACGCCATATATTGTAAACAGACTATCTAACATTGCATCCATGATGGCATGCAAATTGCTCGACAGACATATTATTCAGGAATGGTGGTGCATCCCAGTGCTCCTCCCATTGCCAAATTTTTAAAGAACAGAATTAGGCCACAATTCTGCTGTTCTTATGTCATGCCAATAGTTTTGTCCTGGTGCTTCATGTGTTGTTACTTTGGTCTTTATGTTAGCCGAGTCCGACATGTTGAATTGCTCTGTTCACTGAACTACTGTGTAACAGGAAGCAAGTAAGGAACTGACAAAGTTCTTCCTATTAATATGTCCTAATACCCTTCCAGTCTGATTTTGAAGATAAGCCTGACTCCTTGTTCTTCAGCGATGGGCAGCGAAGAATTGACTTTGTTTTGGTGTATGAAGATGAAAGCAAAAAAATGTCTCATAAGAGAAGTGACCGTAAAAAGCAAAAGGTAAGTTATTTTCAGTATAAATCCGAATCATCTGTTGGGTGCTAAGAGCAGTGGGCAGAAAGGACAGTGCCCTCGCCCAGAGTGGCAGTTGCATGCCCTGTCCTAGGGGTACTCTTGGAAGCTGGGAAACTGAAGGCCCTCAAAATGAGCAGGGAACAGGAGTGAGCTGAAGCCACTAGACTGCTTTGTAAATGGGCAGAGTACTGCACATTGTGTCTGACAGTGTGCTGGGTGACCTCAGAGCATCCTTCTGGGAGGGAAGCCTTCAGGAGTTGTTAGCAGAAAAAAGCTGGTATCAAGTTCCCAGTTAAAATTAGACACCAAGCAAATTGCTGTGTCTACAGTGATTGAATTAGTAGACTTCAGTATTAAAATTAGGATATTCAGAGGAACCAATAGAAGCAAGTGGCTGACCAGATGTTCCAGGTCAGTTGTGAACATAGCTGCTGACATTTTGACCAATAAAGTACCTAAGAGCAGCTCATATACAAGTAGTGATTTGCAGTTAGAAAAGAGAAGAGTAGGAGTAAAAAGGCCTGTAGCTCAGTTGGCTGATATTCATTACACAGTGTTGTCATTGGCATTAATGGGGCAGCTATAAGGAATGTCATTAGTAGGGTCTGAGGAAGTCCTGCAGTGGATGGGTGTTGCATTACACATGATCACAGGTTCAGCAATAAAACTTAATTGAAAGAGGTGATTGAAACCAAAAAGCTGCCCCTTTGGAAACAATTGTTTTTATCAATTAGCGTTTAATTTGCATTTGTAAGATTTGGCAATAGCCCAAATGTACTTCAAAATATAATGAGTGTCTTTTCCAAACAGTGATGGAAATTAAATGTGAGCAATGGAGTAGTCTTTTCAGGGTAGCATTAAGGTTAGGACATTAGCCAGAACGAAACCATGAGTAACTAGACCAGGAGATTGTGGTTCATGTGCTAGGTGCTTGTAAGAAAAGTTTATTTTTAAAGGCATTGGTCCTACAGAAACCTGCAGGCATACTGAATCTGTCACATGCTGAGAAAGAGGAAATAGTCTACCTACACGCAACAAATTTGAGAACAAGGCTATATTAGACTAATCATCAGATAAGGTGAAGACTTGAGTGGCCGAGGAGCAGCTCTGTGGAAGAGGCCCTCGTGGTCTTGGTGAAGAGCAAGCTGAACAAGAGCCAGCTGTGTGGCCTAGCAGCAAAGTAGCCAACAAAGGCTGTATGGACAGAAGTATGTCCAGGAGATTCTGATTGGGGTGATGCAGATATGTCAGATGGAAGCTGAAAATAGCTGTGGTAGCAGTTTTCAGAGCCAGGCTTCCCATGGACAGGGAGAATCTGAAGCAGTCAGAGTACTGTGGAAAGTATAGGCAAATGCCTTGATATTGGGAATGCACATAGTACTAAAAGGGCACTAGAAAGCATAGAAAGAGACAAGGATGCAGAAGCGACAATTACAGAGGACTTGCAAGAACAGGAACAAAGGATAAAAATGTGATGACATTGAGCTGGAGAACCAATGAAAAAGAACCAAATCTAACCATGAAACAAGATAAACCATTGCACACAGGGTAAAGTACCAGAGGACACTGAAAGGAGGAGGAAGGGGAAGAGGGGGTGAGGAGAAAATTTTTTTCAATGAACCTATCACATAAGCAGAAATGAGTCAACCTGGTCATAACCAGCTTCCTCTGACACAAGGCAGAAGTACTATCTTCCTCTCTAATGCCTCACATGCAGGCCACATTGGTTTAGAAATGCAGTTCCTTTATCTATTGTTGGAGGAAGGGTTATTTTAAATGTGATGTAAGCTTTTTAACTTTTTAGAATGGGATAGGTGCAGGTCAGCTCCAAGCACATAAATACTGTAGTCATCCCAAAGATGGAAAGGTCCTTTGACTCACTTGGGATCACTTGCTATGCAAGTTGAGGAAGCTGTATTTTCTTCAAGTCTTCACTCTCTAAGCAAATGCTGCACAAACATTGGCAGCACTGATAACATTTTTCTCCCTGTAACCCCTCCCAAGCCAGATGCAGAATCATTTCAGTTGGAAAACACCTTTAAAGTCATTGAGTCCAACAACTAACCTAACACTGCCAAGCCGACCACTAAACCATGTCCCTCAGCACCTCATCTGCATGTCTTTTAAGTATCAGTAGGGATGGTGACTCTACTACCTACCTGAGCATCCTGTTTCAGTGTCTAACAACACTCACAGTAAAGATGATGTTCCTAATTTCCAATTTAAACCTCTTCTGGCACAACTTGAGGCCATTTCATCTTGTCCTATCACTTGATATTTGGGAGGAAAGATGGACCCCCTCCTCCCTATAGCCTCCTTTCAGGTAATTGTAGAGAGTGATCATGGCTCCCTTAAACCTTTAGACCTACCTCACACTCATAAAAGGAGTGAAAGGAGAGAAACTCAGATGTAACAAAGAAATAAATATTAATAGAATATTTTAAAAGAAGGAACAAAGTAACTATACCTTATGTCTGAGATGGAAAGGAAAATTACATTTTAATAGAGTTATGCATCTTTGGAATTCCAGGGATTGGAATGTTTTGGCCTACCACAGTTCCCAGAATGGCGTGGGGGTGATGCTATCAAAGATACAGGTTTCATCAGTGTTGGCGTACAACCTACTTGTTAGCTTGTCTTTACTAGCACAACTGTTTATCTAGTTGCATGTTTTTCTGGGGCAAATGACTTCTACCCTTGTGATGAAATACCATGAAAATGAGGGTTAATGCCATTTGCTAACAGCTTTAAATACTGCATACATCACTGCCTGTCTCTGATCAATGATGAACTGAAAATGCCAAATTGTATCAGTATCTTGTGTAATTCAAGTTGCTTTAAGCCCGAGTAGGTTCCTTTCTCATGCTACTCTTTATTGACTTCCCTGAAAGTTTTATAACATTATTATACAGAGTTTTATTGTTCACAGAATTTGGAAACTACAGGTTATTAAAGAATAGCAGATCCACTGAGGTCAATTCTCATAGGGTGAAATCCTCATTGAGGTCAGCAGCAAGGTCTCCACTGTCCATGTGCAATGTTACTGGTCTGTGAAACGTAGGTACCAGGAGTGCAGTCAGTGGGAGAATTTCTGATTGCATGAAGTGGATGTCAGGGCAGAATTTAAATTGTTAATGGACATCTGTAGACCTACATTTGTGAAATGAAAAACTGTGGGTGCTGTACTGGGTGATTTTGGATGAATCTGAGAGTGGAGGGATCCCCAAACGCTCACTGAATTTTAGTCAGGATATGAAAATCAGACCTTGATCTAAAGTAACAAATTTACTGTACTCAGAGAAATGGGGTACAGATCTCTCTGTTGCCCTGCAGTAAGAACAAAATCAGGTCCTGGGACTGTCATATTTTATTTGAGTAGCTTTCTATCCTTTTTCAAAAGAGATGCATGAGTCTAACTGAGAAAACAGTCCGCTGTTGATTTATATTAATTAGCAGTATTCTTGGGAAAAAACCTCATAGGACAGAAAGAAATAACTAAAAATATGGATGTGATTTGGATAGAATGAACAAAAATATGGTATTCTGAAGCTCTTGTCAATGTGCAGTGGTGTTCTGCTTCCCTCCTGTGCTTCTGAAATCTGGTTTAAAGGAGGCAAAGTCAAACTAATGACGTGACACTCTCATGGAAGTTTCTAACATAATTTATAGATCCAAAACTTATCAGATAAGGTTCATATATGCAACTCAACTTAAACTTCAAACCTTTTTAAGTTGGTATACAAATAATTTTGCAAGCACCAGCAAAACTCAAACTGTCAGGAGCAGGTTCCAGAAACTCTTATGTTGCAAGCATTAAAATTCCTGCTCAAAGCACGTTTTTTAAACCTACAATTTATCTACTCTATTTGTCAGGATAGGTTACCATCAGAATAGAAATTAAATATCACAGGCATTTCCAGGAATGCTCCAAAATGCCAGTTTTATCTGTTGGGGTCCTCAAGGAGCTCATTGTTGAAAGTTAGAGGGTCAGTACCACAAAGGTGAACTCCGAATAAATCAATGCAGAATGTCATTCTAGTCCATCTACTTCCCTTAACAGAAATAAACAGAAAGACTACTGGTAATTTTAGTAGGAATGTGGGCAAAATCTTCATTTCCAGCCATGAAGTAATCAGTGCTTCACAGAAATAGACAGGATTTTTTTTTTTTAATTAAAGGAAAGCTGTAATTCACAGAGAATATTGTACACTTTTAAGTAGGCTTATGGAAAATTTTAGCAAGGCTAGTGAACTTTGTCTTGATAAGCAAAAAATGCACGGTTCCTGCCTCTGTGCTTGTTTAGTTTAGATCACCAGCAAAAAAAAAAAAAGCTGGATAACTTTTCAAAAACTAATTGTACTTCTCCCACTGTTTAGCATGTGTCATACCTGCAATGAGAGAACAACACTTGAGTATACAGTCAGAAGGAAAGGTGCCTTGATGTCACTTTATGCAGAGATTTGAGACAGTAAAGGATGGCAGGCTCTATATGCCTGTGTTGTGCTCAGCCCAACCTACACAGAAGGTCTGATAATAATGAAAAGAACCTTTGGCACTGTGAGGAGGGCAACCACACCTACCCTGATCTCTGCTGGATGGATTGGTTTTGAAGCAGGAACTCGAGAAAACAAATCTCTGTTCCTGAGGCAACCCCAAGCCCAAATTTTACTTCTTTGTGTATTGACGGCAAAAAAGGGTGATAGAAGGATGGGAAGAAAAAGGCGAAGGAGTTACTCTGAAGTTACTGCATATGTTAATAGGACCACGGGTCTTTCCAAACAGAGTGACTAGAAGCTGCTGTTGAGAGCAGAGCTAGATCATGGTATTGCCAATTTCGTGTGGTCATGAATCAGGTTTCAGAAAATCACAAGGCTGGCTTAAAATCAGAGGGTATGTCAGAAAATATGTGTTTGGAGTTCTCTGTGTTTACTTTTTCATGTCAGCCTTTAAAGCATATTCTGCTTCACATTTTTATTATTATCTTCAAACATAAGGGAAAAAAACGTTTACAGAATCAGAGCTTCTCAGTTACTTTCCTGACAGCTGGGACTTCCAGAAAAGCTTCCAAATACCATCAAAGAAACCATGAGAGTTGGCAGCTAATATTGATACAGTGATCCTCTTGACTGCCTTTAGCTGATTTCCATAGGGGAGACTTTGGGCCCCACACTTTTTGACTTATTGACTGATTTATCTGTTGCCAGACAGGTAAGGTAGAGGTGATTATTCAAGCACTTCTTCCTTATTAGGATATTTTAGCCCTGAAGCCACATGGATATTGTTGTGATGAGCTTTTTGCACAAAAGAAACTAAACAAAGATATGAGCTGGTATTCTCCTGTCACTGTAATTGCAGCAAGTGTGCCCTACAATTTACAAGACAAAGAGAAAAAAAACTGCTAGTGGTCCACTACCAATTTCCAAACCCACAATCTTGTTAGTCTCCTCAGCTTGGAAAGACAGTAGCCCGACATTGAAAGCATTATGGTGAAAAAACAGCTTCCAAGAGCTACCCTTCTACATGCCTGTAATACTTGGCTTTTACCTAAACCATGTTTTCACTTTCTTAAGATTGTATGTGATTTTTTTACCCCGTAGAGTCTTTAGTCTATTGGCTAACCATTCAGTTATCAAAATCTGTGTCAGGTTTTTATCAGGAGCATTACCATGATTACATTATTCTTACAACTTAGCCTTGCAGGTAACTGAACAAAATGCCAGGTACTAAAATAAACTTTGGACAATCTCCACCTTTGAGCATAATAAGCTATCATGTCTTTATGCTGTATTCCCCAGTCAATGCAAAACCACTATAGACTCCTCTGGGTAAAAAGTCTTGCTCCTCCATAGCTCATCATATGCATAATTCAATCATTTATATAAAATAGCAAAGCCCGTAATTAGCAAAGCCTCCCAGGGGCTTTATTTCTCACTACTTGCATTAATGTATTATTAGAAGACTTAATATTGTCAACATTCCTCTTAAGATTTCGAGGGCAAAATTAATTTGGGGAACTTCTTGCCATAATAAATTATTGAAGCCATCTGAATGGTAAGATTAAAAGAAAAAGTATTCAACTTCTAAAAATCAGAATTACATTTCATCCATCTTTGGGCTGTTTAGGAAGAAATGAAAGAGGTATTCATCCTTCTGCCTTTTTTTGTGTGCTGAAACAAAGCAGAACTTACATTGAAATATTTACATAATTCAATATTATTCACCTTAAAAAGAGCCACGTGAATGTGGAAAGAGGTAGGATGAAATGGCAGAAGAGTTAATAGTGGAGTAACACAATGTTAAGGGAATTTTGTTACGATACCGTCAAAATCCTAGATAATACAAAATATTGTATCTATACATTATATTATAAATGTGGAGAGATATATATATACACAATGTTGTGCACACAATGGAAAAATGTAAAGAGCATTATACTGCTACCAATAAGCAAGTGAATTAATGGGACCTAGAGAGACACCTCCATGAAGAGTAGTATCATAGAATCATAGCATCAAAGTATAGGGTTGTGATTTTATCCTGAGAATAGAGAAATAAGGAGAAATATGATAAATATTGATGAAAGAAGAAGTCAGATTGAAAGATTTGGCTTTTGCAGTTCATAACCCTAGAAGATAGCGATATTCACTGGAACAGAAAGGCAGAAAACCTGACACAGTTAAAAGCAATATCTTCTAACAAAATATGAAACGAATCCATTGTGATTGTTGACACATGCAGGTGCTGCAGCTGGGAAGTAACAAAGGACAAATGGAATAGGCTGTTTCTGTTGTTATTCAGCTTTATGTTTTTTAATTCCAAGATGTGCTAGCATTTTGGGAAAATGTATTTTTTTTTGCTTTGGGGACTTACAACAGTCTTTAAACATTAAATGTGGAGATACAACTGACCTGTTCCTGTAGAACTCCTTTTTGCTGAAGCATCTGGGTTTTGCCCCTCAGAGTGAGTGAGGAGAGAGGGGCTGCTTGTCTCTGTGCATTTGGGCAGGAGGGGAGATCGTGTGTGCAGAAGCAAACTCAAGATTACAAAGACATTTCAGATTTTTTGTTACTCGCTACTTGCCAAGTGCCAATAACTGTGAAGTGAAATTGAAGTGATCCATGAATTTCACCTTTACTGAGGAAGACTTGTTATTTCCTTCTGGGGACACTGGATGCTCCTAGAATAGCACCACTGCAGCTCTCGGCTTCTTCCTTTTGGGATATTATCCATGGACTAAAATGTAGAGAGCTGTTACAGTTTGAACCACTGTGTGAACTCACACAATTACTGTGAAGGAAGAATAAAACTACAGGTTATTGGAAAGAAAGAGAGATGGAAAGCCTTTGAGATGAAGAGTTTATAAAGGGCAGGTAAATGGGGGTAGGGAGGCCTCCATCAGTAGTTCAAATATTGACGGAAAGTGAAGGAAGTCACAAGTTTCAGGGGTAGTTGCTCTCGAAATTCAAAATTTGGGACACCTCTGTAATGTACCAGGAACTAAGGGTGAATTCTCCACACTTGCATTTGAGAGCAATATTGCATATCACACAAGAAAACCTGATCAGGACTAGTGGGTAAGACTGTACCTATCACCACAGTAGCTGTCGAGTCGGCTATAGAGATAATAACCCAACAATTCTTCATTTGGAGGGGTATTTCTATTCTTCTGTGCATACATATTTGTGAAGTTTGGAACAGATGTTTTTTAACCTTTTTTAACAGAGGAAGAGGCAAGTATATGAATCAAACCTGATAAACAAAGGCTTGCAACTTGAAGCGACAAGATCGGTGAGTGCTCTACTCTGTGCAAACAGCTGTGTCTGAATGTATGAATTTACTGTAACATTTCTCTCCTCTCAGGAGAAGGCAGCCCACGTTTTTTTTCCATCAGCAGCTTTTCTGTGATCTGATGCAAAATCTTTTGCATTTTGTGTCTGTTCCTTCCTCTGCAAAATAAAAGATGGGAAGCTGGAAGATTACAAAGGTCATGTTTGCTTAGCACTTGGCAGATAAAAATTACTGGCTATACGCTGAGGAGATGTTCTCCACCTACTCTGGCTGTGTAGGATGTGTGGGAAGCCAGTGTGTTTCCAGGGCAGATGCTCTTGCCAGAGGAGCAACACAGGGCTCCTGCATGTCACCCTGCTCCTTGCAAGGCTTGGCACCATGCAAGTGGTTGGAACTGTCATACTTCGGATATTTGGGGCTGTGATGTTGCCTGTGGGCAGTTCAAGTGTGCTGTGATACCAGCTACCAGAGTTGCTGCTTCTTACAAGGAGGGTTAGAGCCCCTCAGAGCCCCTTTCCTTCCTGCCCTGCAAGGCTGCAGCACTTCATCCTGTCCAATTGCTTCCAGTCCAAATTTGTTGTTGTCTGGCTCTATAATGAGTTTCAGAAAAGGTTGTGTTGCCCCAAATTAGAATCCATGGTGTTACAGTGTTTATTTGATTTCTGCAGTGAAGGCTCCTGCAGTCTGACTCTTCACATTCCTGTGAAAGTGAAACCCCTTGCTGGAAGTCTGACGAGGTCCTCTTGTTATACATGTTGCAGTTTTCAATAATTCTGCCAGGTTCATGACTGAAAAGCTTTTGAAACTGGAAGCTAGATCAGACATCTGACCCATGTTCCTGAGCCAATGAGCTACATAATGTAATTTCATGTGGCTGAAGCTCACTAATACAGGGCTTTGATAGAAGGTCTACAGGCCATGTGTGGACAGGAGACAAGAGGGGCTGTCATGGTTCCTGCCTGTATACTGGTGCTGGTTTGGGCACATAACTGGGAGAAAATGTGTCCCATGCTGTCTTTCTCAACAGTCTTATCTGATTTCCCTTTCCTTCTTCCCATTGTCACTATGAAGCTGTGAATTCACGTTACCCAGAGGCACCCATGGGTGCCTAGACTGCTTCCATCAAATCATGTCCCCCTGGCTTGTACTTGAGCTGCTGGGGAGTTGCTGGCATCACCAAAGCCACAGATGCTCTGACAGACAAGTACAAACACTCCTAATTAAACTGTGAGAGAAGAGTTGTTAAATTGCTTTATAAAACACTTTGCAGAGAGATAGACATTAAGCATTAAGGCAACATTTAGACATCTTTTTAATATACTTTTATATGCCTTTATATACCTGAATATTTCTACCTCATGTCAGTGCATTTACAGAAGCTGATGATGTATTTGCTAAGGTGGACAATGAATGCAACTTTGAGTAGGTCATCTACCAGCTGTAAAGAAAAAGAGAATTCTGGATAGTTTAAGAAGCGTTATGAAACATCCTTTGCTTTCATTTTCATAGACACATCTTTTTAATATTCTTTCATTTCAGGTTTTGAATGAAAACCTTATTTTTGTGAAAGTGCATGCACCTTGGGAAGTGCTGTGCACATACGCTGAGGTTATGCACATCAAATTGCCCCTGCAACCCAATGACCTGAAAACCCAAGACTCAGCTTTCAACTGGTTTAGTAGGCTCTTCAGAGTGGATGAAAATATCATCAAGCCTGAGCAAGAATTTTTCACTGCCCCTTTTCAAAAGGAACTTTTGTCCAACTTTTATATTCAAGACAAAGATACATTTTTCAATCCTGCAACTAGGAGCCGAATCGTAAGTCCCTTTCTAGTATTTAATCTTAAAATAAACTCCTATAACCAGATCAGTGCAACTGCCTTCATGAAAGCATCCTGAAAAATTATAAATATTTGGGATGCAGTAGTCTTGTGTCACTTATGGAACAGCCTGGACAATCCAGATCGCGAAAACATTCATTACATTTGTCCCGTTACTGTTCCACCTGAATTTAAAGGAAGGGTTTGAATGATTCCATACCCTATGCAATTAATTTTATCTGTAATGCTTACCTTTTCCTAACTCTATTATATGCTGAAGCAGGTATAGCTTTGTATGGTTACTTTCAGGTTGCAAGAGACATAAAAACATTTTCTAAATTTCAGGTTCATTTTATCCTGTCTCGTGTTGAATATGCAACCAAAAACAATGTGAAAAGGTTTGGCATTAACAAACTCCTGGACACTGGAATCTACAAAGCAGCATTTCCCCTTCATGATGTAAGTCCAGTGCTTGTAACTAAAATGTGTTTTGAAATAGAGGTCTGAACTATATCTGTGGGGTATATGTCAAAAGATACAAGTATTATTTATTGCAAAGCACCATTGTTTAAAAATGTACCTACATAGCTAAAAATTAATGTGTTTCATTTAGGAGATGTTAACCTTACATTCTTTAGGAGATCTAGTTCAGTAAATTGCCTGGCTTGAATGATAGTTCCCATGACAGACTGTATCATCCCTTCTAAATAAATTTTAATAGTCTGCCTTTTCTTAGTATTCCATTTTTCAATATTAAAATTATATAAAATAGCACCAGTGGTAACAAAGATGTAGATTACGAATCTCATCTTGGGATGTGTGACAGTCTCACACAGTGAGAAACATTCCCACAGTTCTCAGACATTACAACATAAGTGCAGGGATTCAGCATTTCTGCAGGAAGGCTCTATCCAGGCAGTCCAGCACTTCACAGGTGATGTCACTCATGTGGAGAGAAGTTTACCAAGCTTTGATTTCATCTTTTGTAACCACACTTCTGAAGCAAGTTATCCGAAAATTGTTTTGTATACAAAAGCTACCAATAGCACAGAAAAGGAAAATGAAGAAAAAAAATAGATTTCAGAATATTTGACTAAGGAAAAACTTAATGTGAGGCTGCAAATAGGATACAGTAAGCAAAGACTACATGTCATCTATTATACATCCACCCCCACACACCTCCTCCACATCAGAGCCACTGTTCTGTGTCCAAGGTGTGTTCTGTTGAGAAGGCAGTGAGAACACAGTTGGTCAGTAATGGTAACTGCTTCAGCTGTTTCGACTATGCTTAAATTATTCACAATGCTTCCATGGATTTCGAGAAAATCTTTCAGGCAGAATCAAGACAAATCATGTTTCTTGTAAGTAACCCAAAGCTCTACAGGATAGAATTAATATTATCATGACTCATCCATTTTTAAGGTTTCTGTTTAAAGATTTAAAACCTGCCTTGCAGGCTATTTCTATCATGGCATGGAGAATGTGCACTCAGCATGCTAAGTAATTAATGACTGTCTTTTTATAAATTGAAATTATGTTATCATGGCTACTCTGAAAATCAAAACTAGCCTATAGATTTCTACAAATGCCACTTGTTGCATAACAGACATAGAATGGAAAATTCCCTCAAATAAAGTAGACTGTATTGAAATAGGTTTTCAAATAACCTAGTAAAAACCAGAAGGATTATTGCTGTGTGAACTCTCTTTTAAATTTAAAACAAAGCCCTGGATTTATCTCTCAGACTTTCCAGCTTTCATTCCAGTACAATATTATTTTGAAGCAAAGCATGATAGCAAGTTAGAGCTACTTAAAATCAATTTTAATTCAGTCCTGTGCTCTAATTGGAATGGATTCTTTTCTGTTTTCTATCTTAAGTGCCAACATGCTGACATGCTTAGATTTAAGTTCATGATGAATCTCTGTTATTTTCAGCTCACATATGTAAAGTGTTTGAGAATTCAATGCCTTTCTGACAGCCTTCTATCATGAATCCTGGTGCACTCCCAGAGCTGCCTTCCTGCTCCTTTTCGTGGCTTGCAGTGAGACTGGGCAAAAAAGGCTATTCCAGGCTGTGGTGAGATGAGATCTATGCTGCTTACATTAACACTGTCTTCTTCCCACGCCCTTTCTGTTTTGCAGTCTAGTTTTAGGCACCTGTCAAAAGATCCTGACTGCCCAAGTGAACGATACCTTCTCTACAGAGAGTGGGCTCATCCTAAAAACATTTTCAAGTTGCAGCCCCTGGATTTCATCAGGTTGGTGTGACTGGGGTTAGATTAATGAAAAGGAAATAAGAACTTACATAACAGGTATGGGGTTGGGGATGTCAGAGAGGCAAACCTTAGTACTGAGGGCACATGCATATGTGTGTTATCAGCTCATGCACAGGAGCATGCTTTGAGCATCGTTTCCTGATAAAAAATTTAATAGAAAGGCAACCACTTAGATGTTTTTCTTTGCAAAGTGTGATCTTTCTCTCTTTTTCCTTCCCTCTCCCCATTCCTATTCTTTTATAAAAGCATTAAAGTGGTGATATAAATACCCAGCTGTAATACTTCTGCATTCCCAAAGTTCAAACCAGAGGAATACGACCATAAGAGCTGACACAAAATGTCTCAAATAAAGAGCCATTTGAGACAGAAATGGGAATTTAATGGCATTTCAGGGAAAAAAAAAAAACCAAAAAAACAACTCTTTTCCCTCCACAGGAAGTACTACGGAGAGAAGATTGGAATCTACTTTGCTTGGCTGGGATTTTACACTAATATGCTGATCGTGGCTGCGGTTGTAGGAGTTGGCTGTTTCCTGTACGCATGTCTGACAAAGGACAGCTGCACATGGAGGTACTTGATCAGGCCTATTGTAATACCACATGCAGTCTTGATCAGTTCCCTACAGAGGGGGACTGTAAAGAGTTTGCAAGGCACTACATAATAAAAGGGGCAAAATGAAGGGGCCTGAGAATAACGATTGTAGATTTGAAGGTAAAGGCATAAAATATGGCATAAGAAGAGTAATGGATATCCATGGACCATTGCAGTGACAGACATCTGAGAGTTTGTTATTTCATCATTTTATTCATATTTTGCACTAGGTTCACCACACCTAGTGTAGAAACACGAAGAAAAGAGTGACAGTCAGAAGTCAATATAAATTGCCGTAACACATTGGTTTCACTGTGGTAATCCTTAAAGGAGATATCCAAAGACCTTGATAAACCCCCAAAATGCCTTTCCTCTTTTTAAAGAGAAGAATAGAGCAAGAGCAGCAACACAGGGGGCTTTGGCTGCCCAGGATACACTGGGAGGAGAGGCATAGCCGTGACACAGAGTCTCTCATCAGGATATGACAAAATTCAACTGTAGCAGTGACCCAGGAAAAAACACCTGGGTCATTGTGCCAAATCATCTACAAGCCATCACACTGTATAACTTCTCAAGGAAGGTTGTTTATAAAATATGCTGAAGGGCTGTTCCAGAGCTCTACTCCTGTGCCAAATTTATAGACGTTTATCCTTATGCCAGTACTATCATTTAGTAAAATAGTTCATCTGCCCACCTGCTGTTTACCCCACTGATGTCTATAGAAAACAACTACATCATGTTTCAGCCTTCACTGTACTAGTATATACTAGTTAGATGCTATCTCTTAGGAGACAGATCTGCCATTCCTTGATTGACACTAGCAGACCCCTTCTGTACATTTTCAAATCTGATCCTCTTTAGAAGACCACAGGAACTGGGTAGCCATTTCAGTTCTGCAGCTATTCCTTGCTCTGGTAGGAATGTTCTTCTTTTTCCCCTCAGACTTGTTGTAATAATATGCATGAGCATGCAAGCGTGGATTTCCTATTGAAGCCTGCAAGATCTTTGAAGAGTTGTTTAATTTTTACTGTGAATAGTTTTGAGAATTATCACCACATACGATGGAAATTATTTTCCTCCTGTGTCATCCATTTTTGAGATGAGGACTAAGAATGGAAATGGGATTGTGTTGCCAGGGCGGGGGTGGAATTCTTTCTCAATTCCCTGAAATGATTATACTGTCCTCATGCATGGGAAAAGATTAAGCAATTTAGTGTTGGTGAGTGACTGACTGGTTTTGTTTTTAGCCAAGAAGTATGTGATCCCAACATAGGAGGTAATATCATAATGTGCCCTCAGTGTGATAAAGTGTGCACCTACTGGAATCTCACCATTACTTGTGAATCATCCAAGGTAACTATCTTTACAGCTTATAGACATACTATTGAACTTCAGTTGCACTTTCTCTAGTACTACATGTAAAACAATGTTGTTCCTCCACTAATGTCTAAGAATCACTAGAACTGTGCAAATAATTCTTCCTTTTGATACTACAACTGAACTTCGAAAAGCAAGAACAACGTTAATTGCTCCAATTTGATCTAAGCTGAAAAAAATAGTGAGTTGTGGTGGTTTTTTTTTCACACCACTGCTGACTACACAGGACTAAAATGGTTTTTAATTGAAAATGAAACACTTTGCTTTCATTTGAGGATACTTCTTCCTTTTTGGGGAAGAAGGGAGATTACTAAATTCTTCATTCAGTAGCTCTGAACTAATTTTGATAAGGAAATGTTTAAAGCGTGTTTTGACATTTCTGAATTCCACTCCTTTCCTCCCCAAGGAAGTGATCTGCATCTGTGCCTTAATTTGACAAATGTTGTCAAGGAGGAGATGAGTACAAGGAGAGGCTGATGTTGGCTGTGACAGAAGCTGTGACACAGCCATGTCCTGTTATCTGTGACACGACTAGAATCTCTGTCTAGAGAGTTCCTGTTAGAGGAACCTCACTTTCTTTCTTCATTACCTTGTCTCAGTAGGCTAATGTTAGCATTTTATCATTCCTTTCTGTAGATTCAGTCACTCCTAAAACTGCAATTTTTCAGCTATTCATAAAAAATATTTTGCCCACCTTTTATGTGTTGCTTCAATGCCTTAAAGGGTAAAATAAATAAGAACACAGGGAAAGGAAAGCAAAGGCAAACTGTGACCAAAGTGTCTTGTCAGACTGTGTTTTTGCTAACTAGCTTGATTTGTTGTCATCTTGCTCATGAGAACCAGATGTGTCCATTGCCTTTTTGTGGCTATATTAAAAATACATAACTCTATACTGAGTTCCCAGACCAGAAGCACTGTTTTTCCTCTTCCTGTGCAACAGATGGAAGGAAGTCTGATAGCACACCGTTTCATTATCCTCTTGCTGCATATTTGGCTTATATTTTTAATTCTGAGCCTCGTGTTTAATTTTCTTAATTTAGTGGACAGTGGTGTATAGTGACAGAAATTCAGTAAACACTATCAAAAGATTGATTATTAAACTACATAAAAGCTAAAAATCAACATGTTCAGCAAGCACCTTCTGTTCTGGGGCAGCATAGAGGGAAAAAAAAATGGCCAATTGTATTTTAAGCCTTTTTTTTCTTTTGATTTTTTTTTCCCAGAAACTCTGTATATTTGATAGCTTTGGGACACTGGTGTTTGCAGTATTTATGGGAATATGGGGTAAGTCAATTTCAACAACTGTGGTTTATCATCTAGTTTGGGTCAGACGTCAGCCAAGAAAATGCATAAATTTGCAAAGACTGCAAATTTCTAATACTCAGGAATTCACCAATAGGTCGTGATAAGTGTATTCACAGGAACTCTCTTTTAGCATCATAATAAACCAAAACAATGTAAAACTTGAAAGCTGGTTGTCAGTATCTGTTTGGCATTTTTTTGACGTGGAGAAGAATCTGAAAGAAGTTATTAGAGCTGCTGCATGTTTATCCAGCAGGAGCTTGCCACATACTTAAGCGTATCTGGCAGAGGTGCTGCCAGGATTGTTTCCAAAGTTTTGGAGTTGCCTGTGTCTATTAACAGCTGTGTGACTGCAGAAAGCAATGGAAAAATAGTTATTTATTGTATTTCCCAGGAATTTTCACCTCCTGTGTATATTTAAGAAACTGATTGTAAAAAGTGTCATAGTAACAAACACCAGAGATATCTTTTACCAGGAAAAAATGTATCCGAAACCAGGTTGTTCCCATGGGTGAAACCACTTGGTGCTGTACTTCTGCGATTAGGCAAGGTTTATCTTCCCAGAATCAGTTTCTTTTATACATATTAGCTACTTTATTAGCTGGCTTTTATTGCACTGTATTATCCATAAATTACAAAATAAGTTACATGTTATGTCATATACAGGGTACTATACAGAAAATAACAAATGTAACATTTTGAATTCATGTGGAGGCTGAAAAGATGTTATGGTTTAACCCTGGCCAGCGACTAAGCAACGTGCAGCCACTTGTTCACTGCTCCCTGCCAGTTGGATGGGAGGAAAATCAAGGGGAAAAAAAAAACCTCATGAGTTGAGATAAGAGCAGTTTAATGACTACAGTGACATAAACTATAACAATAATAACTATTATTAATAATAATAAAAGTTGTAGCTGTTTTTGCAATGAAAAGAGATATAACAAAAAGAGACATAAATAAAACCCAAGGGGAAATTAAAGCCGAACCCAAAAAACCCAAGTGCTGCATGATATAATTGCTCACTGTCTTCTGTCTGGTGCCCGAACATCGATCCACCCCCTCACCAAATCCCCCCAGTTTATATTCTGGACATGACATCTTATGGTATGGAATAGCCTTTTGGCTAGTTGGGATCAGCTGTCGTGGTCATCTTCCCTCCTAGCTTCTTGTGCACCCACAGCCAGCTTGCTAGCATGGCAGAGTGAGAAGCAGGAAAGGTCATAGTGCTGTGCAAACTGTGCTCAGCAATAGCTCAAATATCCCTGTGTTATCAAGACTGTTTTCAGCACAAATCCAAACACAGCCCTGTACCAGTTACTAGGAAGAAAATTAACTCTATCACAGCGGAAACCACAACACAAGACTACATAATTTGCTTTCTTTATAAAATACATTATATTTTTATTTTCCTATGAAGTCTTAAAATGCTTCAAAATATCTACTGCTTTAAAAAAACACAAGATGAAATATACCATTTTGAAACAAACATTTCTTTAAAAATACACTGTTAAAATAGCAGCAGGAAATTGACTAAATAAAAGAAAATCAGAAGTTTGACACTAATGTAATCTTGTCCTGACATCTGAATAGTTAATGTATTTGCAATTTGCTTTTTAATTAAAATTGTGTTCCCGGTTTTGAAGAACGATTTCAAGAGTGATAATTACAAAGTGAAGCTGCATGGTTATAGTGCTGTCTGCAAGGTCCATTGGTATTTTTATCACAACCCCATTATATAAAGAGGTGAATTGTATTGCAGAAATTGAGTCAAAATTGTACTGAATCCAAATGATCCATTGTCCTGGTACAATTCCAGCTGTAGTTTTCATCTTGCTCTAATACTTTTGTAGACCACCTCGTCCATAACAATTGAAAAAATGCTAGATTTTTAGATATATAGTTGCATCATTATCTTCAGGTCACTTTCTAGTAATAGAACACTTTTTTTTTTTAGTATATTCCTTTCAAAGATCTCAAAGGACCATAAACCGTCAGGGAATTTAGTCTTAGAAATGAACCCTCTATAAATATATTAATGCTCTGGACCAGAGCTTCTGCCAGCTCTGTGACAGCATCACTAGGTTGGCAGGGTCTTGAAGCAGCAGCTTCCACTTCACTTGCTGCCATCAGTGCATCACCTCCCTCAACAGGATCAGTTAGTTAAACAAGCAAATATTCTCCAAACGAGGCATTTCTTTTCAGTTCTTGGTGGCATATCTTCAGAGGCAAAATCCATGGGCCATACTGAATGAGAGTGTTGAGAGACATGCAAAAGAAGACACCACAAGGTGGAATTAGCACTGGAATCTCCTGATTCTGAAACTCCAGTTGTTAAAAAAAAATGCTGATTCAAAACAAAAAGAAAGTGTCAAGTCTGGCAGCAGCTCCTTCCTGGTTCTGAAAGAACACTTGGCTGCTGGCTTAATTTAGCTAGTAGAAGTTTTCTTTGTAGTGGGGTTGAGACAGCTGTCACCATGTTATGTGCCCTCCTTGCGCTGTTAGCTGAGAGGCTACCACAGAAGGAGGCCCTGCACTTCTCGACTCCCCAGCAGCAGCTGGATTTTCAGATGGAGCAAATCAGTATAGCCTGCAATATTTCCTGTGATTTGGGCTGGGTAGCAGTTAAAGGTTCATGGAAGACTGATCTCCTTGCTCTGCAGGAGAAGACAGATTATGCTCCTCTGGCCCACTGCTTGGAATGTCCTCTGTGCTTCTAGGCATGAAGTAGTGGAGAAGTCCTGGTGAAACAGGCCTGTGGAAGATCAAGGGAGGAGGGTTTCCAGGGATTTGGTTTGTGTGTGGAAGCCAAGGTCATCTCTCAGCCCAGCCTGTGGAGTTCTCTAGTTTTAAAGTGCTTAAGTCTGGGGCTTACTAGACACATCTGATTTTGGAAATAACCTTTAACGTTTGGACTTGTAACTGCATGCCATCAATGTTTCATCATTCAGCATGAGGGGCCAAACTGAAGAAAAAACCCTACTTTTAGGGGTTTTTAGGGTTAATTAGTCCCAGACAATGGGAGTAATGAGGGGTGCAATGATGGGATACTGACTCCTCCTGGAGGCAATGCCGCAGAGCCACACTGCTCATTCAGTCTGAGGATAGAGTCTTCAGTAATAAAGTATCTGAGCGTACTGGGAAGCATGATACTGACACTTGTTATACTGAGCTCCTCTCAGCCTTCTCAGCTAGGTCTGTCATTGCTGCTTCTGCCAGGTCTACCTGCATAATAATGTGAGACAAGGTACTGAGTTTGGCTGGGTGAGTTTACTTTAGCCAGTACCACTTAGGCATCTGTGTACTTGATCTCACAGTGGTTCCAGCTGCAGAAATACAGTCCAGGGAAACTGCTGGCCCAGGCTAAAGAGTTTCTAAGCTCTGTGCTATGCAAAAAGAGCTGCAGCCCCTTCAGATTCGTGCTAGCAGAGGAGGAAGGACAGCTATGTTTAAACAACTTTACCTGAACCATCATTTGTTCTCTCAGTCTTCAAGCTGGCAATTTTGTCCACACAAAAATTGCAGACTACTTTTCCGTGTGGCAACTTTTGGCATACTGAGTTCTTTTCTAGAAGTCCAACGTGCTCCAGCATTTTGTCTTCACCTATCCAACCAGCTTACTTTCTTAGACATCCCAGGGTAAACTTTTTCAAAAGCAGTCTATAATGTGAAATCCAAAGTGCTCTTATTTTAGCCTTAGGCAGAAAGCAAATAAACATATATGCATTATTTAGCATGTGCTTACAACACTGTTTGCCTCAGATTTCTCCTGTTGAAGTACCTATAAATCCAAAGCACTAATTATGAAAAGGAATAGATCCCATTATTTTCACCGTTGCATTAGCCAATAAGAGTTTTATTCCATGTCTGTGGAAAGCTGTGTGGAAAACTGAGTCACACGTTTTAGCCCAGGGGGACAAGCAGTGTCCAATACTCATTTTGTCTGTGTTTTGGACAGTTACTTTGTTTCTGGAGTTTTGGAAGCGACGACAGGCTGAACTGGAGTATGAGTGGGACACAGTTGAGTACTTAGAGCAGGAAGAACAAGTTCGCCCAGAATACGAAGCCCAGTGCACTCGTGTAGTAATGAATGAAATCACACAGGTAAGGAATATTTTGATGATTGGTGATGGTTACTGCAATAGAGATGTAAGAGGATACTGTGTAAATGATGCATTTGTACTGGAGCTGTATAAATCAGCAGTAATAATCAAAGTTGATAAACTGATCTGGAAATGGTGAACTTATAAAGTACAGATGTGTTGCAGGGAAATTATATCTAATTGTAGACACCTTGAAGTAGTTGCCTGTTTAAGGAGCTTGCACTGCTATGGTTCCTGTGTCATAAATAAACAAAAGTAAGCATGGCCCCTAGCTTAGGAGACTAAGTCTGCTTTAATAAGTCCCCAATAAACGATTCATTGTTGCTGCCAGAGGCCAAGATCACAGAGCATTTGCTATCATGCATCAGGAAAGAAGGATGAAATAGAAAGATGTTACATTATATATCATGACAAGATTATTTTTGTAGCCAAAAATGTTTCTGTCTGAAACATGTATAAATAGGTATTGTTGTGGAATGCATGTGGATGAAATTAAGATTAATAATAGCAAACTCAAAGAGACAAGGATAAGCCTCATTTCAATGAAATAGGATTCATATTTATGAGGATCTTAGTTTATATCTCTATTTATTATACATTTTTAGTAGCTTTAGCTTCTGTGGCACACTCCAGCTGAGCTTCACTTTTTATTATTTTCTGCCAATATATTACTGTGGTGTTTAGCTGATCATTTGCATTGCTTTCATATTCCATCCACATTACACTGAAGTTTATTAGAGGGCACTCGAAAAGTTTCAAAATTAACTGCCATAGTTGAAACAAGCCTATATAGATTTTTTTATATCTTACACTACAAAACCAAAAAAGGCTTAAAACCTTATAAATCTATGCCACCTCTAATGTATAAAGTCATAGCTAGAAAGTTCCTTTCAGACAGTTCAAAGAGTGAAAAATATACTAAAACATAATGATTTTGATCCTTAGAAATACTATAAAAACTCAGTGAATTCTCACACTACTGTATTGATGTAGGCATTTTCCTTGGGAGGACCATCTCATTGTTCCTATGGGATACATTGAGAAAAATGGAGGTCAAGGACCAAAGTTTTAGTGCCTGCTAATTTTAGCCAATGAGGTTTGAAAGATAATGACCTTGGATGCTGTGATTATCCAAGAAGGATGAGTCCATTCAAGAGGACTATGCACTCTATCATAACCAAAGTCAGTAAGAAAGAGCTGAGGACACTCAGCTTCTATGGAAGTAGCTTTTGTCTTAGAATGAGCAGCGAAAAAAGACATCTAATCAGGTTAAGACTTTTGAAATAATAAATAAATGTGAGTTTCCAGGATAACAAAGTAGGAAAGGAAGCTAGGGGCTTCTTCCCTTTTTTTCTGGCCTCAGTATCACAACGGACTTAATTAGAGCACACAAAGAAAAATATGAAGAAAAGATTAGGTGTATCCTTAATCCATTTCTAAATCTTTTACAGGAAGTAGAACATGTGCCATACACTCCTTGTGGGAAGTGCATACGGATGACTTTCTGTACAAGTGCAGTCTTCTTCTGGGTAAAGTTCTCCTCTTATTCTTTGACCTCACGAATTGACTTCTCTAGTGAGTGTCTAAAAAAAATCCTCTTGAACTGAACAAAAGGCAACAATGGAAGAGGTTCAGTTGGATTTCCATCAGATGTATAAATCAAGCTTGTATGTATCTACATCAAGAAGGTAGCTGTAGTCACCAATATTCATCAGGATACAGTTAATAAAAAATATGCATCAAACTATCCTACAGCTGTAGCTTGTGAGTTATGCTTGTGAATGTGATCCATTGGTTTTCTCTTCATTATTATGAGAGATGTCTTTGCTTTTGAGGAGAGTAGGGTAAAGATTTTGGTTGATAGACTCTTCTCCCTACCAGTTTCTATCCTACTTATTCAAGCTGTTTGCTTCAACATTATGTCTCACAGTCCTAGGCCTCTTTCAGGTTTTTCGTTTCACCTAAAACAGCAAGTCTGGGCACTCTCTAGTCTTCCAAACCTGCTGCTTTAATTACAACTAAACCTTGAAAGCAGTCCAGTAATGTATGAAACAATATTTAACATGGTAAGCCTGCTGAGAGAGATGTCACCTTGAAAAGCTCAGTGTTTTAGCATGCTCCGTGTCCTCTTCACCTTGTAGCACAAACAGACCTCATCCTAGGTGACAGGAGACAGGTAGGAGATAGAGTGGTGGCTGGCAGCCTGGGAGAGCCTCATTGTTAGCGCAACTGAAACACAGAGGAAAGAATATTGGCTCGTTGATTTAAATGGGTAGGACTTCAGGGAAGATATTTGGTCCAGTTTTGTCATTTATGTTACTGCACCTGTATTATGTGCAGGGTAGACAGAGACAGGTGGATTCATGGCAGTTTGCAGTGAGAGTGAAAAAAAGATTCACATCTCTATGGACTTCAATCTGAGTAATAGCTAGGGAACTACCAAGATATACAAGCAGGAGGAGAAGCAGAGAGGAGATGATTAACAAGATGGAATGCATGGATCATTATTACAACTCCTGCAGATTACATGACTTGGCTTAAAATTTGTCTGTTCCTTTGAGAGGTCTGTAATCTGTAATATTATCATGTGAAAGAGAAGGCACCTCCTCCTCCATAATCAATGCAAACTTGCACGTACATTTGCCATCCTGCCAGTTGCCCAAAGTCAAAAGAGAGAGATTTCTTCCACCACATGCCTCGAGGCATAAGATTTGATTACGCATCTCATTATCTTCGCTCGCATCAGTACAAACCTTGTTATTAGTCATAAAACAGACCATCTATTTTCTTTCCTGCGGATTGACTATGCTGCATGAAAACAAAAAGGCTTATTTTATAGATTCTATGTTTATGGCCTTCCGTATTATTTGATCGTCCTCTTGTGATGGGATGACAGGCACACAATTGGTTTCCTTTTGCCTATTGTAAAACAGCATTTCAAACTCACTTTTCTTCCTACAGTTTGACATTAACATCTTTCTTGCATTCCCTTGGCAGATTCTTTTGATTATTGCTTCAGTTATTGGAATCATTGTCTACAGGCTCTCGGTTTTCCTGGTGTTTTCCTCAACGTTGCCACAGCACATTAACGGAACGGAGGCAATCCGCAAGTACCTGACTCCGCAGACAGCCACCTCAGTAACTGCTTCACTCATCAGCTTTATAGTCATTATGGTGCTCAACGTCGTATATGAAAAAGTGGCAATCCTGATTACCGACTTTGGTATGCCGCTGCTGTACCTCAGACAGAAACTTGGGATAAAATAGCTAGTATATGTAGAGTAAGAACTCCAAGAAATGAACTCTTGTATGACCTATTTCACATTTTTCCCACCAAGTCCATACGATATCATCTGGAAGTTTCCAAATACAGAGTTTCTCAATATCAAAGGGACACGATACTCATCTCTTTGCCTGAAATCGCCTTGTAGAGACAGCATGAAAGATCAATTGTTTTCAGTTTTGTGCTTGTGAAACAGACAAAGCAAAGAAAATTACTATAATAACCAAGCTTTATGAAAACAGATCAGTAACGCATAACACATTCAATTACATTAGCTTTTGTTTATGGGAAAAATAGCTATTTTCTTGTAAATAAATGAAATAAGGTCACTGTTCCAAAGCTAGATACTATTCCCATGTTATTAAATAGATAAACAGTCACAAATATTATTATTCTTTATATCCAGGCCATCAACATTAAAGTAGCTATTTCACTTTAGATGTGTGAAGTGGTGCAGTGTTTTAATATAGTTTCATTTAGTACTGTTTCATCAGTTCAAAGTGCTACATTTGCATCTTTCCCGAGTGTGCTGGATTTGGGTGTGCATTTTTTCCCCTGAGCTATCAGAATTTTTGCTTGTTCTTTATTGCCTGGGAACAAGTCCTTTCCTTTTCACAACCCATGTAGTTTAAGAATTAGTATAATAGTTACAGTATACATGGGGATTATGTACAATCTAATTTATAGTGCTGCCCATTATATTAAAGAACACAAGGCATATACATACTTCTTCAGCTGAGGCTTTAAAGCAGCTTGTAGGTTACCTCTAAGATAGGCTTTTTTTCTTCTTTTTAAATTGCAGAGCTCCCAAGGACACAAACCGATTATGAAAACAGTTTGACCACAAAGATGTTCTTGTTCCAGTTTGTCAACTACTATTCTTCATGCTTCTACATAGCCTTCTTTAAGGGTAAATTTGTAGGTCACCCTGGAAGTCCAGTTTATTGGCTGGGAAGGTATCGCAGTGAAGAGGTAAGAATTTATGATAGTGTTTGTTTTTAAACAGCATGAGCCATTAGTCCAGGTATTCTGCTGCAGTTAGGAGTGTATAACATAGTTGTACATATTTAACATGAGAGTTCAAAAAGTGACTACCTCCCAAGCCAATACCTCCTTAGTAACGTCTGGTATAAAAGAATATGGCATGAGACCAATTGGGCTTAAAAGTGTATTATATTTACCCAGACAAGCTTATCTTACCATAGTCCAACAATCTGTGAACTGGCACACGGAAAGGGATAATATCAGGAGAAGTAATCCTGTGCTTCTGGGTGACCCTTGGCTGGTGTCAGCACGGTATGGACCTGCAAAACTTCATCTGGTATTTCACTCTTTCACTAGTGTCCTGTCAACCTCTCATACGTGACCATATGCGGCCTGGAATTGGCTTTTGCATACCTTACTGAAAAGGTTTGCCTAAATAGTCATCTTGCATTGCTGTAAGAAATGATATCATGTAAGAAATGCATTATTTTAAATGCTTCATTCACACCTGAAAGGTTACCCAACTTCAAGAATGTGTTGTGTCTCTTCCAACCCTCAGTGTGATCCAGGCGGTTGTCTCCTGGAACTCACAACTCAACTTGCCATCATAGTAGGAGGTAAAGCAATCTGGAACAACATTCAAGAAGTGCTTCTTCCGTAAGTTCAAACTAGTAAATAATCTGCTCTTTCATATTTGAAATGTACTGCTTTTGATTGATGTGTTCAGGTATTTGGTCACTAAATTGGGTAGGCTCACATTATAAAGGCTAGTCCTTTGGGGCCTTTTTAGACAGTTTAGATATATTTTTTTGGTCTGGTAGATCTGAGGTCCTGTCTCTGTCATTCTGATTCATTCTAATCACAAATGCTTCCTTCATCTGCAAATTTCACTCAAATGTGTTTAAGTCATGTAGTTCTAATTGACATTCACAGTGCCTGTAAGTTCTCTTTCAGTGGGGGCAGATCTCTGGAGGGTCCCATTTCAATGTAAGCAGTAAGCAAACTGCTGACGGTGAACACCCTCGATTTCATTTCATTTGAGGTACTGCTCAGGACTCTACTCCTTCTCCCAGGACTTGTTTATTTTATACTGATTGGTGGCTGTTATGTTACTTGGAACAAGGAACTCCTAGTTTTCTCATGCCCTCCAGAATGCCATAAGCACCAGCCCATGGCACTGTATTCCCTCTGGCTGTGGTTTTTCCAAACCCACGAATTGTATTCTTTTTCTGCACAGTGACCACACTTCAAGGTGTGTCACAAATGTTGTGTAGGGTTGACGCTAAGGTGATTCCTCCAGACCTCAGTGCTCTGTATGTGCTGCTAGTTGCAGGATGGACCTGTAGACCCTGTAGACCCAGATGTTGAAAAGAAATTTCAACATCTTCTTTACCTGGGGAAAGGTCCCTAGATTGAGCATAGCTGCAGATGTCAGCTCCAGCCATAGATAACTGACACCCTTTTCTGTATACAGGAAATCTATTCATCTGACCAGAATTTTTAATTCACTTCCCAGCATGACAAGTAACATTTGAGTATCACTTCTGGATCTGGTTCTTAACTGCTCTCTTCTGCATCTCTGCAAACATAAAGAGAACTATTTTTAGTTTTTTTCTCTGTTGATAGACATTTGCCCCCACCCCCTTTCTTTTGAATGTGGTTCTTTGCTGCACATGAAGGACAAAAAAGTTATCAGGAGGAGTCAACATGTATTCACCATGAGGAAGTAATTCTTGACCAATCTGTTAACCTTCTATGACAAGATGATTGCCTCAGTAGATGAGGGAGGAACAGTGGATATTGTCTATCTGGTCTTCAGTAAGACCGGTGACACTGTCTTCCATAAAAGTCTCACCGAGAAGCTACTGAAATACGGTTTGAGCAAACAGACAGTGAGATGGGCTGACATTTGGCTGAATGGACAGGCCTAATGGATGGTGAACAGTGAGACAAAGTCTAGTTGGAGGCAAGTGACTAGCATGGCATTCCAGGGATCACTACTGGATCCCGTCCCATTTAACATCTTCATGAATGATCTGGATGCAGAGACAGAGTGCACCCTCAGCAATTTTGCTGATGACACCATGATTCTGATATGTTGCCATTTTGTACTCTTATTTATGGTTGCATAACTGCTTTCAGGATAAGGCAATGGAAGATTATACTCATGTTTGAAAGATTTTTTTCAGTAATTCAAGAATAACTAAATCCACTGTTCAAAGCTGTAACAGCGCAAAAGTAAATATTTTCCATTTACTGAACTTTTTAGGTTATTTTACCAATGTTAGTGGTCTTTTTCTCCCTGGCTGACAGTTGGGTTAAGAATCTAATTGGAAGATACTCTGGAGCTGCTAGATCAGAAAAAGTTATTCCACGCTGGGAACAGGACTACCGCTTGCAGCCCATTGGAAAACTTGGACTGTTTTATGAGTATCTTGAAATGGGTAAGTTGTAATTTAGTTCAGATTCATCACCACTGCTGGGTACAAACTTAGTCTAAAGAAAGCTTCATATAAGCAATGCTTAGTAAGTCTATAGACAGAGGGTACATTAATGTTTTCCAAGACATGCTTTGATGAGATAGCTTTGCAAGCTTTTATTAAGCAGTTAAACCTTAATTCAATTTATGACTAGGAAACAGTACAGGATTGTATAAGGAGTTATACTGCTGCTTCTTTACCTCATCCTCTGAGAAATGTATTGAGAAGGCAGACCATGTTCTGGTGTTGTACAGCAGAGCCCCGTGTTCAACTGCTCTGCCGAGAGTCTGTGGTCACCAGGACTTGCTGCTGGTCTCTTGGGAGCTGGCAGATCTCTGGTTTGTTGCCACAGTCCAGTCTGTCACAGCATTGTCAGCCTACTTGTTGCAGCACCTGGGACACCAGTAGAATGGCTGTTAATTCAGTCTTTCCAGCACAATGCTGAGACAGATAGTCATTAAATTTCTATGTCATTGTGATGAAGACATAAGAAAGAAATGGATGTTTAAATACCCAGAATAGTTCCTCTCGGTGCGTTGCAACTTGTAACATTTTCCTGTCCCCTTCACCTAGCAGTTTTTTTTCAGTACTGTTGTGCTCCTGTCTTCTCATGCAGAAGATTTGCTAGGAACCTACTCTTTCTTGCCTCCTTCTCCCAGAGCTGGAGTACACAAAGTATACATGCACAGACATGCTTATCTCCAGCAAGTGAAAGCCTCATCGATGTATATAACCTCTCCCTTTGACAGTCATACAGTTTGGCTTTGTCACTCTGTTTGTGGCATCCTTCCCCCTGGCTCCTCTTCTGGCTCTGATTAACAACATGTTGGAAATCCGTCTGGATGCGTGGAAGTTGACGACTCAGTTCAGGCGCATGGTTCCACAGAAGGCACAGGACATTGGCGCCTGGCAGCCCATCATGCAAGGCATAGCCATTCTGGCTGTGGTCACCAATGTAAGTACAGTGCCAACAACTGCAAAAGGTAAAATGCCTTCACTGCAGGCATTACCTCCAAATGTGGGACTGCCACGTGTGGCAATGTAGCACTTAAATCATCCTAAAATATATTACAAGCATCAATCCTGTGAGACTTAAGTACCTGTGAGGTAGGCTTAGTTACTCTCCAGATGTTTTGGAAATAGAATATAGCTACTGTCACAATTTACTACTGTTACCAGTGAGATCAGAGATTCCTTCTAACACATTTAAAGGTAGTCACTTCCTCCAGGACCTCATCCTTGCAGTAACAAGGATGCTTATTGCACTCAACAGCAGTTTCTGGAGAAAGCAAAAGAGTCTGAAGACAAGAGTTCATCTTAGCTGAAGTTTTCACGGTAGACTTTGCCTGTTTGGAGAATGGTGGACTTTGGGTAAGAGGAGAGAGACACAGCTGAGCACTCTACTATAGATACTAACTCAATAGTTAAGGCACTTGTTTCAAGCAAAATAAAAAGAGGTATTCATTTAAATAAGGACATGAATTTATATTCCTGTATCTCAGGCATCTCCCATAGTTATTAGGTGCTTGGCTGGTCTGGGGTCTCAACACCAAGGATGCTGTTTTTAAAGAGTAATATAGGGATAGATATGTGCACCTTCTTTTCCTACATCGAGATGAGTTCCCTACATATTCCTCTCTTTTTTCCTCCCACTTTAAGAAATCTTTGTTTGGGGATGAGACTACTTTTGATAGGTGAGCTTCCGTAACCTGAATGCTTACTGGGTTATCAGTAGCTTGTTTCCATTGTTTGAGGGGCTGGGAGTGGTAACATATATAAACAGGAGTCCAGGGTGGATTTCAGTGATTAGGAAAATTGTATACATCAGCCTCAGATGCCAGATGTATTTTTAGGTATCCAAATGTATCCCAAAATGACCATTATTCTTGTTCAGAACTTTATTTTGCACTATAGTAATTCAACAGGTACGATAAACACAGCTAGGACGTAGAGAGCAGACTCAGGAGGACATAAAGGCAGAGAATTAAGTACAGAGAAATGTCAGAAGAAAAAAGGGAACTTGATGGAAAATTTACAAGAGAATCTGGGAGACAGACAACAAGCTCAAGCATATGCTCCATCTGTTTCACTCTGCTCAGCTGAGGCAAGGCAAACATAAATCCAGTGGTTCCACTGGCATGTGCACATCCAAGGCCTACTAGTAAATCTGGTGTTAATTTTTTTTTTTTTTAAAGCAACTTGGGTGACACATTTTCAAGTTGCTAGATATGTTAGGTGCCACCAGAGATACTTTGGGGCTCATTTGGTTTAGTGCTTGTGCAAAAAATTGTTAATGATGACTCTCCTAGCAAATTATGCAAATCCCAGCAGATAATGCAAATTCACAGATGAAGCATAGCTTCACCTAGCATAGCTAAAACTAGAGGCAACATTATTGGTGCATTAATATCATCTTTTGAACTGTGCTGCTAGGAAACTTACAAAACAAAAGGCAAGAAAGTTTCTGGTGGCCTGAAAGAAAAACAAAAATGTTATGCTGTTGGATAAGCTTGTCTTTCCTAGTCAATCCAGCTGGATCTTGTAATACCACTCTGAAGCAAAAAGTTGGATATGCATCTTAAAATTACTTTAAAACATTTTTACAAGTACCTTAGTCATAGTATTTTATGAAATTCAGGGCAGGGTTAAAGTGGTCTTGGTGATCTTACGTTGACTCAGACATGTGTAGGCTTCTGTTAGGAATGTGTTCGTGCCCTGCTTTTTTGCAGAAAAATGACCTAGCAATAGATGTCTGTTGCTACCCAGTCACAGCCTACCTGAGGCTAATCTGAGCTTTGCTGCTTTTTTCATTCCAAATTCCTCCTTACGTGCTGCAATCCACAAGGCATTGCTGAAAACATGGAGTCCTTGATATGCAAAAGTATGTTTTATAGCTTGTTTTTAATGTCTGTCCTCCTTGACAGGCACTCAGTCCCAATGTTTGTGTGACTGTTAACTGAAGGCATGTTTCTTTTAAAGTTACCCTTTTTGGAGGTTTAAGGTGTTGGACACAGCTGATGTCAGTGTGAATGCAGTGTGTTTGCAGCTGACATCAGTGAGGCTATGGGCAAGGGGCATGGCACTAGAGACTGTCATATTGAAAAGGCCCTTCTGCAGGTGTTGTCAGGACCTCAGAGAGACCAGCATTTCTTGGTAACAAAGTGTGGGCTATAAAGCCATGTACTAGTGCTAGAAGCAGTTTTCTTCCTTGAAGTATGTTTATTTCTTGTTTTATATCCAGGGACTAGTATGGGTCATCAGTCTTTCCTTTACCATCCCTGCCCAGATTTTTTCTTTCATACACAGAAGCTATTTCTTCTCATCTGTGTGACTTGTCACAGCTGATTAGACTGGGGTAGTCTATCACCTTCACCTCCATGCATTGCCTTTGTAACAGCTGCCAGTAACTTGCAAGCAACTTCTACACAAAACTATCAGTTCTGAGACTGCTGCTTAGGCACTAGACATGCTATTGCATGATACCAGAGCATCTGCTGTTGATTTGAAGAACGATTTTAATTAGTTATGGTATACATTGAAAACTTTGTGGAGTAAAGCTGGGGAAGTAGAGAATGTGCCATTTGTTTGTAGTTCTCCAGTGCAATACCCTGAAATGCAGCACATAATTCAGGATGAGGAAAAGTTCGAGAGAATGCCATAGGATTAGATTTCATATTTCTGTCCTTGTAGCTATCTGAAACACATCTGGAGATAATTCTGAGAGGGAGGAGAGTGAGACAGGGATCAGTTTTAGGATTATGAGAGACCTGGGGCCTTGCAAAACAATTCAGTAAAAGCAAAGACTTAAATTGGGTAAATACCATATTCCAGAATGATACAAACAGCATCGAACTCATTTAGTCCAAATGGGGGAGGGATGTTTTTGCCTTACTGTTCAGTTGCTATGAGTTCATTTGTGATCTGACTGGATGAGCAAATGAAGAGAAAGAAATTATATTTGACTACATTTTTTCTGTGCTTGTACTTCAGTTCAAAACAGAGTCATTTAGGTGTGAGGTTGTCTCCCCGCAACTGCAAGACACAGCAATACATATTTCTCGTCAGCCAGAAACACCTACTCTGCATGTAAATATAAACAGCACATTATTTTCACTTCATTTCACACTGGCATGTAATGCTTAAAAACAGTTTTTAAACGTGCATGCCAAGTGCATTTGATTTAAGCCAGAGTACAGTACAAAGAAATAAATCTTAGCCTTGAAAGTTTTAAATGAGTTCATTTTCATCTTAGGGGACCTCCCTTTTCTTTCTCATCAGCCATAATAACTTTCTCTCAACTGAACTCAATTGTAACAATATTCTGGAGGACTAAATTTGGATCTTGGGCCACAATCTCAAAAGTATTGATTCTGCAACTTTAACTCCAGTTTAGCTTCCCAGGTACCTCGAAATAAGCCAGCTCAAGAGATAGGACAGTAGGGTAACATTCATCATTTGTCAATGCTGCTACTTGAGGTGGGGTGGCTCTTGTATCCTTTTCAGCTTCCTGCCTTTTCCTTTCCCTATCTTTTCCCCTGGCTCTTGTGTTGTGCTGGCATCAGCACTTTGACAAACACAGAATGAACCGGATCAGGGAATCGATCCCGCAGGGATTCCCGGCCAGATCAGTGCCATGATCTGATCTGCTGCAGGACTGCAGGAACGCCTGAGCTGCTAGGGGCAGAGAAGAGGGGGATGGTGATTGTTTTAGCTAGCACTGCCACCAAAGTGTTGCTTGAGGAACTGTAGACGAGGTGTCTTCATTTTTTTTCACCCTTTCTCCTCTCTCCCCTTTCCTTTTTCTACAGCTGATACAAAATATCTGGGGCTGGGAATGCTGCATGAAAGTGGACAAGTTTTGCCATTCAGGCAAATACAAGGCAATGCAGACTGTGAGAATCACAGGGTGGCATGAAAAGGAATAAAGCACAGTTATTAACAATCTCTTTTGTTCCTTTGTTACTCATTACAGCTTAACTTTGCAGCTTCCTTTGCCCTACACCTTTCCTTTGGCCTTTTTCTGCTCCTTTTATGTGTCTCTGCCTAAACCTCCTTTCCCCTGATCCCATTAGATCCCTACTTCTTGCCTTTCTGCTCCATGTCTCTGCCCTAGTTCTTTCTATCCATGTTGGCAAGTATTTTTTTTCCCTTGCCATGAGACAAAAGACTTCTCTTTCAGTCCAGGAGTGCAGCTCATCACTCCTTCCTAGGTGCTGGGCACCAGGGATGCCTGTCACCATGAGTTGGCCGGGCAACTCTTGCTAGGCACACAGCTGCAGATCTTGCCAGTGGAAAGTCTTCCTCACAGGCAAAGCTTTTGACTTTGCAATAGCAGAGGAGGAGACTGGATTAAACATAGTTAACTTGTGTTCCAGCATGGGATGTTTTGGGAAGTTCATGAGTTTAGAAAAAGACTTCCCACAGCAAGCCCACAGATCCAGTGTGCTACCTGGTTTATGACTAGCAGACCAAGTAGGACAAGGACTCTCTTGGGAACATGACAAAAACAAACAGTTATGTCATATGTAAAACAGCACTATGCTGCTCCTGCTGAAAAAAATTATCTTGGCATCAAGAGCAGTTTCCACATGTACTGACATTGAAGCTGATTAGACAACAACTGCCAAGATGAGCTTGGGCTGGCTAGCACCTCGGAAAGAGTGGAGTGTTTCTGGGGTCAGAATTGGATCAGCTATATATATATAATCTATTTAATTCCTTTACTCAGACCTCAAGTTTCCTAGTGAAACGTTAAGTTTCTATTTCTGAAGGAGTCTTCCATTGTTACCGTGGGTTTTATCAGGTAGGATTTCTTTAAGCGTCTCATAAACACATTCGCTAGCAAACATGTTGCTGAAGGTTACCATAGAGTACTTTTAGGTGAGTTTAGCTGCTATCCTCTACTGCATGATCATGAAGAAAAAAGTGCATTAAAGTATAACTTTTTTTAAGGCATCCAGCAGAGCTAGCATAATTTAAAAACCATACAGAGTGCACATTCCAGAAAGAGATTGTTTCATGCCCATGAGTGACTATGTGCTCATTTACAGAGGGAACCACTGACTGGAAAGACACATATTTTCTATTTTTAGGTCATACTGTAACTTTTGAGATACTAAGTATATGGAAAAGCCATGCATGTTAAGGCTCATTTCTTAAATGCTGTTCTGCTTTTTTGTCTTTTTTTTTTTGTCTGAAATGCAGGCTATGATCATTGCTTTTACATCTGACATGATTCCTCGTCTGGTTTATTACTGGTCCTTTTCAGTACCTCCTTATGGGAGTCACAGCAGTCACACCATGAAAGGATATATAAACAGTACACTGTCTGTCTTCAATATATCAGACTTCAAGAATGCAAGCAAGCCATTTTCCCCTTGGCTTGGGAACCAGAAGACATGCAGGCAAGTGCCAAATAACCATCCTTTTCCAATTACAAAAATAAATATATTTTTTACTATCTAGATCATCTAATTCAGTTAATGATACCCAATATAAAATATTTAAACATGGTGAAAATTAGTGTATTTTGAATGCAGAACTGAAGTATTCACCTATAAGTTTGTACTACTCAGAAAATTCATGCTCTGTTTTTGTGTCTCATAATCAATAGTCTCCCAAAAAGCACTTCAAAGGTTTTATAAGTCACTCTTATATTAAGAAGTAATACCAAAAAAAAAGGACATTTCAGCCAAATATAGCTTATTCTGCAGATATGGTTTTACCCATTGCTATAGTTATGTACATCAACTGTTCCTAGATGCATTAAGAGACATGTCTTGCTCCATCCTCTGGCCACAGTGCAGTACTGCAGAGTTGCCCGAAACGAGTTCCTGACTTGCCTTTGTTGCTTTCAGGTACCGAGATCTCCGCTACCCTCCTGGTCACCCGCACCAATATGAGCATAACATATACTACTGGCATGTCATTGCAGCCAAGCTGGCTTTCATCATTGTCATGGAGGTAAATGGACAGGGTTTTGAGCAATACTTATTTAAACGTCTCTTCCTTCCATGCAGAAAATCCTTCAAAGACATTCTGTACAGGTACAGTTATCAGAGCTGGTGATGTGTACTAGAATGGGCAAAAGCTTGGGAGATGTAAATTAGGTATAGCACCGTGACAAAAAGAAGTCTCTGGAGTAATGATATCAGCTGAGGATTGCCCCATTTGTTTGCAGTTTCTTTGCTCAAGAACTATACAATTATTTCTAGTATCAGAAATAAAAGGGACAGTTACACCAAAAATATTTTTACATATACTTAGAGGAAAAAGTTTGAAGATTATAAAGACGGTCACTGAAAGAGCTGAGACTTAGAAAATGGACATCAGAAACATGCAACTGGATAGGTCAGAGCTCCCATAGCAGAGAAAAGTGCAAGCACTGGGTACCAGGATTCCCCTAAAGCAGGCAGAGAAGTCCTTGTTAAAATCAGAAACTCTTTTTTATCAAACCATTTTTCTATTCATTAGTCATGTCTGCTTTTTAAAATACCGTTCCATTGTGATGATCCTGGTACGGAACCAGCTCGCAGTCTTGAAGAGATAAGCTGACATCTCGTTTATAATAATGATAATGTTCTGTTCAGCCTGACTGACTTTTTTTTTTTTCATTTTTGCCTTCCCCAGCATGTCATATACTTTGTGAAGTTTATTATTTCGTACGTAATTCCAGATGTATCGCAAAAGACCAAGAGCAAGGTCAAACGAGAGAAGTACCTAACACAGAAACTCTTGCATGAGAACGACCTCAAAGTTGCACAAAAAACCATAGGGAAAATAGCCAAGAAAATCATCAAAGAAGTAGACAGCACTTTCCGACCTAAAGCTGAATGAGTACTTTTTAATATGGAATAACAGTATTTAACCAACTAATACCTGTCCAGATGTTACCAATAGCTAATCAAACACTTTGCATTCATTCTCTTTACAAAACGTTGTTTCTTGCAAATCTTTTAAGAGCTCATTTACCTGTTTTCTGTGGACAAATGCAACCACTGCAACTCAGATAAGAGCAATTTTTTTAAAGAACTTTAGTAGGCCATATTTTTTTAACATGTGAAGGTGAAAATTATTTATCATCTTAGGGTGATGCAGATTAATTCTCACATACATAGAGTGCTTTCCACTTTGTTTCAGTATCGGCCATTAGATCTTTTGTTTTGACTTGAATAAAACCTGTAGTAGGCGTCCGGAAGATCTCGGATTGTAACGCGAGGGGTGAAGAGGAGGTGAGAGGTCTGGCACGGGGCAGAGATAGAGGAGGTGCTTATGCCAGCAGATATAAGGGCATAACATAAACAATAAGGGGGAGACGGAGACGGAGATAGAGACGGAGACAGAGCACCATCCACACCGTGTGTGCAGTGATCCTTTCCCTCGACTGTCGAAGAGCTAGGAGGTCAGTCTGAACCACCACGTAGTGTTGCCTGCAACGGCAACAAAAACCTTAAGAAGAAGAAGCATTTGTTATAAGAATACCATCATGTCTTCTGAAGGAGTTTTGATTATTTGCTAATGCAAACCCCAACTGTAAAGTGAAGAGGAAAAGTGAAGGAAAGAGAAGCAAGATAAAATTGAAAGTCATGTTATTAAGCGATTGGAATTGACATACTAAGCGCTGTTGTGTGCTACGCTGAATTAGCTATGCATGCTGAGACTTGAATGGATAGCAAGATATTTCAATTAATCATGGACTTGGATCACAAGAAGCATCAGGACTGTAAGCCCATCCTGTTCATCAATCTCTGTATAAATAGAATTGCCTTTGAAATCAGTGCATACAAACTGACTTTACAGCACTCTGAATGAGTAGAAAACTCAAGCATTTTGTCTTTCTGCGGTCAATGTACTTTCATTAGTTCACTTGCCCATCCTGCTCTGAATGACCGTAGCCTTGACAATCTCCTACCTGAAACAGTAACGAATGTTAGAAGTCTTTTCACATACTAAATCGATATTTGTGTAGGACTGTCTATTGCATTTCTCCCACATCAGATGGACCACGCTCTTCCCTGATAGACTTTGGCACAGGAAGAATGTGCAGCTGGGCCTGTTGTGACACAACATTGCATAATAAAGTGAATTCTGACAACATCATGAATCTATCAAAACTGGAAACTGGAATAGAGCATTTAATATGCCTTAACTATGTTATGAAGCTTTAAATAACTAGGAAGAATGTTAGAGGTGTGGGTGCATGTGCTAGAGCCATCAGTCATCTTCAAATTAGGCTGCAGATCTGCTTGGCTATTTTGGCACCTTTTGCAAACTGGGAATTCAGTAATTACAGGTGAAGCATGTATGTAGAGCTCTGCTTTATGTCTGCAGCCATGATATTCCAGATTATCAACTTGCTTTCTCTTTTGACAGTTTCAGTGGACCAATTTCTACAAACTCTGAAACCAAAATCTTGTTAAAAGAGCAAAAGTATGCCTGTAGTCTGTAAATCAGGTGATTAATTTTGTGTTTATAATTTTGTACTCTTCTTAAATGTAATAGATGTGCAGAATTTTTAGGCTGATTATTCATACAGCTTTTTGCATATTAAGCTTGTTTGCAGAAACTAAGTAGCATTTTTAAGACGTATTTTATCCCATTAACAGTCAGAAAGAATCAAGCATCTGAACTTTGCAGCAAAACTTCCAAATACACTCTGCTGTGTACCTCAAGCCTGTCATTTGAAACAGCAACATTTAGACCAGAAGAGGAAAGAGGTGAAGGGAGTCCTTTCAGCAGTCATGATACACAAGCTTTCACCCAGCAAGACTGCATGATTGCATGGAAGAACATGAGAGGAAACCTTGGTTCAAAAATCGAGGAAAGATGAAAGAAACTCACAGGTTCCAGAGAAGCACTTGCATTTCTGACACTGAAGGACTGAAGCTTACTTATTTTAATGCCCAGAAAACTTGGTGTAGACACCACCTGAAGACAAAAAAAAAAAAAAACAGATATAGGACATTAAAACAAGATAGACTGTAACTATAAATGACAGTCAACCAGAGCAGCGATGGAACCAGGGCTTCTTTGCACAGGGAATTATACCATTTGCCATTTGTTTTGGTTTCATCAGAATAATGATAAGTCTTTAATTTACTGGGAAGCAAATATAAATCAGGCAGATGTGCAAGCACTTAAAAGTTTATAAGCTAGACAGAATTTCTTATCGAAGTATATTCCCTCAATACTGGTTTGTTCTTTTCCCCAGATCACAGGATGGCTGGGGTTAGAAAGGATCTCTGGAGGTCATGTGGTCTGACCCTGCTGCTCAAATAGGGCCATCTAGAGCTGGTTGCCTAGGACCATGCCCAGACAGCTACTGAATGTCTCCAAGGATGGACACTTTACAAGCTCTCTGGTCAGCCTGTGCCAGTGCTCAATGACATTCACAGTGAAAAACAGTTTATTGATGTTCAGAGGAAACCTCTGAACCTCTTATGTTTCAGATTGTGTCCATTACCTCTGGTCCTGTCACTGCATAGTATACCAAACTTCTGTTTAAAACAAATTTTCATCCCAAAAACTTTTTATGGAACTATTTTAGGGAAAAACTCAGGACTTCCCTGTGCAAAATGAGTTTGGTTCAGAGAGGCCAGCCATCTCTTTTCAGACTTGGAGCTTTTGATTTTAGCTTTGAGCTGGCTCTTCCCCATCTGAAGTTGTGTTCATCAGAGACATGTCATTTTCATACCCCCCTCAGTTATCACTGATGTGCCTTAAATACCTCTTCAGGTGCTCTGTTGGAGGGCTGGGGCAGGCAAGGAGGCCTCCTGTAATAAAGAGAAAAAATGCAGTACCAAATGGGCCATTTCAGGTAATTATTTGGTCTTAAGGAATATTTATTGCTCTCTTTCAGAGGTGAAGAGAGTAGGAAACAAAGGAATTGAATGCCTCGCCTGGGGTCACACTGTGAGCAGAGCTTATAGAATTGCATACTTTAGTTCCTTGTTTGGTTCCTGAGGTCTCTGAGTTGCCCCTTTTTACATCAGTTGGTGGCATTTCCTAAAGTAGCAGTTGGCCCTGAGTGTCATGGAGAGTTTATATTCCTGTCTTTAAAATAATGACTTTTAAAAAGTGCTACATCAGCAAAGTGTGTATATCTATGGCTCCTCCCACAATAAAATCCTAATGGATTCTACATTTCCCTTTTTTGTTCAGATCAAGAGCGTGCTTTTGAAAATAGTCTTCCACTTGTCCCCACTGTCTGGGCAGTTCTTACCATCACAGACTGGTCTCAGGACACATGGACTGGATTCCTCGTGATTTAAACTGAGCCAGAAGGCAGGTTTTAGATATGCAGTTAATGATCTCTGACAGGCACTTAGTCCAGAGAGCTAAAGCCAAGAGCTAGTCTGAAGAGAGAAGTGAGTACTGTGTAGACATCACCTAGTCAACGTCAACTTTCTGCTCTAGTGATTTGCTTCTGAAGTGCCATGCTCCTTGCTAATGGAGCTGCAACGTTTTCATTTCAGAAAACGTGATATCAGGAATTCTGTTCAGTTTGCCATAACGCACAGTGTTAATCACAGCAGAGATCTGAATGAGAGAGAAAGAAGAGGAAAACCAAGAGTGCCTAATAATAGCATCTTAATACTTTGATTAAGCTATGCAGTTTCTGCAGCGTCTACCTCCAACTGCTGAAACATGGTTCTCCTCATACACAGGGGGCTTTGTGGAAGCATCAGAACCAAGTGCTAGGGAGGCAGTTGCAAACATGAGTATTTGTAACTTTTTTTTTCTTTAAGGTTAGGTCACTTGAATAATACTTAAAGATCTGCTTGAGGGGAAAATTAACTTTTAAAAAAAAAACTATTAATCAGTTTTACTCTTTTTTTTTTACACTTGATACATAGGCCAAACTCTTACTTTGTAAAGATCTGCTGAAGTCTGGGTGAATTTGAATCAGTAACCATTTCATTTCCTTAACAGGCAGCACGAATTACAGACCGTCGCCACTGTTTTAAACTCTCAGTATTTTGATAAAAGTCAGAATGTAAGAATGTATTTTTTTGTAATTTGTCTGTTTGCTATTAGTTTCTGAATATTAAGGTTTCTTTATATTTATTGTCATTTAAATAAAGTCTATTTTAAAATAACAATACATCTGATGGTTTTCCATGAATGATACTGTCAAGTGCCACATTTAAATTCTTACAATGTCATCCCTGTCTAATTTCCATATTCTTCCCCTTTTACAGTCTTTTCCCATTAAACTGTTACTAGTACTGAAATTTATCTCCTGTTTTTTCTGCATCCTCTAGATGGAAGTCATTCCTTTCAACACCAAGTCGATGACAAGGACCATTATGTTCTCATACAAGTAAACAATTTAGGCCTTTATACCTTTTCACTCCTGTCATGATAAACCCCATGTTATGTTTCAGAGTCATCATTTGTTTCTTCACCCGAATAAAGTCTGTGATGCTCCCACCTCTAAGCAGTCCACACTCTCTCTGTCTCTCCCTACAGTTCATCCATCCAGTGATCAGCTCTCTTCTGCTCTGACTACTCCTCTCTACATCAAGGAAATCCTTTTCTAAGACTTAGAGAATTGGAAGGTTAGAGAGTTGTTTTAAACAGAGACCTTCTCTTCACTGAAGTGTGCTGGTTTTATTTCCCTTAGGGATTTCCAAGGTCTGCTTTTGGTAGCTGTATGATAGTTGTGGAAGCAGAGGTACTACCACCTCCAACCTATTTTCTGCTAAGGGCTATGTGTCACACAGATGCCAGTACCCAAGCTGTTCTGCTTTTCTTACACCAATTTGACTTTGTCAGAGCGAGAACAAGAGAAACTTCATGATGAACTATAAAAAAGGTTTTGTCCTGCAAGCAGAAGGCTATACTATCATCATAGGCCAAACATATATGAGGATGGTGTGGTTTTAAATTGACACCTATAAAAACCCTTCCAAGAACAGGCTTTAGCATTTTTCTACTTAATGGGCAAATAGCTAAAGTATTACTTCTGGTAGTGCCTGCTTAGTTTTAATTCTTGTTGTCATGGAATGGGTGAATTGCACTGATTGGGATAGCCAGTGTGTGCCAGATGAAAGCAAGTTTTGCTCTGACCCACCTGATACACCTCGTCACTGCACTCCACCTCCATAGGACCAGCAAAAGTGAGGTCAGCAAAGGTACCAACTTCATTTTTATTAGCATTTATATGAACCTTAACCAACTAAAACACTGAAAAGATGTAGCTGTAGTTATTCATAAGTAACCTCCATATAGCTTGGAGCAATACTTTCCTCATAAGAAAATAATGTATCTTAATAGCCTAATAATAACAACAGGAAAATTGAAGAAAGTGGGTTTTATTTACAAGATGGAAGTACATCAAAACAGCCTTTTCAAGTTGCTTTCTACAATTCTTATTTCATTATCTGATGCTGCTATCCTGTGAAAGCAATGCTAATCACTGAGATTAAAGTTACAGTTGTCAGTCAGCAATGATGCAAAGAAATTAAATTGCTTGCTTTTAGTATAGATTCATTAGTTCTGTGGTTATTCCAGGCAGCTCTAGAGTAGAGTTTGGAGTGCAGATGTGAACATGTGTACTCTATCCTCTTTCAAGTACACACACATTCACACACTGATGCCTGTTCTGCCAACTATAAAGAATGTAACTCCTGGCTTGCCTCATACTGCAAGATGCTCTTTTCCAGAAAAGAAAAATAACCTTCCATCTAATTATATCAACATAGATTATTCTCTATAAATATATAGGCTATTGTAATTTCTAAATACTGAAGATAAAGAAAAAGAAGAGAAACTACACAACATAGACCATGGAGAAAATCCCACTACATTCTGTGGTGCAGCAAGCACAGACCAGGATGCCAGAAAGCCACCTCTAGCAAACGAAGAGAGAGTTTATGGAAAGTGGAGGGGATCTCAAATTCCTAAATTATACGATTCCTAAGTTATACAACACAAGGGAAGTTACGGCCTATTCTGTTTGGGGACTTTATTAGATATGCATGTAGTATCCATGAAAGCCTCTCTCATCATTTCTCAGCTTCTTGTTTGACATCACAAAACAGGTTGCTTACTAAGCTGTACTGGGAGCCACAGGCACCTGCAGCTATCATCTTACCTTCCCATTCTCTGGGATCCCATTTGGTCTTGTATTAAATCTGTATTGTGCTCATTCATGCAGTCATTTTCTAAACCAATCTGGCTGCTCCAAGCAAGCAGAGTTCCATATAAGCCTCTGTGGCAAGGGCAACACAGAGGCAAAGCACCTTTGCTTGCTGGAGCCTGGCAAGCTGGTGGAAATAGCAACCGATACCCCAAGTCTGACATTCAACCCTGAACACCCATCCCCTCTACTGAGGGTCAATGGTGCTTGAGGGTTTGTCACATTCTTGGGTTTGATACAACTGAGAGCAGCCAAACTATCAAGAGGTGAGCCAGGCATTAAGGTTACTTGTCCTGTGAAAATATTTTGGTGTCTGTGCCAGCACAAGCAGGCAGACACTGTGCCTCTTCCCAGCCACCTTGGGCTGCCTTGTGCCAACCTCTCTGCAGCTCTGTGCCTGGCAGGAATGTGCAGTGGCATAGGGGGCTGTGCTGGCACAGGCAACCCCATGGAGGGTCATGCAGGCCCAGGGAAAGGGGGGAACAGCGCAGTGAGAATGGCAACCTAGTAGCAGGGCAGTCTCTGGCCCAATAAATCTACCAAAACGCAACCAAATGTGCTCCTCATAGAATTATTTTGGTTGGAAAAGACCACTAACCTAACACTGCCAAGCTCACCACTAAAGCATGTGCCTCAACATATGGCTTTTCAATATCTCCAGGAATGGTGACTCCACCATCTACCTGGGTAGCCTGTACCAGTGTTTAACAATGCTCTCAGTCAAGAAGTTTTTCCTAATGTCCAATCTAAACCTCCTTTGGCACAACTTTAGTCCTTCTCCTCCTGTCCTATCACTTGTTACTCTGGAAACTGACCCTCACCTGGCTACAACCTTCTTTCAGGTAGTTGTAGAGTGATCTTATCTCACTTCAGCTTCCTCTGTGCTAAACAGCTCTCAGCTGCTCCTCATAAGACTTGTTCTCCAGACCTTTCACCAGCTTCACTGCCTGTCTCTGGGCACACTCCATCACCTCAGTGCATAGTTTTGAAAAAGGAACTTTCCTGCCTGCCGGAGCTGGTTATCCAGCTGAATGGGCAGGGCTATGCCTTTAAGAGTCCCCTGTACAATTGCAAACAAGCAGAGTTGGTGTTGGCACTTGATCTGGGTACTCTGAATATCTCTATTCAAGGGTAGCTATTGTGCCTTGAGCTCAGCTTCAACTGAATTTTTCAAGTTCAGGCACGTCATCTGTGTGCTCTTTAACTTAACTACATGGAAGGTTATACAGCTGGTGCAAAATTGGCAGAATCGGGCCCCTAACTTTAAAGGTGGTTTTGCAAAGAACACAGCATTGTTTTTTCTGAGACTGCTACAATGTCACCTAGTCTCTGAAAACCCCAGGATGACTGAAGACTTTTGTGTTGGCAGCCTGTAGAAGCCTGCACTGCCGCTGGGGACAGAGATGACACAGGACGGGGATTCGCTGGAAGTTTCGAAGTAACTTCATCTCCAACTGCTCAGTCACTGGGTTACGCCATTGACAGACATGCCAAAACAAGAGCTAAAAAAATCTTACTGTATTAATTAGTAACTACTTCGATCTGGGGAAAAAAAAAGAACTGCTCAGCCTCTCCTGGTACACCATGCTTCCAAGTTAACGGTAGGTTATGGAACGGTCATTTCTCACAGCAGTTCTCTTTTGAATATATACTAAAGTATTTTTTTCCTCCAGAAAAAAAAAAGGTATATAGGATAGGTACAGTGTGCATTGTATCACTGTTTTCACTTATGACTATATAAAAAGACAATAAATAAATATAATAAATCAACAAAAGAAAAAGTCTGCATTTGTGGACTCCATAACTTAAAGCTTTAACTGGGAGGAATAAATGCAAAAAATAAGCCAAACTGATTTTCTTTCCTCCACAGAGTGCTCCTATATTTTTTTCTCAGTGATCTATAAGGGGGGGAAAACGTCAACATCCCCCAAGAGGAACCATTAACAAATCTTTTCGTATCTTGCAGCTAAACTTAATGACATCTTATTGACAGCACAGCAAAACGAACAATGTCTTATTGAATGCTGCAGTGCTGGAGGATTTGGGCTGTCCTTAGGACTTAAGTAATGAAAACAGGTTTTGCTACTAAACCAAAGCCAATGACTGCTCTAGTTCTCCAATGGCCTTTAACAGTCCCAGGCACACAGAAGGTGTGCATAGCTCACAGAAGTATCACCAGCACTACAAACTCAATCAAGTACAGGGAGCTTACTATGAGAAGGATGCCCAAAGTAGCAAACAAATTATGATCTACAGTATATGAGGGAAGGGTGCTTGAACTTTTTCTCACTGCTGTCCTTCATGTATGGATGAGTCTGGAAATACAGGTCCATCCATTTCTTACAACCTGGTTTAGCCATATCAGAATCTTAAGACAAGTTATTTGCTGATTTCTGCATCTCATCAAATTAATGGGACCAGCTGCAGGCATTTTTTTATGAGCAAACCTGAGTTGGTGATTCGGGTTTTGTTTTTTATGTCTGTGTATGATCTTGTTAAAATTATTTATGTATCTTTGTTCTTTAGATAGATTCTCTTCTTGTAGGCTATTCTCAGGCTCCTGTGAGTGAGAAGAGATTTTTGCAAACCAGATTCCAGAGTTAGGCCCATTGAATACAAATAGCTTTGTACAGATGGAAAATCAGTCAGATAAAAAATGTAACCGTGGTTCTCATTCATCCAAACAAAGGGAAAAGAGAAATGCAAAAAACAGATACCTTGTAGAACTGCAACCTACAGTTTCAACTTATCTAAGCCACCTCTGTCATAGTTGAATCACCTCCTGTGTCTTCAGGCAAGGCTTCTGACACATTTCTCCACTATCACTTGTGTTCATTCGAGATCCTGGAGAACCAGCTCAAGATGCAAAAGTGAAAGAGACCCAACTAAAACCACACAAATACTGAATGACTTTCTGACAGTCTAGCACACCTAACCAGCCCATCACAGGGTTGGACAGACACAATTGCCAGCACATGGAAAGAGTGAGGCATTGTGTCACAGCACAGCAGGATCCATTTGAATTACTTAAAGTTCTCACAGAGCCAGTCCTAGCTAGGGAGGTGGAAGAGGCAGCTGAGTGGGTCTAACAGATATCTGCTACTGAACAGGTCCGCACTCCCCTTCTCCATCAACCTTCACTGTGTGTATTCCTCAGACCCTATGTGAAGGCAACTGAACTCACCAACCCTCATTTTTACCAGTGCAAGGAGTGAGGGAGCACACGGTCAGAAGCTGGGGAATTGGACCTGCTCTTCCAGGGGTAAGGATGGATTAGATCAGCTGAGCCATCCGCAGTCTTGCACAGGAACTGCAGCACTCTCAGCTCCATTGTTTCACAGGAAGTAACTTGTTTTGCAAATGCTTTATTTATTTATTTCTCCTTGTCTTTATTGTGTATTTACAAAGCAAATGCATTACATTGTCCAGCACTTATATATTAGACTAAGAAAGAATGTGAACATATGTCAAGAAAGTGCTTGATTTGTCAGTACTACGTTTTTTAAATCTTAGATTTAATACATTTTTTATTGTTGAGTAAACAAAGATCAATATTAAACCTTTTCTGTGCTAGAGGAGTGAGCAGTATGTGATGTCTTAACTTGTGAGTACACATCTTCAAAATGCAGAAGCAAAGGAAAGTGAACTGAATAAAAAAAAAAAACCCTGAGGAAGCTGAGCAGACACCAAGGTTTGGCCAGGAGGAGGCTGGAGGAGCTGTGAAGGCTTACTCTCTAAGTGGCTTCACAAAGAAATGCTAAGAAGGCTGGCAAATGGCTTCTTCAGGAAGAACACTTCCACTTCCCAGATATCTCTCTTCCATTAAAGCTGAATTATTAGGAAAAGAAAAAAAAATCTGAAATATTCAAATTTTTTTTTAATGGAGAAAGGAATTCTTATGATACAGTCAGGACACTCTTAGTTGTTCTCCTCCAATATTTGCTACTGCATCTCCTACATGAGTGTTAGTGGCTCTGTACAACATCCTCCTTGAAGATCATCCCTGTTTTAACGGGCAGGAGACAATCTGTGAATTCAGACAGTCAAACTCAAAGAGAAAATCTTCAGTGTGGTGGACAATAGGCTCTCCAAATTTCCTCTTCTTTGGCCAAGAATAAGATGTAAGCAAACTTCAACCTTGACTTTAAGGTGGATTTTCTTTCCCCCAAATTCAGGATTAGCTGATTTGTGCACACCTAATAAACATACTCTGATTTGTCTTTCTTTTATAAAAAAATAAGAATACTCAGTGGACCCACTTCCAAAGCCCAGGATGAGTCAGATTTGGGCAAAAAATTCCAAATTTTTGGGGTTTGGTTTTTGGTCATGGTTAAATAGGACCTTGGTGTGGATTTTTATTTTAATGAAATAAAAACTGCAGAGAAGATAATCACAATTATTAACAAGCTTCAGATATATTACAGAAACAAAAGAAATAGAAAATGCATAAATTTATTAAATGATCGTAAGAAACAATACGAAGAACACCAGTAATCTGGTGAAGAATTCGATGTCTTGACCTTCCTCTCAAAGTCCAAGATGGTTATTTTTTCCTCTTTGTGGTGGTTTAGCCTGATGTCCACCCAGTCATAATATCACTCCCCCTCCTAAACTGGACAGGAGAGAGAGAGAAATATAACAAATGGCCTGCAAGTTGAGATAAGGACAGAGAGATCACTCAGCAATTAGTGTCATGGGCAAAACAGACTCGACTTAGGGAGAAAAAGGCTTGATTTACTAAAGA